>JAKKIB010000175.1:6187500-6670000 GCA_023089585.1 Melophagus ovinus
CAGAAGCAGAAGTGAAAAAAAGGGGCACACACAAAATTATTTTGATTAGCGAATGTAATTATTTATTTATAGTTGAAATATGAGAATGTATAACCTCAAAACGCACACTTTGGCATACATATGTATACACACACACACACACACACACACACACACACACACACACACACACACACAGAGAGCGCCATGAACACTCAATAAAGAAAAAAGAAGTAAGTGAATGCAAATGCGTACGTAAATTGAAATATTAAAGATATAATGTCTTAGTGATTTTTATATGGCGAGTGCATTGTGGCTTTTAATATTTGACAGCTGGTGACATGGTACCTGGTACATGATGCACTATGCATGCATTTTTAAGTACACAAGCATACGAATTTTTCTAATTTTCGCGCGTTTTTAAGGGTTTTCATTACATGACAATTATGGAAAATCATGTCGCCAATGTTTTCCTTCTCCATCCCTTTTCACAACTTACTCATCATACACACCAGTAAACATTCTATTCCTCTCTTTCCAGCTCTCCCTCTCTTCATCTTTCACCCCCTCTCACAAGAACTAATTTCTCAACCAAACATGATCTTTCTCTTCTCATTTCTTTTCCTCTCGCTCATTCTCTTCATTCCTCTCTCTTCCAAACTCGCACTTCCTACCTCTCACCCTCTCTCTAACATTCTCAATCACCCTCTGTCTCTTCTCTCTCTGTCACTTATCCACTTACCCTAATTCAGAAAAAGAAAACCCAAACATGTTTCAATCTGGTACGACAAATATTCTTAAAAGAAATGTAGTCACACACACATATACATACACACACATATATATGTAGGCAACTATTTAAGCAATGTCACTAAACTTTTCTGTTCGGTTAATTTTTTTCTTTCGTTTTAAGAGCGAAGAAGGAAAACTTTAGAAAATTTGTGATATTTTTAAAATTATTATTTATAGCACTTCTAAAATTTCTCTTAATTCTATTTATCTAATTATCTCTTTTTATCTCTTTCACTCTTTCCCGACAAGCCATAAATAACGATTGAAATCTGAATTCTAGTTAATTCTTTCATTCAATTATTATTAATCATTTTGATTATTTGCTATTTCTGTTGTTGTTACACTTATTATTCTTGTTGTTGGCGTTACTGTTGTTCTTGTTATTTGTTTTATTTTTCTGTTTTATATTTTTGTTTATTGCAATTTTCTTAATTAATTTAAATTATTCATTAGTACAAAATTGTATGTTTATGTGCATTTTATGTCATTTGTATTAAATTAGTTAAACAAATAAATGTTTATTAAATATAAATGTTTGTATTTGTTTGAATGTTTGTTGAACAATTTCTTAAATACTACAATGCGTGCGCATGCATATGAAAGAAAACAAAAAAAACCAAACTATAAATGGGTTAGTATTTGTATTTGTATTTGTGTTTGTATTTTGAGGATTCATTTTGCTGAGGGAGCAAACAAACCAACGAACAAACGGGCGAGCAAGTTCATTGACCGCCATCATTTATATACGATTTATTGTAATTGGGTTAAATTAAATACTCACACACGTGCAAACACATACACTCACTCATATACAGAACGTATGACAATAACAACAACAACAACAACAACAACAACAACAACAACAACAACAACAAGTAGCTTATAACAAAGGAAAAAACAGAGCACTGATAAATGCAAAATAACAGTAAAAACATTTACAAAAACTCATAAACAAGTAGTAGCAGCAACAACAATAACAATAGCAACAACAAAGGACTAAAATAAATAAATAAATAAATGGATAGCAAATAAATGAAAATAATGAATAATAACTATAATGAAATGTAATGAATCGGTCATACAAACAGCACGCGTTAAATGCACTTCATTATCACAAATATTATTATTATTATTATTATTATTGTTTTTTTAATTCATTATCCCACAAAATTGTGGTCTTATATTCATATTATCGTAACGTTTGCCACACCCAGAAAAAAGTATCAAAAATTCTGCTAAGTAAACCCATCTTGTCTGTCTGCCTATTTAAGTCTCTCTCTATTTACTTTTTCCGATTTCAAATATTAAGATATTAAGAGAAAATAATCTAAAAAATCTAAAAGCCCTCAGCCAAAAATGATTCACTATATTTAAAAGTTTGTTGTTCCTAAAGATTGGATAGTTCTAATTTGTATTACAAAGTGATTTAAGGAAAGGTCCTGACAAGTATGGAACTCTGCCATAGATATAGAACCATGGAGGTTTTGTTAAGGTACTTGATACTAGTGATTGTACTGCTCTAGAAGCAAAGAGATTTGTGGTTTACCCAGCTTAATTGTGTATGGATGCGCACAAGCGCTGTCACTTGAAACAAGCAACCAATGGACCCTGCTTCTTCAAGCGGAAAAGGCAAAATAATGCTAAAATCGAAAGTTTTTCATTGCTCAATTAAAGTTGCGAAGAAGATTCTTAGGAAGCTGAATCAATTAAACGACTTATTATTCATGAAAGTGGAAAGTTAGGATTAGAAAAAAATTATATAAGAATGAACAGAAGATCCTAATAAATAGTAAATAAATTTTTTCATTTCCCTCAAGTGACCTATTTCATGTTTTTAGGCCTCATTCTTTGATTTTAAGGAAAGCGTTGGAGAAAAAGGTAGAGATTTCTCAAATAAAAAAGCAAATAATAACACATCTTAATAATTTAGAATTTAAGTAAATCTTCCTCTTCTTGATAGATTACAACTTTAAGAATATTTGTTGTTGTTGTTGTTGTTGTTGTTGTTGTTGCCGCATTCAAATTCGATGCAATCCTTACAAGAAATATTTCAAATATTTCATATCAATTCATTACATTTTTTTTATTAACTCGCGCGAACTCTAAATGTGTCACACTAAAAAAGAAACACGATTATAAAAGAACCAAAAAAAAAACTAGTTGCTGAAAAAAAGTGTCATTTGTTTAATTGGAAATTTTCAAAACTTTTTAGTTAAATTTAGCTAAAAATAAGAAAAAAAATTTATTTTGAAAAATTATACTTTTTTTTCTTTTCTTTTGAATCATTTAAAAATTAAATTAATTTTATTAAACTTTTAAGATTGAAAAAACACGAGAGAAAGAGATAGAGATAGAGATAGAGATAGAGATGCAGTTAGATTTGCATGAAATATGCAGAGTGAATGTTAATTATTTGATAACTCAGAGAGAGTGTGAGAAGGAGAGAGAAGGAGATATAGAAAGAAAGAATATTCTAGAATTTATATTTTGAGTCTCTCAATTTGTTTATAGTCTCAGTTATTGTTTCACTCATTTTATAATATTTAATGCAATCGCTGTACAGACCTCTCTCTTAAACAATAATAGTAAATTGTTGCATTTGTTATTCAAAGTTCTGTATAAAAATTCTGCCATTTGTCATGTTTTGCGTTCTGTTCGCATTGTGCTGCAGTTTGATTGCATTTGTAGATATAATTTGTGTTGTCTTTCTCTTTTGCGTTTATATATATATATATATAATTTTGTTGTTGTTGTTGTTTCTATTGCTTTTTGTTGCTTGTGTACAAATTTACACATACAAATACAAACAGAATAAAAAGTGGAAAAGTCGAATTTTTGTTTTTTTTATTGTATTTATACAATAAATATGCTTGTTGTTGTTGTTGCCATTCTTGTTGCTGTTTTCATATGAAATAGAGGTTATTGAACGTTGGCGACCTAAACTTTGGCTAAGGCTTGCAATTGTTATTGCTGTTTTTGTTATTGTTACACATTTTTTTTTCCTTCTTTTTCTTCTCTTTTTGTTTTTTGTTCTTTTTTGCTGTTTTTCATTTCACCACCATATTGCATGCAACATGATATCTAAAAAGCAGCCAAAATCGAACAAAATCGAATGGTGGTATATCGAATATTAAAATTACTTCTTTTAATGTTTTAAATACCGCCAGAGATTTTCATGATTAGCAAGAATTTAAAGTACAAAGACTGAAATATAAAAAAGTTGACGAAATTATTTCGTATACAACACGTCACTCAATAAATTTCGATTCTAATTTATTAGAATTTTAGATAAGAATAACATTTTGATATTTTTCTTATGCGACCCTTAAAAGCTTAGTGCTGTCAGATACGTAATGACTTGACTTATTAAGTGACATGAGACAAAACACGAGAAGCCAGCAAAGTAAACTCAAATTCTATAAACCAGTAAATTTAAAAAAAAAAAAAAGCAACATGCAAAAAGACTGAAAAACTTTTTATATATATTTGTTGTTTTTTTCATATTTTATTTTATTTTGGGGGGGGGGGGGGATAAATATCAGGATCCTGCGTCATGCTGCAAGATTTATTCATACAATAAACATGTATAAATTTTTTTTTTTTTACTTCAAAATTTTATTCCATGACGCACTCATTCAGAAATAAATATGTTTATATATATTTATGTATGTATGTATGTTTTTTCCGTTACCTGTTGCCACGTGTTTATTCAATTGTAAAACGAATGTTCCAGATATATTTTTTTTTGTTTTTGTATAATGCAAATCCTTTTATGCGTTAATTTTTACATTAAAGCGGGATCCATCGATCCAGGTGCACTCACACGCATTAAAGCGTATACATTAATACGCTCGTACAAATACTCGCACATATGTAAGTGTCACATATGAAAATCGCAATGCAATATTTACGGTATAGTCAACCAGACAACCAAACAACCAGCCAACGAAACGACCAACCAACCAGCCAACCAAACGACCAACGAACAAAGCCTCAAGCGCGACTGTAAAGTAGCCACTAACAATCACCAACACAACACCATTATAAATCAATGCAAAGATAAGGAAACGATTAACGTTCAGTTAATAGACAATAAATTGTTATGCATGTGTTTGTGTGATATGAATAATAATATTTGAATATTTGAATAATTTTTTTTTCAAATATAAACATGACTCATAATATCACAACAAAATGTCATATTTATGCCTTGATTTATTTGGACATGATAATCTGTATAAAAATAAATGTAAATGAATCGAAATGATGTAAGAATATTGGCCGAGGAGTTAAGAAGAAGAATGATGCACTGGTTGGCAGAGATGTAAGAATTTCTTTAAACTTTCCTTCATCTGATGGTGCACTGTAAAAGTTGCCCGATTATATGCAACTCTGAAAATGTTCTTCAAATTCTATATGGATATAACTGGCGAATTTTCCAGAACTGTTTTAAAAAAATAATCGTTTCATCGATTTGAAGTTTGGTAGCAACTCTCATTGACAACTTATTGATTCAATAAAATTTAACTGACTTCCTTCAAAATAAATAATCCCTTGGTACTTGTGCATGATTTTACAAGTCACCTAAATATTCATCGGTTAGAATTTTTATGATTCTCTAATTCGATGCGAATTATTCTTGATTACTTAATGAACTGCATTAACTATTAAATTTTAATTTCATTTTAACTGTAACAGTCGAATCACTATTTTGTTCTAAATATTAAGAATTTTCGAAAAAGTTGAATTTCGCATGAGATTTATAAGAATTTTTAATGAAACTTTTATTTAAAAATATTTTTCTTAAGCATTTAGAAAGCGATGTAGAGTGCTGAGCTTTAGTTAAACTTCTATAACTTTCTTTATATTATTTTTTAAATTTATTTATTTGCTTTTTAATTAGATTTTTTAATTATTAAATAAAGTGATCAAATTGAGAATAAAAAATATAACACTTAACAGAAAAGTTCATTCAACTTTATACGCACGATAATAATAACAACAAACAGAAGTTGCAACAAGAGAAACAAGAGCAGCAAGAAGAGCAGCGAACAGACATAAATGTGCGTGTACAAAATTAATTTCACTTCAAAGGAGAAATAAATTTTTTCATAAAACTAAAGCATATTTCCCTCACATAATTTCTTCTTCTTCCTCTCATCTTATGATCTTCCATTATAAATTATCCTTAAGTTATGCATTTTGCTCATTTTAAGAAGTATATTTAGAGGGAGAGAGAGAGAAGAGAGACAGAAGAGAGAGAGAAAGTGTGAAAGCTATAAAACAAGAAAGAAAAGAAAGGTGTCGTTGGATTTATTTTGATACAATTGTAATATTTTCTTTTTTCTTCTTCTTCTTCTTTTACGTTCCATACTATATTAGCAACTTAATATGCTTACATTTCATAACCATTACGTTTACGCATATTGCTGCGCACAATTTACAGAGGGCAATAAAGAAGAAGGCAAAATGAAAATAAATTAAAAACACAAAAAGAAGGGGGAATAAACGTCTCATTTAGCTGCGTACATTGACCTTTCTCTTCCCATACAATTGCAAAACGCAAAACACACGGAAACAGAAACAGTAACAAAAGAAGAAATAAGAATGAAAGAGAAAGAAAGAGGAACGAGATAACAATAAAACACATCAATACAATAATAGCAACAACAACAACCGCAACTACTGAATAAACAAAAAAAAAAAAAAGAAATTCATGTATGCCATCAGTCGGCACTTCTTTCCTTTCCTTTTTAAGGTTACAGAGCCATGTTAGAATTTCTCTAACATCGGCATCTGTTATTATTTAACATTCTGTTGAAATACTAACATTGTGATAGAAATTTAACTTGAAGTACTGCTATTTGTACTTTTACTGTTAATATAACCGTTACTATTACTGTTATTACTCTTTGTACTCTTTTTCTTCTTCTACTTCTAAAGGCCTGCACACATTATGTTGACATTTTATTGAACTACTAGTTAAAATGCAAGTAAATATAAATTAAATTATATACATATATATACATATATATATATGTATATATAAAAGTAACTGAAGTATTTTGCTGTCGTATTTATTTAGTTAAATTTACGTGGTCATTGTACGTTAAATCGGTCAAAGCAAACAACAACCCCTGGTTCGTGGATGGAACAGTGCTAGAAAGTGTGATATACAAAGAGTGATTGAGATTGAGACAGAGATAGAGATATGCATGTGCATAATGATTTGCAACAATAATCACAAAGTAACTGAAAAAAAAAGAATTTTTTTTATATGTCACCTCACTCTCAATCTTTCTCTCTAACTTTAGTTTTCAACCCTTTTTATAACATTGTAGTTCCGTTTTTCTCTTGCCCACCCTTTCCATCAACACCTATTACTTAGTTCTTTTTAACCCCTTTGTGCGTATACACATTGAATTTAGCACAATGAACTGCAATGACCCCAAAAGGTGTATGGCATAAACTTTCTCGTTTGTTACTCTCTCGCTTTGCGTCTCTTTCTCTCCTACCTAAACAACATAAACATAAACATAAATAAAAATATTCATCATTTATTATTGAGTTGTGAAATTTTAAAGGGGACAAAATGCAAAATACAAAATATTTTCAAGGGAAATATTTTTACCAAAAAAAAAAAAAAAAACAAAACAAACAATAAATTTTGTAATCGAATTGAGAGTGGAGTTCTATGCTTAAAATAGTTTACAATGCAATTGCTTGATTAAAACATCATTTCAATTAATTTAAATGAACTAAAATGAACTTTTAACTTAAATATATTTTCTCTCAATCAACGTTTTGATGATGGACAAATAAATTATAAAGCAAACTCATAGTGCAATTTTTCTAAAATTTTTTCATGGTAATTATTTTTGATAACTGATTTTAATTAAACAGGGCTCATTTAATCTAAAACTCACTAAATCCCAAAGTGCGTGCATTTATTTAAATTTTATTTGAACGTTCTTTTCACTTTCTATTAAAAATTTTCCAAAATTATTAGTTTACATTTTGTTTGATTTGATCTTACTTTTGTGCCAATTTTGTTTGATTTAACCAAAAGATTGTCTCTTAAGTCCCCTCAAATTTTAACTCTATAAAATTAATTATCAAAAAATACTCCAAATTAAATTTCCTTCAGAAATCAATAGCTCCCATTGGACGCTTGGACGCACCATTTCTTTTAATTGCCCTAATCTGAAGCTACAATTCTTTACATGATCCTAAGTTTCATGGGGAGCATTTTAATGATTCACAAGATCATTTTTCTTTCATTATCAAACAAGATTATTAATCATTGTATTGAGTCCATATTTTAAATGTATTTTGATTCTAAAAGAAATTCTCTTAGATTTTCATGGTTGCCATGATATTTGTAAAATTATTAAAACAAAAGCTCCTCTTTTAAAAGTCAACTAAAACTTTGAAAATCTAATAAAATGTACTTATTGGAAAAATGGAATGATTAGATAAAGTGTAACCCTTCAAAGGATCCTAAACATTTTTTAGAAAGGAAAAAATGATGATTTAATATTTCTTAGGAAATTAAAATTCTTCTTTCCGTTGTTTGCTATTTAAATAATAACTATGAATCGAAAGCAATCAGCATTTATTACAATTCGAATTCATCTTAATTCTTAAAGAGAAATGAACAATGAAACTGAAGACTAAAAAAAATGTTCGAATTTCTTTCAAAACTAAAGAAAAAAACTTTATAATCAAATTCTATTATTTTTACTATCATTAAAAAACGTCTTAACAACTCTTGTGTGATATTTATTTATCATTCAGAGGAGAATTTTATCCATAAAGAGTAAGGGAGAAAGAGAAATGTATCATTTAATAATTATTTCAAATTTGCATGATTTGTTTAATGCGTTTCTGTGATATTTTTATATCACCATGATTTGTCTTTATAAGGGACTCAAAACAATAACAACAACAAAAAAACGTTCAAATAAAATAAAGACAAAAGGCAAGAAAAGAGAGCGAAAGCCATAATATATAATGAGAATGTTGATAAACTTCAAAATACAAAACACTAAACTTGTTGTTGTTGCCAAATGCTGCTGTCGTTAATGCTACAGCTACTAGAGAACATTACTGTTAAACATCACAATAACAAGAATAAGCAAAATATCAATAAAGCATCAAACATTAAAATCGAAGAACTCTCAACTTCGTCGTAGCTATCGCTAAAATTTATTCTGCAAACAAAGAATTAAGGGCAACTTGAGAACAAAAACAAATAATGAGAATAGAAAACAGAAAAAGTAGAAAAACCAATAACAATAACAAAAGTAGCGGAGCACAATTATCGTCACAACAAAAATCAGCCATCTCAATATAATAATGAGGTTGAGAGTTCAATGACTTGCTTGCTCTCTCTCTCACTATTTCGCTTATTTCTCTTCAATTCGTATCTTTTCTTTGTTTTGCATTGTTACTGTTATTGTTTTGGTTTCCATGTTTTATATTTATTTTTTCTGCTTTTCTTTTCTGAGCGCCTTTTTTTATGATAAATCAAATTTATTCTTGTTCTATTTATTTTCTTCTATTTTTATGGCCAACATGTGCAGATTTGTAAAATTCACGTTTTTCTCTTCATTTTTTTTTCCTTTTTCTAATATCATAAAAATGTTTTATGAGAACGATAATCATAAGTTAAAGCTTAAGAAATATTAATGATGAAGTAAAAGATTTTGGGTGAAAGTTAAATATATAAAAAATTGATAGACAGAGACATACTGATAATTATGCAAAGCATAGAAAATAAGATCATTGGTCTTTGTTATTTATTATGATAATTAAGATTTGTTAGAAAATTTTTTATTGAAAATTATTAAAATATTTATAATAAAGATCATTCAAATCATCATGATGATCATTAACTTGATTATGCATGACATTTCATTCATGCATGCATGTTCAAAGAATAATCAAACAAAAACTTAATTGAGATTTTATACATATGAATGAATCATAAAATTGATTCATAAATTTATGCATTTTACTAAATTTGAAATATTCCATAGACTAACATTATTAATTCTCTGTAGATTTCTTATCATTTGTTTGTCTATTTTATACATTTTCATCTCTAAACTTTTCCATTTTAATAGAAATTTTTTATAATAGTTTTTCATATGCGATAAAATCAAAAGTTATTTATCTCAAAAGGATAATTAAACAAATTATCTGACATGTTCATCTTTATAAGTCATAATTTTCAAAATAATAAAACAAGCAACTTAATCTTAAGTAGAGATTTTATTAAGAAAAATCAAAGTAACAAAAATTTTCCCATTTGGGCTGATTATTTTATATGAACTTCTTCTCTCTAAAAAGTTTTTTTTTTTCGCTTTTATCTCTCTCTTATTTTTCTCTATAAATGTGTCAACATACTTTTAGGTTTGCCCTCGATTTTAAAATCTTCACTGCACATTTCATTGACGTCATTACATTACATTTCTCATGCATCAATTTTTACATGCATAGAGGTATAATTTTAATAGTGCTACTACTATGATGGCCACCAATACTAATACACATACATATAAAACTATGACTAGACACACGCATGGTTGATAAACTGAGTTGGCAGTCAAGTAAACCAACATTCAGCCAGACATTCAATCAAAGCAACATTTCATCAAGAGTTCAATAAACTTTTCATTGTTACACATTCATTCAATGTAACACTGTGCTGCTTGTTCAAACATTTGTTAAATTGTATTTTTTACATATGTGAGAAAAATCCAGAACAGCATAACAGAGAATTATTTTAGAATGCCATATGAAAATGTTAAAAGAGAAATGTTAACAAGAGAGAATTAAATTAATTTTATCACATGCATGCGCTTAATGCATTTGACATCATAATCATTCATCGTAATGATCATGGTTCATTGATTCATCATCATCATACTTATTATAACAGTTGCTGCTGTTGAACTGCAACTGAAAGAAATTAATGGTGAAGTAGTAAGCAGTAAACTGCCAATATGACAAATAAAAAAATTAAACATTTAATTCGAACTCAAGTTGAGTTTGATTGAGTCAGAGATAACTTAGGGCTTTGTCATATATGTTTGCAGTATGCAAACATATGTATGCATTGTGTGTATGACAACACAAATGCAAACACATTACATGTGCCGTCACCGAAATATCATATAAATTTCATTTCATTTCATTTCATTTCATTTCATTTAATTTCATTTCATTCATATTTTAGACAAATATTTTGCATCGCATTCTGAGTTAGAGAGAGAAAGTTTTTCATGCCTTCTACAAATCTACAATACAAACAAACATTCATGTTGTTATACAATCAAATGTTATTATTGTTCTATTCTTCTATATTTCAATTTCTATTCATTCTTAAAGTAGTCAGGTTCTTCTTTCTCATACACTTTAATCTTGTCTGTTCTTCTGGAATAGTTGAATCAACTTTATTGCATGCCATCTATTTAATATTTCATAATAAGCTAAAGAGTGGAATAAAATCACAAAAGGTGATTTTTTTTTGCTAGATATTTCAAATTAATTTCAAAGTTAGGAAATTTTCATTTATATTGAATTAAGTTAGTTTAAAATCGAAATCGAAATTCTTGGGTTCGACCTGCATGAATAAATGACATAAATTGATAGTTAATGTCAATCAAAGTGGAATCATCCAACCATCAACTAAATAACCATATGAACAAGACGAGAAAATGAAAAAGGATTGAAGTTAAGATAAAGACTCCGATATAAAAGTCGAGAGTCTTAAATTTCTCGTCGATACCTTTAAAAAAAGTTCATTGAATTTGAATCGTTCAGTAATTTATTCAATCATCTCATATACAAATTATTAAAAATAGGTCTTAATAAGATTATTTTTTTTATATCTAAGACCTTGCTTAAGTGAAATTTTTAGTTTTCCAAGTGCTATCAAAATTTAATCCAAAATGTGTTAATTATCCTAAAAGTAACAAAACACTATTAAGCAGTTCTTGGAGCGAACGCTACTGTTGCCAGAGGCAACATTCTCTTTCTTCACTCTTATTTATATGTTGCCACATTATGCACTTTCCAAAATCTCCTTTTGGGGAAATAATTCAACTGAACGTTTTTCCTCTTGTTCGAAACTCTAAATTCAACTAAAATACTTATCATTGGAAAAAGTTGAGATAAAAGCAAACACCAGTAGAAACACTGGCAATAGCAACAGCAACAGCAACAGTAACAGAATCAACATCTTATACTGTTGATGCTACAGCAACAATAATAAAATTTGAAGAGCATTAAAAAAAGAAGAAAAAACAGAAAAAATCCAGTCACAAAAACAAACAAACATGTTTGGAATGAAAGTGAGAGTTATCTTATGTAAATATAAAATATAAATGATGGTGGGCTGGTCTTCTATTCTCTTCCTCATATTCGTTTTTCTTGGTTTCTTCTGTCATATTTTTTACCTGGCTTGCCATAAGATTTTATACATTTCATTGTTTTGTTCGTACGCAACGCTCACGCATTTTTTTTTTTGTAGCACAATTCTTTTATCATCATTTCATGCTCTTCATATTTCTCCTCCTTCATGTCTGATACTCAAATGATTTTGTAACTTGTAAATATTCTAGACAAATTGTAAATGTATGTGCCCATGTAATGAAATATTCGTCTCATCAGGTTAGATATTTATTTCAAAATTACATAAAGAATTTTTATAAATTTTATTGGATCTCTACTTATCATACTGATTCCCCTACAATAAATTAGACTGAAGATGGGGATGCCCATAATTATCAGGGTCATGAGTATGATGTTTCTGCCATTGCAAATTTACAAATTGATATTTCAGATTTGTAAAAATTTCAATAGACAATAGTTTGAATTCATTCTTTTCCAGCTAGAAATTTTTAATTTATTTAGTTCATTCTAAGCTCCTACTTTCATTTTATCTTTTTAGTAAGATCGGTTCATCACTATAAAACAACTTTCATGTTAGTTTATGGTGGTATGAAGCCCACCATCACCATCCATTTATCTATTGCTGATGGTAATTTATGATAGAGAAATTTTGAATAAGTTTGCTGCATAAAACTGTATTTTAAATTTCTTTTTCAAGAAATTCCTTACACGAAGGTTAAAATTCACGATTTTTAGAAATAGTTGTAAAAAAAAAAACTGTGAAACCATTTTCTACTTGAAACTTTGTTTCGCATTGGACCCTTCTTAAGGCATCAGCATATATAACAAGAAGGTTTCATTTTTATTCTATTAGCGAAATTTTTATCAGTTCCATGCATTCGTGGCCCATATAAAATTTTAAACTTAGGTCACCTAAACTTTTCTTAACTGCTTTATTTTACCTAAATCTACATCAGAATTGTATTATTAATATTAATATATATATATATATATATATGGACAAGCCATATTTGCCTGGGACCACATCTAGGCTACCCATCACCAATACATCAGGATATCATGATTCAGAACCTGATTCAGTTTTTTAGAAGCAAATTGAAAACATAAACATAAAAAGATGACATTTTGATATTGTATAATTTCGCGTAGCCTCCTTACTTCTTCAAATTTTGAGTCTTGCAGAGTCTTGAGTCTTTGAAGTTTGCAGATGATGAGCAAAAAACTACCAAGTTCTCAATTTATGTTACACTCGGGGGTTGGACTGCTTTTACCCATTTAGAGTACCAATTTGCATGCTGGAACTTTAAATGATTCTGCCTAATTTGTGCTCGACATGTCAAGTTATACGACCAGGATGAACCAGACAGGCAGACATATCTCAATAAATTCAGAATTTGATGCTTATTACTGATATATAAACTTTGTAAGATCCCCAACGCTTTCTGACAAAGTGAATATACCTCCAACCTTTGGGTGGTGGTTGTAAAAATAGTTATGCAACACAAATGAAAATGGTCAATTGATGTTGTTTTTGTGTGTACTCGTTACTATTGTTGTTTCTTTTTAGTATTTTGTTTTTTATATTTATTTTTGACGTTTTTCTATTCAGAGCAATGGAATGGCCGATTTGTAATATCTTGCATCAACATAATTTAAATGTAATTTATTTCATTAAATTCTTTAAAAAAAACGAAAATAGTAAGAGAAAATATATCACACACATGCACACATACAAAAAAAAAGCTAAAGAAAATACTACAGTAGTTGCAACGAAAAAATAACGATATTTATTAATTCGCACAGAATTGCATTCTCGATTGCATTAGAAACAATTCTGTTTATAGATGTTTGAGTCTACGGCGAGCGAGAATGGGAATAGAAAAAAAAAGAACGCTTATTCTCAAAAGAGAATAATTGAAAAATAACTAATAAGAAAAGACATTCTTTGATATACAAGAGAGAGATAGGTAACGAGAAATGTCTAAAGTGTGAGCCAAAGAATCAAAAAGGAGAAACTCATTTACATCGAGAATAAATTCTAAAGAGCTCTCATACATTTTTATATATATATATTTATAGCTCTTAGAATCTCTCTTTTCTTGGTCTCTATTCTCTATTCGCCATTGCCTTCGTAAACTTACACAAATAACCATTTTATATGAAATTTAACATTTATTATTGTTGCTTATATGTAACACGGCATCGCCTTTTGCATGAGTGTTAATGTGTGCCTGCATGAGCGAGCGTTTGTGTGTGCTTATTCTTATGTGTTTATTGTATTTACTCCGTTTTGATTGTATGTGTATTTATATATATATATATATATATATATATGTGTGTGTGTGTGTATATATAGATATATATATATATATAAATATACGATACGTTTAAGCGAGCTCCACATTTCGAGGTTTCTGACCGAAATGTAGGTCACGACAATGGTGAGTTCGATGAACTAAACAATCAGCGCGCTATAAGTGCATAAACATATACACACACATACATAAACATTCAAAGACAACTTACATATGAAATCTTGTATATACAATGTGTAATGCAACACAGAATGTGTTAGAATTTATATATTTGTTATTATTCTTTTTATTATTGTTTTGTGATTGTTACTTTATGCAACTGTAGCGTATTCGAGTTTGTTCTTGTTGTTGTTTTCTCTCGTAATTTCTTTTTGTCAATAAATATATGCCTCAACATACTAAATTTGTCATCATCATCATAAAAGATCATTTCTCATCCTTTCACCCAATTAATTAATTATCTCAATTTAATTTCATTTATTGAATAATTGTCTATTTATATCAAATTTTTGGATGAATTTGCATTTGCATATTTGAAAAAGATAATAATAATTTCCCTAACTTTGATCATGAATATTAATAAATTAAATAAAAATATTTATAAATTCATGCCTAGAAGTTCAAAATAAAACTGAATAATAATATAACAACATCTTAAAAAGCGATTAATTTCTATGAGTAGCAAGAATTATTTCAATCGAAATTAGTTGATGAAAATTACGCATAATATGGCTGAAACAAAATCTGGAGTTCCATATAAGAAATGTGAAATATGGATCAAAGGCTTGAACATTTTATGAAAATTAAGGTCTCTAAATTGAGTAACAGAACAAAAGCCCTTATTTTTGCCAAATTTAGTTGATATTGTGATAAACTGTGTGAAAATCTTTTTCTTTAATTTCAAGATAATAAGAAACATATTAAGGCTTCTAATGGAAATTTAAGATTAATTTGGAGCCGTGAATCATTTGAAATCTTTTAGTAGAAACTCTAATGATAAACATTTTCAGAAGTAACATTAAAATGAAATTCGTGTAAAACTTAAGGTAAAGCTCTAGAATCCAGCTTCTTCTTTTCCACACGCTTAAAATAGTTGAAATTTTAAGATTGAGCAAAACTTATATTGAAGTAGCCTTCACTAACTAAATTTTCTTTAATATTTCTCTTCTTCTATAACATTCCTTCCACTCGTTCCATTCAAAGGAGTTCAAGGAATGATCTACACCTGAAGAAGTCTATACCCTAATTTAGATAAAACAGAATGTGATTAAGCAAAAACAACAATAAAAATGAATTTAATTAAAAATGTAGATTACGCCCAAAACAAAACCGAACTAATTTCTATTAATAAGATTCTATTACTTTTGGTTTTTTAACTTGATTTTCTTTTTTTCCTAACTTATTATTTTCCCATTTCTAGCACGAATTTAAACAACACTAGATAGAATATGGAATATATTGAAAGCTTAGATTCATGTTAAACCTATTTTCTATACATAGATTTGACGATTTGTAAATATATATATATATATATATATATATATATATATATATATATATATATATATGTGTGTGTGTACAATCTAGTGAATGTGTGCATTCATATAATGTGAATGTCCTCTGTTACCCCACAAAAAAAAATAATTTTTAATGTAGCGCGAGGTTGACGACTGCAAATAACCAACATAAGAATATATCTCACTGCCTTTACTCCATTCTTTCTTCCAATATAGCACTCTGCCCCTCTACCTCTATACCTATACCGCTATCCCGCTATGCTTCTATCGTCCATCACTTAAATATAATGAAATGTTATGGGCCTTAGTTCCTCTCTCTATCTTGCCCTCCCTCTTCTGCCATACCTTACTTTATACCATTCAAGTCTACTCTCTACCCTCTCTACCGCTTGCCTTATCTTCTACATTCAAATATATATTCAAATATTCTAAATGTTTAGTGCAGTGTTACAGCGCAGCATATTTTAAACATACTCAATACTCAGTAGGATAAAATGCTCAATGCATTATAAAATTCTCTCTTCTTGCATATGAAATGCATTTTAGTATATGTGGAAGAGTATAAAGTTTGTATGCAAAGTAATGTAAAATGCTAAACAATTATTTAAATAACATTTTGGCATAGAGTACCTATCATGTTGCCCTAGTGTATACAATTAATATACATCACAATGCCTATAAAATCTTAAGCACGTTCAGCCTTCATCCAATGAATTTTAATTCACTATTTCAACGAAGAAACACAATAAAGCAGACGGAGTGATCTCTAGAGAAAACCACTAACGAATAGTTATGTTTATTTCATTCAACTGAATATAAAATTAGCTCAAACATTTCACTGTTACACTAAGAGATAGTTAACAGTTCTCTCCCATTCTCAGTCCAAGTCTTTGAGCTATTTTTTTTTCTCTGTAACAGTCGTACATAACTTCTCATTAGCTCAATCTCTCTCTCTGTGACTCAAAGTTTAAATACCATAAGATTGTTAATATAAGTTCTGTACTTACCTTGAGTGAATTTCACTCACGGAATGAGATGAAAAGTAAAGCGTATTTTATTCATTATTATTATTGTACAAATAAACAAATGGAGTTCACTGTTATGAGTTATAAGTAAATTCATTCGTAAATTGTCTACGGAATTTGTCGGACGTGTTTCTTTACATTTGTGACGTGAAATACATTTATTTGAAAATAAAATACAATAAAACAGAGTAAAATTAAATAAACAGAATTCAAGAATATACAAAAAAAATAATTAAAATTAAGAAAAAAAGAAAAGGAAAATCTCCATGAATCAAAGACTTGCAAAAATGTCTCAATGTTGTTTTTCAAATACGCTTTAAATCTAAGAAAATGTTTTAACAGAAGTGAAATTGGAAAAATTTATAATGAAAATGTGAACAATATTGATTAATAATGTGTGTTTATATGAGAAAATATTTAATAGAAACTCAAAAAAATGCTTGCAATATTTGGCGGGCGTTTCATAAAGAACAAGCAAATAGTCTGGCAAAATACTCAGTTCCTCTTCCCTCAGTCAGTCTTTATAGTTTTCTTTATAGTTTTCTAACTAAGAAAAACAAATTTTAATTAACAAAGAAAGGAGATAAAGGAAAAAATAATTGAAATAATTAAATTGCTGAGAAACGAAAAGCCAGAAGAAAGTAATTTGCTTTACCGGCAAACAAGTGTATACCCTTTTGTTGCTTTCGTTTGGTTATTGCCCTTCAAACGTAATAACAATAAAGTTTAATTAAAATATACGTAATTGATATAAAGCGAGAAAGCAAAGAAGCACAAAAGCAAAGAAAAGAAAAGGAAAGCAAAAAAACCAAAAGAGTAATTAGAGAAAGGGAAAAAGTAGTCATGGTTTGCGCTGTACAAGATATTAATTCTGCAACGATACGAATTAATACCGAATTGAATAATCACCATCATCATCATCATCATCTTCAACACCATCAACAACAACATTATCAAACTGTTCAAACTCAAACACAGCAACATATTCATTATCAGCCGCACTCAGCAACCCAAAATGTTATACAACAGCAATTTCATACACAGCAGCAGCAACAGCAACAGCAGCAGCAACAACATCACGTGGAGATCCATACAATTGAAGGTGGCAATATTAATGGATCAACATTAACATATACCACCAATCATCCAAACAATCAATTGCACCAGCCACAGCAGCAGCATCATCAACAAATGACCACAATTGTTGTTGTGTCTACACCAACAACAAATATAAATGAGTCTGCAATGGCTGGTACAGTTATCATGCCACAACCGCCACCGCCACTGCCACAAACGCTCACAGCTGCAACAATAACTGCCATAAAAAGACATGAGCAACAGCAAGAACAGCGACAGCAACAGCAACAGGAACAGCAACAGAAATCTAAATGTATTGGTAATCAAATGCCCGGACGTCTACCACCAACGAAATCGCAACAGTTGAAGGAGCAACATGCGTCGCTGGTGAAATTGCTAGAATCGGCACCAATTACTTCCAAAGGCAACAAAAGCCACAGCAATAAAAATATTATAAATGTAGATAAGCAAAGAGAAGTAGCAACAATAAAACCTAGTCCACAAGTAATTATAACACCGCAACAACAATTACATCAGCAACAGCAACAACAACAAAATTTGTTACAACAACAGCACCAATTTATTTATTTACAACAACAACAACAACAACAACAACAACAACAGAGACGACAAACATCGCCTACAATAATACAATCAACGAAACAGCAACCGCAACAACCAAATCAGTTGCAACAAAAGTTGCGAGAGCAACAGCAACAACAGCAAGAAAGTTTAACTCAAGTAAAAAGACTGAAAAATTCTCGTGCGAATAGTCCGCTTAAACAGCAGTTGCCGCATCAGCAGCAGCAGCAACAACAACAACGACAACAACAGCAACAGCAACAATCCCAGAACACTTTATCTTTTACTACCTTGATAGCAGATTCAATAGTCAACAATAGCAACAATGGCAACAATTGCAATGCATCATGTAAAAGTGATGTAACAAATCATATAAAGACAACAGGCCGCACAGCAACAATAGGAACAGCAACAGTACCATCAACAATTGCCACCAATAGTTTAAATAAGAATTATCATAATAAAAATAATAATAATAAAATAATGAATAGAAAACAACGCAATAATCATTTCAATGATAGTAACATTTTTAATAATGTAACCGTACCCGCATCCACATCTGCATCCACAACAGCCTCAATAACAATATCATGTTCCAATAATCTTACGCCTCCCAATAGCAACAATAACAATAGTAGCAGTAGCAGTAGTAGAAGTAGCAATACATTATATTCCCAAACTCAGGAAGAACAATTATCAATGTTAACAACGACATCAGCAACATCAACAACATCAGCATCATGTATTATGTCCAAAGAAAATCAAACTCAGAAAACTGTTAAACAAAAAATGACAATAAATGATGATCAGCAACTTCCTCATGGCCAAAATTGTGGTCACAGTCAAAGAGAAGTAGAGAATCATTGCTTCTATAAGAAATTTAATAAGGAATTACTGGCAGAGGAATTGAAAATGGATGCAATGGATGTAAAGCCTAGCATAGCAATAAGAAATTCTGATGAAGAGAGGAAAACGGTGATGGATACTGTAGAATATGAATCATCACAACAGCATCAATTACTACAACAAGAACAACAACAGCATCAACAATATCCATGGAAAAAATTACGTTATTATCGTGAACGCTTAGAAAAGGAACAACAGCAACAGCACAAAGAACAAGAGCAGGAGGAGGAGCAGCAGCAACAACATCAGCATACAATAAAGTCGAAACGTTTACAAGAGAAGCAAAATGAATTAAAGCGAGAGGCAGACCCAGAGGAGGAAGAGAAAAATGAAGGAGATCTAAAAAATTACGATGCGAATGAAATGAAACGCATCATCGCACATACCGGCCATAATCAGAGTTCCTCTTTGAAATCGTGCACAACACCCATCACTACCACAACACTCATTAAAAAGGAATTGAACCTCGCCGAACAAACTCATAAAGAAATTGCCATATTATTCCAACAGCAACATGAAAACTATCAGCAACGGCAATTGTTGTTGCTGCGACGCGATAGCTCTGATAGTAACTCATCTCTAATGAGTTCATCGAGCATTCCACCAAATGGATGCACATGCCTTAAATACAATCACAATAAACAATGTGAACACCAACAACAAAAACAACAACAACAACAACAACAACAACAACAACAACGACGACAACAACAACCGCCATTGTCATCCTCATTTATTACCGAGAACGTTGAAACTGATGAAATGATGAGAGTGAGAATGGTGCAAGATGAAAATACCGAAGAAGAAATGAAATTGGCAACTAACCAACCACAACAACCTCAATCCCAAGATATGAAACAAATGCGACTTACTCAATCCTGTCATCTATTGATCTCCATATGTGACTGTCACAAGTGTGATTGTCATTGCCATAATTGTGATGATAATCACATCAATCAAATACCATCAAAACTCTCAGCGCCGCCAACACCACAAATAGTACCATCATCATCCTCAAACGAGTCCGCAATCGTATCCTTAACCTCATCATCATCATCATTGGCGCCACTTAATACCGAAATGAATAATCAAGTTAAAACCACCGAACAAAATACAATGAATTATTTATGTCAAAAATTCGTTGAAAATTTAGAAACGAGTCATTACAATCAAATGTCACTTCCATTAAAAAATCAAAATCAAGACTCTAAACATGCAGAGTCTATTCAAATGGAAAAAGTGCAACAACAGCCACAGCAACAATTATGTAACAATTCAAATTATTTATTAGATGAAAATAATGCGACGATCGAAAAGAAAATAAACGATCACAAAGATGAAGTACGTTATTTTCATTTAGTTAATTCATTCAGTTTTTATTCTAGAACTTTTTTTAGCTAACGAAATTATTGAAACTCTTATCTATAAAAATTTTATAAAATCCCCCCCAAAATTAGGGCTCTCTAAATAAATTCTCATTTAAGAAAATATGGCAACACGAACTGTGATCTTTGGCATATCAATTCGTAAAATCACTCTAAGAAGAAATTAATTCGTTATTGATTTTTCAGAATTTTTGATGATTTCAAATAGGGCAAAATATCTTTTAAAACATTTCATTTATTTGTAGGTTTTTTTTTTTTTTTATCAATTTTTATAAACGATTTGTATCCATTAATATAACTTTCTATTATCTCTTCTTCTTTTTAGGGTTTTTTCCGTCGTTCAATACAACAAAAAATACAATATCGTCCATGTACGAAAAATCAACAATGCAGCATTTTACGCATTAATCGTAATCGTTGCCAGTACTGCCGCCTAAAAAAATGTATCGCTGTTGGCATGAGTCGAGATGGTAAGTTAAAAAGAAAACAATTATCATAAAAATTTTAATTTAATGGACGAAAAAAAAGGGGGAAACTAACTGAAGCCATTTTTAAGATGGTTGCATAAAGTTTTAAATTGATTGAAGAAAGCAAAACCTTCTTGGATTTTTAAAATTTTAATTTATCTTTTTTTTGGCAGAAGGGGCGACAAAGTTCGTTTATTATTATGTTACTTTTGATTACTTTCCATTGTTCGTTATATTTCGCTAGCGAATTTTCTTTTAACTCTTACGAAAAATCTATAAAATTCATTTGACTGATTTCACTCAAATTTTGAAAGCTAACTCTTTATATAAGTACTATTTTTTACGTTCAAACTTTCCGCTGTATAGTTCGTCTTACTTTTTCGTTATATGCTATAAAATAACTTTCCAAATGGAAAGGTTTTCCTTCTAGCGAACTTGATCTCTTAAATTTCGGTTTTTTTTTTCTGTTTTTCTGATTTCAAAACCTCAACTCTCTTGCTGGACAATTTTTAGAAGGCAACTTCTTCGATATGAATATTTTCATATTCATATCGTCAAATTTTATTTCTAGTTAGAATTGAAACTAGATACTTTCCTTGGTCCTTGAGACCTCTTCATTTCTAGCTAAGTTGTTAAGTTCAGTTTTTATTGCTTAGAAAAAATTTACTGGCAAATTTTCTACTTTCTCCCTACCTTTTTTTTTTTTTTTAATTTAATGGACCGCAAAATTAAAAGTGTGGTGACCTTAACACCATCAAAAATAAAAGCGATTTTACAAAATAATAAAGCAACAGATTTCTACATGGAAGTTTCTTTTTGTTTTTATTTTGTTTGTTTGTTTTGGTTAAATCATAAAAAAAGAAAAGAAAAGAAAAGAAAAGAAAGAAAGAAGAAGAAGAAGTAGAAAAAACTTAAATAATTTTATTTATTTAGTTACTTTAAAGAGAAATTTCAAGAAATAAATGCAACAACAATTACAACAGCCTAAAAGAAAGAAAAGAATACAAAGCAAAACAAAACAGAACAAAACAAAACAAAACAAAACAAAACAAAACAGCACAGAACTCGGTTCAGTGAACTACTAACTGAACTGAAATCAGGTTGATTTTGATTCTGATTTTTTTTAGCAAAAAAGCGTAAAATAACTGGAAGGCAAAATAAAACAAAAAGAAAAAACGAAAAATGGTCTCGCATTTTATATTTTTGTTTTTGTTGTGTTTCGATTTTTAGTGCAATGTTGATGATATAAACAAATATATAACAACAAATAATAATAATAATAATAATAATAATAACAACAATAACAATATAAACAAATAAAAATAATAAAGAATAAAATGGAAGGAGAAAGAGACACGTGTTTCAAAGTTCTGCTTTCTTCTTCACTTTTTCGTTTTGTTTTGTTTTGTTTTGTATTTTCTTCTTTTTGTTTCGTTTCGTTTCGTTTTTTTTTTTTTTTTTTTTTTTTTTTCATGCTCACATATTTCATACGCCATAATGAGAATATGTGCCGCCTAAGCAGAGAGAATTTTATTGTTGGTTTGTGTTTCATTTTATTTGAAGAAGAAAAGAAAGCAAAAGGCACAAAAAGGCGTACAAAAAAAAAAAAAATAAAAAAAAAGAAAATTAATAAAAAAAATAAATAAATAAACAGAAAACAATTAAGAAAGAAAAGTTCAATGACCAAGTTTAACCTAAATATTTATGATAACATAAATTGAGGGGAGAAAAATAATAACAACAACAGCAAAAAATAATTAAGAAAGGAAAAAAAAATATGCTAAAGAAATTTTCGAAAGAAATGGACTCCTAATAAATTTGATTTTCTTTTGTAGATTTAGGTTAAAAAAGGCTCCTCAAGGCGCCTTTTCTTTTTGTATAAAACTATCCTAGCAAATTTACTAAAATAATACGTAAATAACAAGCCCGTTCAAAAATGGACACAAAAGCAAATTCAGTTTATGATGAAATTTTTCATTATTAAACATTTTTGAAGTTAAACTTTAATAAGGAAAAGAATTTATTCAAAGTTATATAAAAAATCTTTTGAGATCACAAATCAGTAGAAAAAATTTTAAAATAGACCTTGATCTCTGGCAGAACTAAAACTTCAATTTGCAGCAGATCATTTTTTTGAAATCAATATTTTTGTATTTTCTTTCCCATTTTAGAAGAATTTTTTATTTATATCAATTAACTTTTCATCAAAATTTACATAAATTTAAAGTAAAATTTGTTAATGTTTCTTCAAATAAAAACTGCGTAAATTGCACTAAATCGATTCCCAATTTTTATGATAAATTTATAAAAAATTTCAAGGAGAAATTTTTAACATTCATCTTAATTATTTCTTTGATTCCATTTGAATTTGTCTTTTTTTTTTCTCATTTTCTTTTTCTCTTTTTGTTTTTAATTAATTATCACACTTATGCGACCTATAAAAATTTTTTTATAAAAAATTTATGTTATCCATGTCGCTCATCTAGTTTCATTTCTCATGGAAATTTCGCAACAAACATTCAACATCAGCAACAGCGTACGGCCATTTACACTAAACAAATACAAAAACATATGACGTAACAAATGCATTTACACACACACATACATACATACACATACATACACATACAATTGGATTATTATTATTGTTACATGACAATAATTATATTACATCGAATAAACAGGAAATCATTACAAATTCCATACAATAATTTCTTCAATAAAAAAGAGAAAAAATTACGTTGAAAAACAAAATAACAACATTTTTGTGTTAAAGTATTGAAAACAATTGTAAAGAATAATTAAAGACAACAAGGAAGTATTGAGAAATAAAAACTAATGATAAAGTAAAAAAAAAAAAAAAAACGCAACAACAACAAACACAAAGACGAGACATAATGCCAGGCAATTGTATGAACGTAACACAATCAAGTTTCTTTTTTCCATTGAACATAATTTTTATAAGCTTTCTCTACATCTTCTTCTTATTTTTCTCTCCTTTCATCTTTTTCTTTTTATTGTTGTTGTATTTATGTTACTTTATGATTATTTATACATCTTTCTTTTGCTTTCTTCAGCATTTGCTTCCTTCTTCTAGCACGCTCAGATTGCAATAAACTGATGAACGATTTCAATTTAGCCTCTTTTGGTCGTAAATCTTACTGCCTATGTAAATATGTTAAACCCGAGTTGATTAAATTGATGAGCTCAGAAATATTGTTCAGCTTAAGGGCATTTTATATTAAAAATGGAGCAAAATCGTATCATTATAAAATTTACCAAAAAATATTATTGAGCAAGTAGAATTTCAAATTTATGAAATCTTTATGGACTCTAACTCTATTTTTTAAGGTTAACTTTAACTCAAAAAAAAAATGTAAAAGAAAATGGTAGATTTTTTTTGGTGGAGAAAAGTTCGTATTGAAATATTCATTTTCTAAATTATTTTGACTCGCATGGTATGAATCCATTTTATGGAAACCTTTTACCTTTTCTTCTTTATTTAGATCCTCTCTATTTAAAAGTATTAAACATTCATCGTTTATAGCATTCTTATGTTAAAGCAGGGATACAAAGTTGGGACAAGAGCCCTTTCAAATAAGCAGCTGCAAGTATTATACTTATGAAACCACTTCCCATATAAGGCCTTCTCTTCAAAAGAGTTCCAAGTTTCTTCTATATTTTGTAGTACAAATCAGTAACGGAATAAGTACAGTCTTGCAATCTTTCAATATTTGAAATGCAGATGGAAAATTTAAAGCACGTGGACATGTTCCACATGTTGGAGCCCTTGCATTACAAGAAAACTTTTGAAAACTTTTACCCTGCTTCATTTTTTTTTGACATTCTTTAAATTTAGATTATTTCAAGCGTAAAGTACCCCGGATTAATTATAATGTTAATTGCATCTAACATAGATGAACCATTTTTTGATATATATTCGAGTTACTTGGTGTCGTTTTGAATCAATTCGGACCTATCACGTATCTACCTCTGATTGATAACATTTTCTATCAATAAATGAAAATTAACCACATTATTATAATTGGAAGTGGTGGACATTATACGCTTAAATAAGCCCGATCACGTGCCATGGTAGTTTCATGGCACGTTTCGTAATGTACAACAACAACAACAACAACAACAACAACAACAACAACAATGTGCAACAAACAACAACCAACAACCAATCAAAAAGTAGGGAACTAAACTGACTTGAATTGTTAAAATATTTTGCATTACACTTTTTGTAATCATTACAACTACTTTTACTGCCTACACACACACACACACACACACACACAATGTAGGTATGAGTACATAAGTTTTAACGAAATTTGAAAGTGAAAGTTTAAGTTAAAGGAAAGTGAGTGTAAATGATTTGTAAGCAAAAAGGGAAAAAGGGAAAAATGGTTGAGCAGCGTAACAAGCTTTTTATTGAGCAATCGCCTTTAAAATGTATCCATTTAGAATGTTTGCTGTAACATGTAAAAAATTATTATGGTGGCAGGATCAATCAAAATAAAATGCTTACAACCACGCCCTATTTAAAGAAAAGGAGAACTGGAATATGAAGAACATTTAAAACGAACAAAAAAAATTGTTCTTCAGTTCACAAATATATGGAGGACAGTGCTCGTATATATCACACACACATACACACATCCAAACATTTGTAATTTGATCGCTTGTGTTTTTTTTTTTTTTTGATTCATTTTATTTATTTATTTGTGCTTTATATGACCCAAATTTTTAAGGGCATCCATTAAATAACGTCAAACAACTTCATGGTCAACGAACTTTTCTTATATTATGGCAATAAACTTATTATAAAATGATAGAGAAAGAAGAGATAAAGAGAGAGAAAAAGAGAGGTCGTAGGCGTAAGATAAAACGAACAAAAGTTGAAATGTTGAAAATAGCAAAAGCAAAAAAAAAGCAGCAGAAAGATTCCCAAAAACAATTAGAATTCGAAGATATAAGTAGAATAAGAATAAGAAGAAGAAGAAGAGGAAGTGGAAGTGGAAGAGAAAGCAAAATGTTTAATGGAGAATTTTGAAAGCAAAATTTGCAACTAAATGTTTACGATTGAATATCGAGCAAAAATTCAAAATCAAGTCGCAAAAAATCATTTTGTTAATCATTTAATTAATTTTTTTGCCAAATTTCATTTTCTTTATATTGTTGTTATTATTGTTGTTATTATTGTTGCTGCTTTGCGTTATTTCGCATATTTCTGTTTGCTTTTTTTTTTGTTTCATTTTTGTTAGTTTTTTTCATTTAAATTTGTTTTTCTTTCTTTCTCTTTGATTTTGAATTGAAACGAACTTAAATGAGCCCGAGGTCACAATAAACACACACACACACAAACACACGCACATGTACAAGAAGTAAAAAAAAGTGCACAATAAATTGAAAGTAAATTCGCATTTGTTTGTTTATTTTTAATTTTTTTTATTGTTATTGTTAATTTTGTTGGTGTTGTTGTTGCTGTTGTTGTTGTTATGATTATTACTATGTCGCTCTGTTATTATTGTTATTAATTTTTTTTTGAATTTTTTGCATTGTTGTTGGTTGTTGTTGTTCTTGTTGTTTAATATTATTTTGTGAAAAAGCAAACACACACACACACACACACACACACACACACACACACAAAACATATCTTTTTAAGGTTATTTCTATAATGAAGCGTCGAACAAATGCTGTTTTTGCTCTTATTTTTTCTTTTATTTTTGTGCTTTTGGTTTTTTTGCTTTTTGAATTTGCTTGTTCATTAAACTGAATAAATGTAAATGAATTTGTTGAGGAAAATAGATCATTTAATTTGTTTTTATATTGCTTAAAATGTAACATGTGAATTATGATGTTGCATTACTAAAAAAAAAAACACAACTATTATTCATTCTCATCGATATTCTTCTTCTTCATCATCTGGTTTTTCTTCCAAATCCTTTTAACTCTTTATGCGGGCCCATTTCTTCCACTTCTTGTATTTACCTTTCCTGTATATTTTTCCATCTACTCTTCCTTTGCTTCTTCTTCTTCTTTTTCAGTTTTCTTCTTTTTCTGCTTATTCTATTTGTTATATATTTTCATCAATTCTCTTTTGCTTCTTTCTTTCTTTCTTGCTATTTGCTTTTAATAAGAAAAGGCAAATTTATTCAATCGATCGATTAGTCGATTTGTCGATTAGTCAAAGTGTATTGCAATCGCCTCAATTAATGTCTTAAGAATTAAACAACAGTGTATAATAAACTTAATATTACACACATATACACAAACACACACTCACACACACACACACACACACACACACACACACACACACACACACACACATACATTTAAATCACATTTCATAATATTTATCCTTGTGCTTTAAAAAGCAAAAATGAAAAAAGCCAAAAATAAAAAAAAAATTAAAATACTTTCTACTACATAACAACAGCTATATTAACAACAACAAAAACAATAACATTCATATAAGCGTATGCCTCAGAAAAATCCACATCAAAAAATAAAAAAGATAAATTTATATTTATGTGTTTAATCACATACAAATGAATGTAGCCGTAACAAGTCAACAACAGCAACAACAACAAAAATAACAAGAACAATAACAATAATAATAATAACAGCAGCGATCAAGTTGCTTGAACTTTATTCAGGTCAATTACAAAAGAGTAAAAAAAAAACAAACAAAAGCAAAAAGGCACACGCACATACACACAAACATATATATGTACATATATATATATATATATATACACATACAAAAGCAAAAAAAAAACAAAACAAAATAAAAATATTGAAACTGAGCTTTTTAGTTGGCTGCTCTTGCTGAGACTGAGACTGAGGCTGAAGCTGAGGCTCCGAGTGCTGCTTCATTTGTAGCAGAAACTGAAGCTGATGCTGCCAGCGAACTATTATTTGATGCTGAATTTTTATTTATGAAGTAATTTCAGTTAACAAATTATCATCATCATCATCATCATCAACATCGTCATTGTTATAACAATCATCATTATTTGTTATCATTATCATTAGTACCACCTTTTTATAAGCAGCCTTTTCTTCAGCAACTCAGCTCTCTTTCTATATCAAACATATTGAAATATATTTTTAGCTCCAACGATTCTCATTATTTGATATTTTGTATTGTAGAATGTCTTTAATAAATTACGAATGCGACCAAACAAGAAATATGAAAAAAAAATGATTTAATTAAATTTAAAAAATTAATACTGAAATTCATATTTAAAAATCATAATCATAAAAATCTATAAATGAATTTATTGTGAATTTCCATTAAACTATCATTTTCTTTCTTTCTCTCTCTCATTTTAACTCTCGCTCTCTTTCTCTCTCTCCCTGTCTAAGTGATCGAAATTTTTAAAATTTAGACTCAGATATTCCATTTTATTGGTTTTAGTAAAAATTTCTAAATAAGGGGCAGCGGAGGAAAATTGGCCTTTGAACATTCGAAAAAAATTATTTTGGAAGTTGTCTAATTTTTTATTTGATATAAATTGAAATAAAATTTTGAAATAAATTTTGAAGCAACAGGCTCAAACAATTCAAATTTGCAATAATTAAAAAAAAATTGCAAACCAAAGAAAGATTGATAGTACAAAATATCAAGTCTCAAAGAAAAAAAGTGGTCTTTAGAGTTCTATAAAGACCTTCCAAAAAGATATATTCTTCTGCTACTACGTTAGCAGCCTCATCAGAGATAGTTCTGTAACCACAGATGGTCCTCAATGAGCATAATTTCCCATGAAGCTGCTCGTTCTTCAGGCACTCCGTCCAAACTGGGCACGCATATAATTAACTACGTTAGCTTCGGACCCCCTACTTTCGGAAGGATCTCAGATAATGCCGCTTGCATTTTCGCCGCCTTGTCGCAGACATATAGCAGATGCTTCTTAAAGGTAAGCCTGCTATCTATGATGAAACCCAGATACTTGATCTCATCCGATGATCTTATATTTGTGCCGCCTACATTTACACATATTGTTTCCGGAGCCTTGCTGTTTCTAGATCTTGAATTTTCTTAGCCACTATCGTAAGAGCTATATCATCAGCGAAACCTGTGATATTAGCTCCTAATGATAATGAGAGTCATAAAACTTCGTCGTCCACAACAGAGGTCCCAAATTGATCCTTGTGGGACACAAGGATCAATTTATATATGTTATAGAGTGCTCCTTCGTCACCTCTTCAGAATCGTAGGGAAGTATCCTATCCACCACCCATCATCACAACTAGTTCCTTAATTTTTCTCTCTAGGGTCAGAAACGCACTGCTCAATTCAACCTGCCTGGTTGGCTGAAAAATTTCAAGTGACGGTGGTAATGTGTGAGGTCGGGCTTGCGCGGGAGGGAACGCCTTTCCCGGCGAACGTGTCGTGCGATCACTTTTTTTTTAAATAACCACACGACACATCCCTTTGGCTCGGCATTTTGGCCTTTTCAAGCCGATGTACTTGGTGTACCATGCGGTACCATGCAGTTAAGCCATTGCGGCAGGTATGCATGTAAAGTACATACTGAATGTGTGTGCGTGTATGTATCTAAAATTATGCTGGTGACCCATATTTATGTTACATGCAAAACGTTCAAAAATGTAAATCAGGAAAAATTTGCAATGAAATCAGAAATCAAAGCAAAACGGAATAAGCAAATAAACAAAAAAAAAATTAAAATTAAAAATAAAGGCACCAAAAAATCGTTCTACTTAATAGCATTCAATTGTGACCAATTGGATAGACAAAAAAAAAAAAATAAAAGAAAAAAAGAGACGGCGTAATTGAAATCGTTACCTTAATAAATAATATCTGCCAATCTGCTGAACAAAAAAAAACCGAAAAAAGATAAACATTTTCAAAAAAAATATTTCATCTAATTTTTTCATTTTTCATTTCTGCCTCTTTTTTTTTTTTTGGGACATGACGAGACGAACGTTCCATTTTATTGCAAAGTATAAAAACGATGAGCGAGTTTTTTTTTACAAAATAATCTTAAGTGATATACTTATTATCATTATTATTATCATGATAATTGAAAATGTTAATTATGATAATGATAATAATTAGGATCTAATTAAAGATAAATGCAATGAAAGCAAAAGAGCAGGACCGAAAAACAAGGCATAAGAGAAGATGAACAAATCAAATCGAATCAAATGGAAACGAAAGGAAAAGAAAGAAAACGACGTAATACGAATCGAATCGAATAGAATTGAAACAAATTGAATGGTCTTGCATTGAGTTGAATGAACTTTACGTATTCCTTTCTACAAATTTTTATAAATTTTGAACCCCAACTGTCGGCCTTTTTTTCACATGTTCTCGCTATTAAGATTTAAATAAAGCAAATAACAACAATAATAATTAAATAATAAGTATGTGCAGAACAGAATCCAACAAAAACAAAACAGAGGCAGGCAAAGGCGATGACTGATAAAAACGCCAAAAAATTAAATTAAAAGATTTGCAAAGAGTAGAAGAAGAAGAAAACACACAAAATTGAAAAATATGCAAAAACTTTGATATGTGTGAATTTATTTTTATGCGTGCACATAAAAAAATTTTTTTCATATTTTTGTTGTTGTGTTTTCCTTTTTCTTTTAACTTCATACAGCTCCATACACACACACATATATATAAACACACGCATATGCAATGATTAATGCAATTCTTTAAATGACATATCAAAAGCAAAGCGGGGAAAAACAAAGATAAAATGCAACAAAATTAAACAACAAAATGAAACGATAAAAAGAGAAAAAACTACTGTCAAGCAAAACCAAAGGAAAACAAATAGCAAAGAATTGGTGGTTTTGCATTTAATTTGTTGTTGCTGCTGTTATTGTTGTTGTTATTGCTGTTTGTGTTGCATATTAAATGCCTCGTCTATGTTAAGTGAACCTTCAAAAAGTTCATTTACCTGTTTATAAAATACACTAACACAACAACAGTAATCATAACAGTTCTCATCGAACGAGTTGGTTTTTCTGTTTTGTCTTGTCATTTGTTTTCTTTTTTTCCTTTATTGCACTTGTTTTTGCTTTTGGAGTAAAATCCATAAAATTTATTTTATTCACATTTATATAACGAGCTCTCGAGCTTCTTCTTTTTTTTCTATTTATGCTATAACTGTGACATACAAAGATTTGTATGCATAAGTTTATTACAAAGAGCTTAAAAGAGAAAGAGTAGCAGCAGCAGCCACCATAACGCAATGAACTCATTTGTTCACTCAAAATTTTATATGCACAATAAATGCATGAATGAATGTGCGTTATTTTGACATGGAAAGAGAAAAAACAAAATAATTATATATATATATATATATATATACGCATGCATATAAATACATGTGTTTGTATGCATGCAGAAAACACTTTCATTTTTCAATGCCTTCAAAACTAGTTCTCTTTGTTTTTTTCTTGGTATTTTTATCATTTCGTTTTGTTTTTTTTTGTTTTTTGGTTTTGAGATAAAACTCAAATCATCTCTGGCTCTTTCTCTCATGCTTTTTATTTTTGCTTACAATTTCTGTCTCTTTGTTTTTAAGTTAACATTTTTATGCAATGTCGGCCTTTTAATCTCTCTCTTTTTTTTGGTTTTGTTCTGAACTTTTTGTTGCTTGTTATTTTAAATGCAGAAATTTCCAGAAATCTTTGCCATAAAAATGTTATTTAACAGACATTTTTTACACACATATTTTACATTAACTATTACATGGTCATGTTCTTCTTACTTTTTTTAATTTTGGTGTAGAGTTCACTGACGTTTTGGAAAATTTGAGTTTAAGAGAAACGTTGGTAAAAATTTTTTACAAAGAACTATTCTCGCTCTATAACTCTCGCATTATCTTAATTTAGCTCTCTTTCTATTTCTCTCTCTCTCTCTCTTTCTCTCTGTTCTACCGTTAGTTTGTATTTGAATATTCTAACAAAATGTTGAATACAAAAAGAAACAAAAAAAAGAAGAAAAACTGAGCTGAATGACGTTCATTGAACTTTGTAAGCTGCAGTGTACACAACACACACACACTTGCACCAATAAACGTGCAGTCTAATGAATTAAATGTGGGTGATTGAGAGCACACACAGATTTCATTTTTCTTTTTTCTTTTACTTGCTTATAACAAAATATCTATTTATATGATTATGAAAATGCATGCATGCATATTTGTGTGTGTGTATGTGTATAGATCTCTAAATTAATGCACAATATAAACTATATATGTTAACATTTATGTAACATAAACGTACAGAGACTCAAATAAACGCTGACATACTCTAAATGTAGATTACCAAAAAAAAGAAGAGAAGCACAAGCAGCAAAACGAAAATGGCCATGGCATAAAACGAGAGTAAAAGAGATACTGTGATAAAAAAACAAAGAGAGAGAGAGAGAGAGAGTACATAAGTGAGCATTAAATGTTATTATTCATGAATATTATTGTTTGTGTGTACATTCAAATGTACCCCGATACCAACCAATACAATTAAAAAAAGGCATTTACACCAAACGTAACCAATTTTGTGCCTTTTTTTTCTTATTTTTTGTTTTATTGAATGAGTATGCGAGAGCGAGTTCAGTGACATTTAAGTGGGTCATGCACGGTCATTCAACTTGCCTCCATCTTTGTCTTGGTATGCTTCTTCTTCGACTTCTTCGCTTTCTTCCTCGTTTCCACGTCTTCTTTCCTCTTTTCCATCATTTTTTTCTCTAATTAATGGATTTTATAAGAAAGACAGAAACTGAAAATGTGACGACAACAACAACTGCAACGACGAAATTAACGACTACGATTCATACAACTTGCACACAATTTTTCAATGTGCCACTCAATCATCAACTAAGCAAACAATCAAGCCATCCAACTAACTAGGCAGTTATCCAACCAGCCAACCAATCAATCAACCAATCCAACCCACCAAATCTATAAGTTACACACATTCAATAAGCACACAATTTCTATTACACTTATACATACATAAATACGTACATAAATAGTTCATGTATTTAAATATTGTTGCTCTTTGTTCGATTAGTTTTTGATTTAGATTTAGTCACAGACACTTTACTTCTTCTTCAGATGGAACTTGCAAGGAATCCAGACGCTAAGTTTCAACGGACCTATGCCTCCCTTCTTAAAACTAAGTCGCATCAAATTGATTGAGAATTAAACTCAAAGCCTGACTTAGGGACATTTAAGGGAGCGCTTTTCTTAGATATATAATTAATGCCAAAAGCAATAATATGGCTAATATGCGCTTACTTTTTTAGGGTATAGGCTCCAAAATTAATAAAAGTCCCTAAGAAAGAGACCTCTTGAAATTTCCAAAATTAAAAAATACTTACAATTTTAAACTAATCAGTTAAAAATTACCTTCTGATATGGATCTAATATCGGATCACTTCACTTTATTATTGAATTCATTCAACATGAAATAATCGTATTAAGAAGAATTGTACTGAAGTTTCACTGAAATCATATTCTGCAGCTTTTAAGTTGCTTATCCAAAAATTTCAAATGTTCAAGTAAAATTTCAATTCTAAACAATTTTCTAGAAGACGTAGAAATTTTCTAACTTCAAAGTTCCCTAAAATAAAGATGAACATAAAAAAATATATTTTCAACTTAGTTCAGACTTTTTCATAAATTTTCACTCTTTTAAAAAGTCAGTAGCGTAAGGGTTTAGAAAGGGACTTTTAGGGGACATGTTTAATTTTCTTTTCACTCTTCACAAAAAAAAAAGTTCAGAAGGCATATTTAAAATAAAAATTAAAATAAAAGAAATTGTTCGAAAAATACAAATAAATTTTAATGCTTTTGAAATTTGAATCTAATACATGAACCCGTGTGGGGTCGTATCGCTTAATCGACAATCTTACTTTTTCAATGTTAACTATTTTGCAAGATTTTCTTTTGGAATATTTCAACATTTGACCACAAAAACACAAGCACATCAACACACAAACGAAGAGACATTGTCACATGGACTTGATATTTCATGGGGCGACAAGTTACAAATATTTCGTCTTAATATCAATACCAATAAATTGTATCTCTTTTGAAGTTCTTCTTAATTTACTTAATGTACTTGAAGCCGGAAATCTTTTATGAAAAATCTTCGTTGTCATTCATTTGATGTTTTTCATTTTACGCTTTGACGTGTTTCATGTTTAAAATTCAAGTGCGCGTCCGCGTATTCAACGCAGTTTGACACTTAAAAGCAACCTAAAAAATTATATTATATGATCTGTTATGTCTACGACTGACTGAACGTGTTATAGTATTATGATATTATTAATAAAATCAACAACAACAACAACAACAATAACAATAACAATAACCAATCAACCAAGTGACCAACCAAACAACACAAGATGGTATTGTTCAGTCTTGAGAAAGTTATCAAGCGAAAATGAAAGTGAAATTATTCCAACAACAACAACAACAATAACAACAACAACAACAACAACAACAAGAAAAACAATACCAAACAATTTGTGAATAGATCAATACACACACACGTTATTATGTATATATATGCGCATTGTGTATATGTGTGTATGTGTGTGTGAGTTTAAAAATAAAGCAAACATGGAGAGCAAGTCTCGTAATTCGAACATTTAAGTCAATGACTGGAAATATAACATTTAAATAAAAAAAAATATTGTGCCATTATAAGGCATTTGCTTGTGTGGGTGTGTTTTTGTGAAATATATTCGTATGCGTGTGTGTTACACTTTACCTTAAATTATAAAATAAATAAAAAAAAAATTTCACGCTTTCATTTATAATAATTTACAGTAACCAAAGCTTTTGATATACTGCGAGACGGACTGATTGACCGATGGCATAACTGACTAGTAAGCTGACTGTTTGGCCATTTATTTAGCTTATGAATGATCTTTAATAAACTTTCACTTTTAACTTTCGCAACACAAAAAACAAAAACAAAAAACAAACAACCGAATATTAAATCATCTACACACACACACACACATGCACTCTCACTCAGGCACAGACATAGAGACGCAAAACAAAAGTTCATTCCAAAAATTTCTTTTGTATTGTTACGGTTCTTGCTGTTAATTTTTTTGTCTCGCTACGCGTGGAATATGGAACGTGATTAAAGTTGAGTTGTGAAGTCAACAAAAAATATATATTGTGCCAAAATATATACATTCACACACAGACACACACACACACACACACACACACAAAGAGACAGGTAAACATTTTATATTTATTCATTGTTTAATCAAGCGCGTGTTCTCTTTTTTTTTCTATTGTAAATATTTATACAATAACTTCTCATTCATTGCCAAATGCAAACACGAACACACAAACAAATGACTGACCGAACGAACTATAACGAACGCAAATACAAACATGAAGTGAGACAACGTTTTCTTTGTTACAGTTCAATGGCCGCATTAGAATGACAACTAAAAGAATTTGTTATTGAAAAAGCTTAAAGAAAAGTTCTAGAGAAAAAAGAACAGAAAAAATAGAAAAAAAAAAGAAAAAAAAGCAACAAACATTTAAAAAACAAAAGTAATGAGAAGGAAAAGGAAAGGAATATGTAAAAATTTGAAGAAAATGGACAAAAAGGAAAAAAACTTGGTAACGTAAAATAAAAATGTTCAAGCGAAAATTTTTCATCTCTCTCGGTCAACAGAAAAGCAAAACTCAAAACAAAGTAAACCAAATAAAACAAAAATGCCCCCATGTCATGTATAACGTAACATAACGTTACATAATGTCACGTAACATAAGCATAAGTAAAATATTTTAACATAAAATAAATTAATATGACATAATATGACGTAACGTAGCATAACGTAACTTAACGTAGCTTAATATAACTTATTATATTATAACTGAGTACAATTCAATCTAATATAACAAAACATAACGTGACATAACATATTTCAAGCGTAACATGGCATTACTTACTACAACATAACTTAACATAACGTAAATTAATATAACACAACATAACATAACGTTACACAATATGGCATAGTATAACTTAAGGCAATATAACGTAACCTAACGAAACGTAACGTAACATGACGTAACTTAACATAACGTAACTTAGCGTAACTTAAGATAACTTTGTACAAAAAATAACAAAAATAAACATTTATATCTCTTAACGAAACTTAACGTAACATAATGTAACATAGCATTATGTATAAAAATTGTTGACGCAATAAAATGCGATATAAAATTTATTTATTTTATCGTTGACCGTGAAAATAGTAGACGTTTATTTTATCAGTTAATGATGTGTTTATATTAAATGTTTCCTTTACATCATTTACCGTACATATAGAAGTCACATCCACACACACACACACCAAACGTTAACTTGCTTGGGTGGTCCTTTCGAATTGCAAATTTCCAGTGAAAATTTTGCAACAAAAAAAATTGTATTTTTTTATAACTCATTAATTGATATTTAACACAAAACAATGGCAACAATAATAACAGCAATTACACCAACAAAATTAACCAGCATCAGTATTATAAGTAACATCATTAATATAATGAAAAAGTTGATGTACAACAATACGCAAACGCCTCTATCTCTAAATATGTAAACTGGTATTGTGCCATCCAGACAACACTAACTGCCCTTTTATTGTATTGTGAGGCAAAAAAAAGAGATATTAAAGAGAAAGAAATTGAAAAATCATATAAAAAATTATAAAAAATTATAAAAGAGAATAGAAAAAATCAAAGTCATTGAACTACAAGGCGATTGGATTTGTTATTACAATAAATTTTAGCCTTGTTCTACATATTTCTTTTTAAACATACTGCTCAAAAACACTTACTCACACACACACACACATATATATATATATTTACACGCAGGTAAGCAATCACCTATGTTTGTATAGATATATTTCAGTTGCTACAGCACACATTTCTACCATAAGCAACATTTTACATCAATAGCAATAATTTTCTTGGGGCAAATTAATTCTCTTGGAAAATAAAGACAAACAAAACTATACTTCTATTATCTTCTCTTTCTCTTTCTCTCTCTCTCTTATTGTCTTCCTCTACGTTGCTGTCTTATTCTCATTAGCATTCTTCTTCGTCATATACGTTTCAAGTTTGAAGGAAAAATTATCGCTTCTTTTAAGCGATTCGTTTCTTTTTCTCTTGACATTTTGCGTTTAATTTAGAAGAATTTTAGGAAATAAAGATTTAATTTGAATTCTTTGTACTGTATAATAATAAAACGTAGATTTCGAATTTCACGAAATGATGTTGCATCTTAGTTTCTTAATACATTTAAATTTTCTTAAAATTGTAATTAAGAATATTCATGAAGCATAAAGGTTAAAAAGAAAATGTGAAATTTTCTAAACATAAAATAAAGTATAAAAGTATAAAATTAAATTTATAAAATGCATAAGGAAAAAACGAAAAACTTCCTTTAATAATAGAGAATCCAAATAGTTTATCCTTTTAATCAAACTAACTTCAAATATGCTTTCAAAATTTTTATATCTATAAAAATTTCTTACAAAAATTACACAAATTATCTTTGTAAGTTGTAAATTTTTTTCATATATATATTTTCTTTTTTGAAATGATTTACTAATTGTTTTAAATATTTTTAAGTAAATTTTAATAAATTTTTTTAAATACGATCATTATTTCAACTGAAATGAAATTGTGAGCTTTCGTGGTGAAATCAAATAATGAAATTCTAAAGCTTTTTTCTTTGAGAGCTTGCTGAGAATTTCAAAGAGAATTTTATGAAGCTTTCTTGTAAACCGTTTTTCTAAACATAATGACAGCACTAATTATGAGAAAGAGTATTAAAAGAATGATACAAAGAAAGAAAGAGTAGAAAGGAAGCTTTATATTTCTATAAGAAAAAAAATATAACTTTAAGTATATTAAAAAAGAGAACCAGATTTGCTTAGAGAATGTTCTCTGTAAAGCCTAGGCAAGTAAAATAATGAAAAAACTTAGAAATGGATTGAAATTATTTAAAATTATCTTAAGAGAAGTTTACGCTTTATGTTTAAAGCAAAATTTAAAATTTATGCATTGGGGTTGAATGACTTTAAAAAACGACTTGAGTAGAATTACAATTAATATATTAGTAATTGAAGTATTATAACTTTGCTTCTTTTTTATTAACTATTTACGCAGACTTATCTAAAAATCTCAAATTATTTAAATTAAAACTTTCTGTTATAAGCTTTACCAAACAAATAACTAAAAATGCAATATTAATAAATGGGTAATTTGATTTTAAAAAGCTCCTTTATTAACACTCTTAGTTTATAAATTAAGGGAAGACATTTCTAAAGATTCTCTAAAGAGAAAAACTTTTACAAGCAAGTAAAAGCACAGTCTCAGATACTCAGGGAATTGTTACTCTTTTATACAAATTCATTTCTCCTTGTTTACTTTGAAATGTTTACTTGGAAATGGAATTGTGTGAACCATTGAAATATAAAGGTTCCAAAGACGGACATACAAACAGAGTTAAATGCACCATTTGTTATGTGTTATTTTCACTTCATTTTTATTCAATTTCAATTTCAATTCATATTTATAAGATTTTATATACGCACAAGAGATCACTATAAGCTTGAGTGTTGTGTTTTTGTGTGTGTGTGCACGTGTGTATTATATTACTCATATTACTCACTAAAATAATTTTATCGTTTATTAATATTATATATATATATATATATATATATATATATATATATATTTGTGTGTGTATGTGTATGAGTAATTACCGTCTTTTGAATTTTTTCTTTTCCTCTACGTATGTGGTGTTATCTGATGTTGGTGCTATTGTTATTGTTATATTTGAATTTTGCTTATGTATATGAAATATATTCATAGCGTACATATGATTTTTACAGTTAGTCGCTTGCGAGACTTTGTCGAGTTTTGTCATATTTAAATTAGTATTTGAAGAGAAACGAAAAAAAAAACTTTTATTAAAAAAAAACACAAACAGAAAAAGTATTTTATACAACAATAATAAGAAGCAAAACCACATAAATAATAAATGATACAAGCAAAAGGCCGCTTTACTCACAAAAATTCAATTAAAGACATTTTTACATAAAAAGGTTTGTTTTGGTGAGAAATACAAAAAAAAAAAAAGAAAAAATTTTGTAGAAAAAAATATGCTCAGAAAAAGAGTTTTTTTAATGCATAGTTTTCAGAAAATTTTCTGTTAACAAAAAAAGTATAAATTTTTCTTTGCTTTTTTCTAATAAATGAAAACTTTAAATGGCTTCCAAATTAAAAGCGATCATATTTTAAGCAATTTACATAAATATATTTATAAATATAAACGATTAAATGATTTGTGTGCAACGGAAATTGATATAATTGTAAATAATGTGAAGATAACGCGACAAAGGGGAAAAAAATTAAGTAAATAAAAAATTAAATTAAATTAAAACAAGAAATTTTCTTTAACTTAAATGAATTTTTTTACTTGTGACGACTTGGCTGGCAGTTAATTACCTGAAAAGAAGCAAAAAAAATTAATTATTTTTATGAGCAAAAATAATATTTTGATAAAATTTGTAAAAACATTTTTAAGAAATTTATATAATAAAAATAAAATTAATTTTGTAAATTAATTTACAAAGCAGCAACTTTTTTGTGCCAGCCAACTAAAATATGCTTCATATTTATTACAATTGAAGGCGACTTATAGAATTTTAAGTTGGTGGCAAAGAAATTTTTTCATCTTTAAAACTAATGAATCACAAATATTATAAAATTAAAAATTTAAAAAAATTAAAGAAAAAATTTTTAGCGTTAAAATATGTGTCTTTGGACAACGTCACAGAGTCACAATAATAATAACAACAACAATAATTAAAATATTTTTTAATTTCAAAAAATTATTGTTGTACGAAATTAAAAAAAAAAGTTAAGCAAGCGGAAAAGGAAACCAAATCAAAATCAAAAGTAAAAAAAAAAAACTTAAAGAAAAGTTATACGAAGATATAAAATATGCCCGAGGAATTACCTATTTTGAAAAGTATTTTGAAGGGTAATATCAACTATCACAATGCCCGTAAGTGTCTAACTTCATTTTATTTATTTATTGTTCATTTTCAATAAAACGAAATTTATTGATTTAGTAAAAAGGAAAAACAAAAAAAAAACAAGAGCAAAAACATAAAGAAAGAAAGTTAATGAAGAAATATGAAGTAAAAATGGTATAAGTTGTTCGTTGGCCTATTTATAGTGCCCTTCCTCTCTTCACATCATTAAAATGTCAATAAAAAAAAAAAAGTGAAAGTCTTAAGTAATTACATAGAAAATGTAAAATATTAATTAAGGTGAATTTAAAAAAATTCATTAATTAATGGCTGCAAGATCCAAGTGCCCAAAGCAAAACTCCATGTATGTAATTAACATTGTAATCAATTAGGGTTTATAAAAAAAACCTTAAAGTGGAGAACTAAGATTTTGGTGAAACTTATTAATCGCTCTAAGATTTTCTTTCATCTAATAATAAGCTCAAGAACTTTCCGATATTCAATGTATTGACTCCATTTTCTCTTGAATTTTATTACCACTTCATAATCTTCTCTTAATGAAGTTATTTGCTATCAAATTATGAATGTTAGTCTTGTCGTTTAAATTTGAAGTAAGGTACTACTGGCTTTAATTATCAAAATCATGCGATGCCATGCCCAGCAACTTTTGAGGCAATTCTTTGTGAAAAAGCTCCGATGCGGACATAAATAAAAATATTTTCTATATTTTTACGTAACATTGTTATAAGAAAAAATGAATCATGTCTAATCGATGGCACTTTCCCTTTTTCTCCCGATATTTAATAAATATTTGAAATTTACGTAGAAATACTTTAAATTTCATCAAATCGTTATTATCAATTTCAATTATCAATAAACAAATTAGAAAATCTTGAATTTATGTGAAACAAAAATTGATGAAAAATTTAGATTTATATTAATTAATGGTGATGTGATGGCACTTACGTAAAGTAAGTAAATTAGAAAATAATAAATTAAATATTCCATAATGAATTGTGACAACTAAATCGATCGATATGCATCCCTTAATAATTGTAATTTACCGTGAAAAATATTCCAAATGAATTATAGAAAATTTTCAATGCCATTGAAGGAGATCTGGCCATTTATCCACTTTTTAAGGGAAATGGATTAAAGGAGCAATGTTGGCTATGTGGGCACTACAGCTCCCCTCTCCCCATATTTCCACGAGCCAACTCCAATATCACTATACTAAGCCTTACTAAAACTGATGATTCCAAAGTATCAAATTAAATTTTTAGTCCGATCCAGCAAAACTGACGTTTCTCAGGACTTTTTGCCCTCTAAAACTCTAAAGAGAAAACTTATAAAAAATTTCCATTTTCTCAATGCACTTAAAATTAATGGCATCTATTTGTTGAACAGCTGCCATCAATTATCATTTTTTAAAATGCATCTTAATTTCTCTACGCATGATCTCTTTCTCTAAATATCACACGATCATTTGAAGAGAAAAAAAAAAGTGAACGAAAATAACGGATTTTTTAATTAGCATGAATGAATGAATCAAATCATGAAATGTGATGATTGAAATAAGTTTTTAAGTTGACTTAGTTGCTATTAACTTAATCTCACATTTGTATTTCAATGTAAATTTCAATTTGAAAAACAAGACAGAAAGAAATATTTGTGTGTTCATCTACTTTGACTTTCTTTTGCATGACTGACTTACAATAAAATATTATGATGGAAAAAAAAAAAAAAAATTATTTTGAAAGTTGTTAACTGTGAATAGATCTTCAACAAGCAACTACCACAGCAACACACATACACACATACACACATATACATAAAATAGTTGAACTAGAAACAGTAGCGCGATCTAATTTTTCTTTTAAAGCGTTTCATATTGTGACATACATACATACGTACAAACACAATAAACGTCATGAACAAAATAAAGAAGCAAGAAGGAAAGAAAAGGCAAAAGCAAAAGGAAAAATAATGACAAAAAAAAAAATGTAACTAAATAAATATTTTCGTTTTCGTTTGACCTGCTTTTTATCATCATCATACACTTAAAATATGAGAAAGGCAGAAAGAAATGATAGAGATGAAATCAAAATGATGTTGGTAAAAAAAAAGAAACAAAAAAAAAACTATCAAAGATATATAAATAAAACTTTCAAGCCGGCTTTCAATATGAAAATGTATGTCAGTGGCACGACGCAACACAACTCATGAGAAAGTCATCATCATCATCATCATCATCATCATCATCATCATATTATCATTGTTATTATCATTATCATCTTCAGTACACATCATGCAATAACAAATAGACAAAACATTGAGCATGAACATTACAAACAAATGAAATGAAATGAAATGAATTTAGTCTGTGTGTTGTTTATTTTCTATCATTTTTTGTTTCTTTCTTTTTGTGTTGCTTAAAAAAATCTGAAGAGAAATCTATCTTTCATTCGCTTTAACTCTTAATGGCCACCGCTTTTTCTCTCTCTCCCTCTATTTTTTCTTTATCTAACTCTCATCGGTTTTTAAGTAGAAAACTTTCTCTGCTCCTTCTTCTATCTAGATTTCTTGCTTTCTTTGTTTCTCTACCTCTCTTCTATCTCTCTTTCACTTTATTGCTCTCGTTCTTTCACTTTCTTCTTGCTATTTTTCCGAGTTTCTGTGGTTAGTGAAAAAAAGTTAAGATAAACGTTACAAATGTTCAAAAGTTTAAGGAGAATAAATCTCAATCATAAATCTCCATAAATGAAGTTCAATGAAAAATAAAAATATATATCTATGTAAACATATATATATATATATATATATATATATATATATATGTACTTACATTTACTTTCTATTTAAATCCAATTTAACTAAAATAGTTCATAATGAAATAATAGAAAATTTCCATTTGTGCTTTTCTTTTTTCTTTCATTACTTATCGATCCCCTTGATAATTATATGAAATTTTCATCTGACATACTAAACAAAAAGGAAAAAGAAAAAGCAAAAGAAAAAAATAAACAAGCAACACTTAACATATAAACAAAAAGATGCTGGCGCGCGCACATATAACGAATTCATTCAGAGTTTTTTTTATACGGAAAGAAAACAAAAACCAAGCAAATAAATCTTGTGTTTGCATGCATTTTAAACGGCTACAAATGTAATTAAGCAAACAATAATCAACTTTAATAGTGAGAGTTTAGTTAGTTAGTTAGTGATAGATAGAGAGAGACGGAGTAAGAGGTGGAGTGTGAGAGTGAGAGAGGAAAAGGGGAAAGTGTTTAAAAAAGAAAACAAAAACAAGGAGAGAAATTGTAGTAATGAAATCTGAAAGGAAAATGTCGTGCCAATAAAAGCCAGCTGCAACAACAACAATAACAATAAAAACGGTAATAATAATCTAATATTAGTTATACGTAAAGTAAAAGAGAGCACAAAAAAAGTTATCGCAAGCAACAGCCGGCCAAATAAAAATTTATTACTTTACATTCTTGTACTAAATAGATTCGCAGATTAGAAATAAAATAGAAGAAAATTTAAGAGAGAAAGAGATAGAGATAGAGAGGGACAAAATGAAGAAGTGAGTGAACGAGTATGTGAGTGGGTGAGTATGTGAGTAAGTGATTAAGTAAATGGGCGAGTAAGTGAATGTGGGAGTGAGTGAATATGTGAGTGAGTATGTGAGTAAGTGATTGAGTGACCGCGTGAGTGGGTGAGAGAGTAAGTAAGTGAACGAGTGAGTGAATGTGACACCACAGAAGTCGAGATCCTCCATATCACAATTAATTCACTTGTTTAACTTTCCTTTCTAACCATCCAACAATAACAAAACGATAGAAAAACCGGCAAACCTAAGAAGAAATCGTAAGCAAAACAAAACTAAGGGAATAACTTTCATTCGAGCAAATCACAATGACAAGCAAACAAAAAAACAAAGCAAGAACAAAACAAACTTTTTGATGAATATAAATAAATATGATAAATTGTAAATGTTAACAAGAACAAGCATCCTTTTCTTAATCTTACAAAGTCTCTCTCTCAAAAAAAAGTACCGTTCATTTAAGTACTCTCAACATTTAAGTAGCTCTCATTACGGTAAAATGTTTCATAAAAATTGAGAATGGCAAAATTTCGTCATTTTACAAGAAATTCTTTAGATTTTTATATTTTAAAATAAAAAATTCCATGAAAGAAATTCATTTACATTGTTGGAACAATTTGTGAAGGCGGAAAGTCCCATCAACAATCTAATTCGAAATTTCATTGTAAAATGAGCCATGTTGATCTATAAAACTTTACTTTTTCCAAAGACTTTTGATTCAATTGGAAAATGATTTCAATAAATGTAGCCTCTTTTAGGAAGAATTATTTTCTATAAAAGTTAGAAATTTGTTTCATTTATAAAATTCCGTTTGTAAATATCGAAAAGTTTAAAGAAAGAAATAATTTGGGGCGTGGTTATAAGAAAATTTCTATGCTTATTTTAAACTTAATAAACTTAAACAAGGAAAGAATTTTTTTAAACCAAAATTCATTTAAATTTTGTCTCTAATTCCTACATAAATATTATAAAACATTATTTAAATAGAATGAATGGCCTTTAGTTAAAGAGAACTCAGGGCTTTACTAATCGTTCAATGTAAAGATGTACTTTCTTTTCCCTTTCAATTAGATAAAATTCCCTTTATTCTTCTTTCAGTTGTTTTTTTTTTTTTGGTGCCAAACGAAGCCCATTGGGCTAAGCGATCATGCCAATGCGCCACAAAAACAAAAATGGAAAATCAAAAAATTATGATAATCATGAAAAAAAGAAAGTGTAACATATTGTGACCTCTTCAAGCATTCGGACACACACACACACACACACACACACACACACACACACACACACACACACACACACACACACACACACACACACACACACACACACACACACACACACACACACACACACACACACACACACACACACATGCACACACACATGCACACACACATGCACACACACATATATAAATTTATAATATGAAAAAGAACAGCAGTTGGAATCTTTGCATTAGTTTTTTTCTTCTTTTTGTTTCATATTCCTTTTCTTAATGTTTTCTGCTTTCCCTTATTTTTTTCTACTCTTTTTTTTGTTGATTTTTTGTTTAATCCTTCTCAAGCAAAAATAATGTCTTTTCACAGTTACTTGAATTATTTTATTGTATGTATGTATGTGTGTGTGTGTGCCTGTGTCAATGTATATGATTATCAAGTTCATAGTACAAATCCATAAAGGAAGTGAAAAAAAGTGCCACCTTTTTTTTCTTTCATTTCTTTTTCTTTATTTCAGATTATCACATAAATTTTATGCCAAAATCGGTTGGGTGTCCGTGTCTGTCAGAAAAATATAAGACAATGACCTAAATAGAAGACCTCGAAGTTACCACTTTAAAATTTAACAATAACAACAACAATAATAATGCTTGTATATTGAAAATAAAACAAAGCACAACAAAACAAAGTAAACGAGAAAAAAAATTATTGTCAATGTACAAAAATGAGAAGATCAAGTAGCAAGCAAACGACAATAATAACAATAACAATAGCAACAATAACAGCAATAATAACAACAATAATAATAACAAAAAACCATTAACGATTTTGTATGCTTTTTTCGTTTTTTGTTTTTTGTTTATTGTTTTTTTTTTTTTTGGTTTTGTTTTCTTTTGCATGAATAATGAAATGAGAAAACAAAAACCACCAGCGCTTCCTGTGTTGGTGCCTTTAACACAAACCATTTAAAAGGACATTCTCGTAAATTTCATGCACAAAAAAAAAAAAAAAAAAAAAAAGAAAAAACGAAACTTTATAATTTCTTTTTTATTATTTTTATTTTTTTAACATACGACTAAACGAAGACATTAAAGCAAATGGCAGCTGTGTGTTTTACTTGTTTCATTGTTTTTTTATTGGTTTTCTTTTTTCTTTTGTTCATTTAGGAAAATGTAATTTAAAAAAAAAAAACCATAATTATGTCTCAATTTGAAAAAGAAAAACGTAAGGGAAAGAAATAGATGGCAAAATGCAAAATTTCATGTATGAACAAATGGAAACGTGAATTGTTGAATGTGTATGTGTGTGTGTGTTCGTGCGTGTGTGTTCTTGCGTGTATCTGTATATGTGTGTGTAAATACACCTGCTTCATAAAATGCAAATACCCATAATTACAAAATATTTCGATGTATTCGTCTTCTGTTTCTTTCTTCTTCTTCTTCTTCTTCTTCTTCTTCCATCATCTTATTGTTGTTTGTATTGTTTTGCCAAATTTTTTTTTGTATTTTCGTAATATTTTCCCTCTTTTTTGGTCCTTTGTTCATTGAACATTAATGTTTTTAATGTTTATTTAATGAATTTCATTTAATGTTTGTTGTTAATATGAATTTTTAAAAATGCTTCATTTTAAAAATTTTTTGTTTTTGTTATTTTTCCAATTTATAGCGGTACGCTTTGGTCGCGTGCCGAAACGTGAAAAGGCGCGTATTATGGCCGCAATGCAACAATCGACACAAAATCGTGGCCAACAGAATGCACTTGTTACTGAATTAGATGATCAGCCACGTTTAATGGCGACCGTTTTAAGAGCCCATTTGGATACATGTGAATTTACCAGAGAGAAAGTGGCCGCTCTACGTCAACAGGCATGCGAATGTCCCACATATTCAATGCCAACATTATTGGTAAGTTTCTCCAATTTGTTTGCTTCTCGAATTTTTTTTGATTTTTTTGTAAATATTTTATATATTATTGTAAATAGAAGAAGAGAGTTTATATAGATTTAGAAGGGCCTTTTTTTTATTTTCTGACATTTTTCTTAATATTTTGCACGATTTAAGGAGAACAATTTTAACAGAGATCTTCAAAATGCATACTGAGTTCGAATCACTTATAGGTAGACCTTTTTTCTCTCAGATCTTGTTTTTTTTAAATTCGAAAAGAAAAAAAAGAAAGAAAGAAAGAAATTCAATGTTTCTTTAAACTTCTATTTGAAAATTATTCTTTTTGTCTTATTTTTTGATGGAGAAAGTTCCTTATTTTAAATCGAGAATCGAAATGTTTCTTCTTTGAATTAAAGTTCTTTTTGTAAATTTCTGCTTTCAAAAATCCAATAAAAATATTTTACCATTTTGCATGTTTTGGTTTATTTTTTATTTAAGTTTCTAAAAAAAAAGTTCAATAAAAAAAGTTCAAAATGCAATAATAATAAAAATAGTTAAAAAATATTTCTACAAAATGTAAATTTCTCAATTTGTGTTATTTCTGTCACTTCCTTTTTTTTTTTTTTTTTTAATAATTATAAATTTCAACTTTTCTTTCTTAATCCTTTTTTACATGAAGAAATTTTCTAATCTTTTAAACCTCTAAAGTTATTAGTGTTCTACCAATAAAAAGTAACGCTAATGTTGAAATGGATTTAAAAAAAAGAAAGTGAATAAAATATGGGTAAATATGAGAGAAAGTGGCATAGGCCAATAGGCAAGGGAGGTAGGCGGCCTTAAAATGAAAAAAACAAAAAATGAGAAATTTTCATAAATTTTCATCAATTTATGGCGCTTTTTGCATTGGCATTTGCATTAAATCTTTAAAAATTTGCATCTATTAATAATAGACAATTACATCATCGGCGTACAAAAGTTATATATAACATAAAACAAATTTTGAATACTCACGAGTCAGTTAAAATTAAATTTTTAATAGATAGATTTGAATTTCAATTTTTGTCCAACAAAAATTATGTCATGTCTTAAGGGGTCTATACAGAAAAATTTTCAAATTTACAAATTTAATAACACAGAAAAAGAAAAATGTAAGAAACTTTGTTTTAATGGGCGTGCCGTTTAAGCGATTTAACCTAACTTTTAATATCAAACGACATGCACAAAAGAACTTTCATAAAAGAACTAGCGCTGATGTTAAAATGTGATGTCTTAATTTTTCCAAATGGAAAAATATTAAACATAGATGGACTCAGTAAACAATGGAATAGATATATCTAAAATTATTTTATATGTTCCTTAGATTTTATGGCTAAAATTATTTTACAAGATCAAATCTTAAGCTTTGCTTATTTTCCATTTGTAAACATTTGAACAAAATTTAAATATGCTTGCAAGTTTTCAATAATGATTATAATTCTAAATACAATCAATTAAATGTTAATCAACACAACAATGATTTAGTTTAGCGTCCAATAGAAACTTACTTTTTAGGTTTAACTTTATGTAATTAATGTGTAAACAAGATGGACATGTCTGTTCTCACAACTCAAATAAATATATGTATGTATGTATGTATATGTACCATACAATATACATACAGATGTATATACATATGATAATTTTTATATGAATTGAGATGAATTTAATGCCTCAAGATATTACAACGCAATACAATTTACATACAATTTACATACAATTTGCATGGTTATAGAAAATTATTTAATATTCAAATATATACATTCATATATATCTATAACTATAACTGTATCTATATAGATTTATATGTGTTTGTATAAATGCTTATTTATCTCATATAAGTGTTAGTGGAATGCTCGTATTTTTTAAACAAAGAATTTGTAAGCTTAAGCTTTCATACAGTTACTTCCTCATACATTTACTATAACGGCAAAATTACAAGGTCACATTTCTAATAATATTTACACAATAATAATAACAATAACAATAAAAGTAATAATAATAATAATAATAACAATAACAATAATATTAATAATAATGATAGTTAATTTATTGTACAAAACAGATACATTCGATGTATTCGATGATTTAGAAACCACCTGATATAGAAGTTAGAATATCGTGCGGCCTCTGTCTCTTGCTTTCAATCATGCTCAATGTATTTTATAATATTTTAAGTATTTCGTGTAAGATTATTAAACAGTGGACGATAGAAGATAATTCTAAAAACTCAGAGTGGTATAGGGAAACAGGGAGGCACCTTTTTGTGATGAAAATTGTTAATTGGTAAGAAAACGAATCTAAACTAAAATTAGATTGGACTTCAACGTGAAAATTTCTTTGCATTTTATAAGTGATATCAGAATATAACAATTATGGTGACCTTCTCTCAGCACTTTCGCCGTTTTCTTTTTATATAAAACTACTTGAAAGTGAAGAAAGTTCTCGATAGTTCTGAAATGGAAATGGAATGGAAAAATGTTATTCCTATTTTTAGTTCTTTTCAGATTTGTACTAACCGACTAAAATGACACACAGTGAGTTTACAAGGAAGAAGAAACAAATTTTCCTCCATTGAACTTTTAGTAAGCCGGAGTGAACAAATAAATTTCTAATTTAGAACAATTTTTTAAGGTTTTCCATAAAAAAAGGCATCTTTATATGTACAAATCAAAAATTAAGAATATCTTTAATGCCAATCATTCAATCATTTATCCTATTTAAGGAAAATTGACGATTAGTAGCCTTCATGTTGTGATCATAAATCCTGAAATTCCTGAAATCATTTACCACTATCTGTAAATGATCAAAGAAGAATAGAAACTGATATTAAAATTTTCAATAAAATTTCAAATAAATATCGCAATATCTCATTCTTCTATTTTCAAGTTTCGTAACAATATGCCTTCATCGATGGTTACATGCATTTTATTTCTTTATAAACTTTATGATAAAAAAAGAAAAAAGCCACGCATTCTTCGATGAAATATCATTATATTTACATTGGACTTTTTTAGTGTCAAATGATCCAAATGAGAAATATTTTAAATGTGTCTATCTGTCTGTCTTTCTGTACAGTATTTAATTACATTCTACAAACCATGCACGCAATCTAATGGCGCACATAACGTTTCACTGTTGTAGTCTTCTACGTAATTTGTACAATATTTACTTTCAATAACAAAACAAAAAACAAAAAAAAGAAAGAAACACAAAAAAAGAACATGAAAAAATACGGCATTTGGTGGTAGACGCAAGCACACAATTTTTTTAATAATTTATAAAGTAACTTAACGTAAGAAACATCATGCTAAAGCTAAATAGTAATAGGCATAGCTGCTTGAGAGTGAACGAAATCTATAGAGAGAGAAAGAGTGAGAGTGAGAGTGAGAGAGAGTGAGAGAGAGAGAGAGAGAGAGAGAGTAGGGAAGAAGAAATCACAGTTTGACGTAAAAAAATATTGTAATTTTGTTTAATTCGGTTCCTTTTCTTTTTTTTCTTTTTTTTATATTTTATTTTTATTATTATTATTCAATTAAAGCGACTACAAAATAATGCTCATTTCATTATTGTGCATATTTTATATAAACAGTAAAAAATAAATAATAAAAAGAGGAAGAAGAAGAGTAAGAGGGGAAAGCAAAAGTAAACGTGTATTTGTTTGTATTTGTATTAGTTTTAGCTTTTTTTTTGTTGTTTTATGAAAATGTGTTTATAGGGAATTTTTACGTTTCAATTTTTAGTAGAAAAAAAATATAATTTGTAATCAAGGTCATTACAATGATTATTATCTCAATTATTCTTCTTCTTTTTCATGCTCGCTCTTGTTCGTGTTCTCACTCTCGCTCATTTTCTTCTTTGAAGTACTAACAATTCTGTAGTTTAAGTTACGTGTAAATCTATGAAATACACTGAACAAAAAGTTCCGTCTAGCAGCAAATAATTAATAATTAGATTAATCGAAGTTAGTCATTTGTATAAATTTCAAATAAGATAAATGTAATTGAGGTGAGTTTAATAGATTTAGATGTGAACTAATTTACCTAGAGCTCTTGGTTCCTATAACTCTCACGAAGTAATAGAAGAAAAAAAATATCATTATGCGATCGACTGCTGTCAATTGTTGATATTTTGTACCAAAAGCAGTGAAACAGAAAGTTCCAGTAAACGCTTGTCTATTATTTAGATCACTTAAGACCCGTTTACTTTTCTGTATAACTCAAGACAATAAAGATACTTATTTTACTTGCTCGCTTGATCGCTTTAAATTAACATCAATTGACATAAGTCTGCCCTAAGGTGTGGCTTTTGAACTACTTCTTGATTCACATATTCATTCAGAAAATTTGGATTTTTGTGGTAATCGCTTGAGATTAAAAAAAAAATTGGTTCAAAATTTTCATTGTGATTTCATTGCTTTATAATTTTGCATTAAGAACTTTTCCTTCTTCTACAATAAACAATTCGATGTAGCTCATTTCCATAGTCGATTTACTGACCCTCTTTTGTTTGTTTTTGTTTTCCTTTGTACACGTAAAATAATTCCACCTACTTTTCGATTGCAATTCGAACAATTGAAATGATATGTTAACAATAACCATAAAATCAATTCAAGTTATGTAATGTTGAAACGATTTTGCATTTAAATTGAGAACAAAATTTGCAATAGCAATAGCAACAACAGCAACAATAACAATAATAAGAACTAACAAAATCGATAGGACTCTGGGTAGTTCCATGGGTTGTCAGTGTTTTATGGAAATTTTTTGTGTTTGTGTTTGTGTTTGTTTTTGTTTTTGTTTTTGTTTTTGTGTATCTGAAATGCTCTTGACCTTGACATTCGCAAAATAATCAAACAAATAATGCAACAATAAACCAATATAGTTTTATTAAGAGTCTAAGGCAAACAGAAATTTAAAGCTAACCGGAAGAAGAGCAAGAGAGTAAAAGAGAGTTCAATTGAAAAAGTTAAAATGACAACAAAAATAGCAAAATCATTTCTCATATTAATAATTCTAATCAATATATTTAAAATTGTTGCTTATTCACATAATAATACACATTTTGCCTCTCAAGGGATATTTTCTCCTGTCAATTGCTTTTTTTCTGTTTTTTCTTTTTTTTTTTTTTGTACGTTTTTCTTTCTTATTTGTCACAATAGTTTCTAACAATAATGATGACTCATAAACAACAAGAATTTTACCTTTTGAATTGATATTAATCATTAAATGGATATTAATCATTAATGGATTAACGATATTTTTAGTATTAATCAAGAAAACCAAAAACACCTTAAAAAGTTTGTCACTTTGTATTGCTCTTGCCTAAAAAACCAAAAAACCAAATAATCATGAATGGGAAATAGAGAAATGTAATTAATTAGATAGATAGATGATAATGATGAAGAAAATCAAAACAGAAGCAAAAAGAAGCAGAAGCAGAAACTGAAGAAGTAGTAGAGGAAGAAAATAGTTATTTGATTAAATATCAAATGCAAAACGCAATCGGCCCTAGAATATTAATTAACTGCATCGAAGATATTCAATCAATAAAACTGTTATTTGCGGTTCAGCAAAATGTGTTAAACTGTTTTATAGGTGACTAAAGACCGATGCCTGCGACTGATTACACAACTACAATATCAAAGTCAACACTCAACAATAACTGTATATAAATGTATATATAATAAAATATATTGAGCTCGTGTGAGTTTAGCTCGTTTAGTTCGTGTTGTTTATGTATACAACCATTTATTATTTATTTCAAAAAAAAAAAAAAAAAAAGCACAAAAAGTAACACAGAAAAAAAAAGACATTCATTTTCAAGGTGAATAATTATTGTTATTATTTTTATTATTATTCTTATTGTTCTTATTGTTGTTGCTATTTTAAAAATGCTACTTGTTCATTTGAGTTTTAACGTCACGTCACATATACGCATACACATGCAGGCATCCAAATATTATTTGTGTATATATAGCAAAATATAATAATGATGATAATAATAATGATGATAATTATATTAATATGAATGACAATTAATAAATGAAATGAAACCCGGAAGAAGTGAAATGTTGTGTTTCATCGGCTTTCTTATTCGTATTCTCTTAATCCCATACGATTTTAAAGCCGGCTTCTTCCCTTTTATTTCACTTCATTTCATTTCGTTTTATAATAATTCTAAATAAATTTTAATAATTAAATCAAATTATATTAGCATATATAATAGATTTGTTTAATCATCATTTGATAGATCGTTGTTTTCAATTTTTATATTTTTCTATTATTTAGCAAAAAAAAAAAATTTATATGCATTTATTTTGGCAAGAATTGTTTTATGAGAAATTTCTTTTGCTTATTGTTTTGTTTATTTATAGGCCTGCCCATTAAATCCAGCACCAGAATTCTCATCGGAAATGGAATTCTCTCAACGTTTCGCTTATGTTATACGTGGTATAATTGATTTCGCTAGTAAAATACCCGGCTTTCAATTTCTTAATCAAGATGATAAATTCACTTTGTTAAAGGCTGGCCTTTTCGATGCTCTATTCGTTCGCCTATTTTATATGTTCGATTCAACAATAAATAGTATAATTTGTTTGAATGGTGAAGTCATTAGGCGGGATGATATACAAAATGGAACGAATGCTAGATTTTTAGTTGATTCAACTTTCAAATTTGCTGAACGCATGAATTCAATGAATTTATCTGATGCTGAAATTGGCCTTTTCTGTGCCATTGTATTATTTACACCAGATCGTCCTGGTTTGCGTAATGTTGAGTTAATTGAAAAGATGTATACCAGTTTAAAAGGATGCCTACAAACAATTATCAATCAGAATCGTCCAGATCAACCGGATTTTATGAATACATTGTTGGATACAATACCAGATTTGCGTACATTGAGTACATTGCATACAGAGAAATTAGTTGTTTTCCGTACGGAACATAAAGATTTATTGAGACAACAAATATGTCCAGATGATAATCGATCACCTCCACCAAAAAGTCCCCAGACATGGGAAGATAATCGCATGGATGTAGAAGCAAAGAGTCCATTAGGTTCTGTATCCAGCACTGAGTCTGGTGATATGGATTATCAAACCGCTTCCAGTACGGCACCCGCATTGGGTTCGTCATCACCTTCTAATGCCCATCATAATGAGGCACATTATCAACAGCCATCATCATTGGCGTCAACAGCTCCTTTATTGGCGGCCACTTTATCGGGTACCAATGTTTTACGTAATCGTGCCAATTCTGGTTCCTCTGGAGATTCTAATGGGGATTTAGATTTAGTTGGGCCACATGCGCATCTCACTCAAAATGGCTTAACAATAACACCCATAATACGAACTCACACGCACCAACAATTACATCAGCAACAGCATCACCTGAATCCATCTTCAGCGGGAGGTCAGCATCGTTATCGTAAACTGGACTCACCCACCGACTCTGGCATTGAATCGGGAAATGAGAAAAATGAATGTAAAGCTGTCAGTTCGGGCGGTTCATCATCTTGTTCCAGTCCCCGATCGAGCGTTGATGATGTTTTAGATTGTCCGGATGCTACAACGAGTACGTCTACCACAACAACAATTGCTACTACAACTCAAGTAAACTTGACAGTGTCGCCAATACGATCACCTCAACCAACAACTGCAGCCGCCTCATCCACTAGCGGAGCTGCTATCACAAGTAATAGTGGCACCAATCCAACAACATCTACCTTAAAAAGACAAATTGTTGAAGATATGCCCGTGTTAAAACGTGTTTTACAAGCACCTCCTTTATATGATACTAACTCCCTAATGGATGAGGCTTATAAACCGCATAAGAAATTTCGTGCTCTTCGACATCGTGAATATGAAACTTTTGAAGCTGATGCAAGTAGTTCCACAAATACAAATAACACTATATCAAGCAATCATGTTCCTGTTGGCAGCCCGGTACACCAAAGAGCTTCGATCCAATCACAAGCATCAGTAGGAAGTACACCATCATCTGGATCATCTAATACAGCAGGACAGGTTTCAACTATATCAGCACAGACAAGTCCTTCACCATTAGCATTATCTACTCCCTCCTCTCCGCCAAGTACAACACATCATCAGAGCCAATTGCACATTCAGTTAAGTCGACCAACTTCCACCAATTCAAACTTAAATTCCAATTCAACGCACGAACAACAACAATCAACTAATATACATCCGCCACTGCAAGCGCAACAGCCGCAGCAACAGCAACAGCAACATTCTTCATTATCCAGTACGCATTCGGTATTAGCGAAATCTCTAATGGCTGAACCGCGCATGACCCCTGAACAAATGAAACGTTCTGATATCATACAAAATTATATAATGAGAGATACGAGCAACAGTAGTCTAAGAGTGTGCTCACCCCATGGAAGTGGTAGCCGAAGTCCAGCAACACAACATTTGGGTATAAGTAATCATAATTATGCAACGAGTGCTGGCATTGGCAACACATCACCCGCGTCTAGCAGTTCGCCAAATTCCAATTGTCCATCACCTTCAAGAAATCAAGTAACGTCCATGGCTTCACCACCACCCACAGGCACTGGTCCGGCAACAGGACAAATATCTGGTTTACAACGCTGGCAAGGTCATTCCGTCATAACTACCACCAGCATTAATCAACGTCAACCATCTGTATCGCCTAGCAGTAATGGATCATCATCATCTACATCATCCAATAATTCAAATGCATCATCATCTAATAATTCGGGTTGCCCATATTTTCAATCACCACATTCGACATCAGCTTCTGTATCACCACCGCGTACATCACCCTCTTCTAATCACCATCATCAGCATCAACATCAACTTCAGCATCAGCATCAGCAGCAACATCATCATCATCATACATCGCCACGCCTATTGGAATTACAAGTGGACATTGCTGATAGTCAACAGCCGTTAAATTTATCTAAAAAATCACCAACTCCACCACCAAATAAATTACAAGCTTTGGTGGCAGCAGCAACAGCAGCTCAACGTTATCCGCAAGTGGTAACACCAGATATAACGGTAACTGCTACAACGACTAGCATTCTTAATGATCCATCAAATACAACAGGTCCTATTACCTCTAACAATAACAACAACAATAATAATACTATAAATAATACTAACAATAATAGCAACAACAACAATAATAATAATAATAATAACCCACAAGTACAGGTACATAAAGTGATGTTAGAAGCTTAAGCTTAGTGGAAAAAAAACTGTGAGAGAGAATGAGTAGAATTATATATATAATTTTCTAATCCTTCCTTTCCTCCCCTTTCCGCAATTATTCACTACTTTCTTCTACACGTTTTTAACCACTTTTTTAGAGAGTAATATAAAAAATAACTGTTTAATTGTTCCATTGACATGTTTGAGTGTTGTTGAAATTATCATCTTCGTTTCGGAATTCGTTATCGAATCACGAAATGGTTATATTTTTTTATGATTACAAGTAACAGCATTTAAAACCTCTGGTTTATACAATTTGAATAGTACTTCCCTTCCGCAACTAATTTTGTCTTACATTCCCACAATTGAAAAATTGAATCCAATTCAATTCAAAATTCCATCTCAAATGGTCCTTAAGAAAATTCAGAGTAAAAAAAATATTCCCCAAAAAAAAACTACAGACCCCAACATGCATCCATTAACAAGAAGAAGAAACAATCTGATGGTATGTATGTGATAGATTCTAAAAGTTTAAAGTCTCAATACTTTGATGGGATTTTTTTTCTCAGAGATAGAAAGAACAGAAGAAGAACGAATGCAAGAGCTAAACAGTTTTAAGGATTTAAAAAAAAAGCGAACAGTACGATACTCTAAACTCTTTTTTCTGTCTCTCTTTCCCTCTCTCTCTATTTCTCTTACTGATTCTTTTTCTCTCTTGTGTCTCTCCCTCTCCCTCTCCCTCTCCCACTGTAATATTTCAATACAGTTAATGAACAATTTATAAAGGAACTGAAGACTTTGAAATGCAGGTCTTTTCTCTTCTAAGCTAACTAAACACGCAGCCAAACATACATCACGCAGCCACAAAAACACACAAGAAACAGACACATTACAAACACAAGTAAATAAATGAATGATGAAATTGGTTTTTTCTCTAATTGAAGAATCCAAGTAAAACTTACATAAAATATGATAAAATAAATAAAAGTAGAAAGTAAAAAGAAAAAAGGAAAAATTAGAAGCAAACAGAAAAACAAATAGCAAACACAAAACAAAGAAATATACAAATAAAAAAAAAAAAACAAAATGGGCCGGTAAATGCAAATAGTAAAAAAGTAAAATAAGTAGAAGAAGAATAAAGAAAAATTAATTAATTTTTCTTCTTCTTCTAAATATTTAATTTATTTTACTTTTTTTCATTATCAAAGATTATCGATACATCGATACAGGTACTCGTGCACACGCACACACACAAAAACAAAATTGACGAATTAAAAAATTGCATTGAATTTAATGAAATGTATAAAATTGAATTGATTTGGAAATCGTTTTGATTAACAACAATTTTTTTCGATTGATTGTTTCTACCTTTGTTGTTGTTGCTGTTTTTGTTTTTTTTTTTTTTTGTATAGAAAAACTTAGAAAGTAAAAGAGACGACAAAAGAAGGCAAAATAACATAAAATTCTAAAACAACAAAAAAAGTGGGGAATAAGTTGCAACAACTAAAAAATCAAAAGTAACTAAATAAATTTATGAAAACATAGGAAATTAAAACAAAACCAACCATAATAATAATAATAATAATAATAATAATAATAATAACAACAACAACAACAACAACAACAACTTTAAAACAAAAAGTTAAACGCAAAATGAGGAAAAAATTTTACAAAGAATTTTAGAATTTGAAATTACAAAAAAGCAACAACAACAATAATTAAATGTTCTTCTTCTTTTTGTAAAAGTTTATTTTCTTCAATTTTCTCCTTTTTATGACTTTCTTGTCTCATTCCGTCGCCTTCAATACATTTTGTTTTCTTTGTTTTATTCTACTCAATTTTTTTTTATACGCAAACTTGTAAAAATGAAAAAAGTGCAGGAAAAATGAAAAAAGAAGAGCAACAACAATACAATGAAAACAAATAGAAATTAACAGAGAGAAAAAAAGAGATTTCTTTTTTAAGCTGCAATGACAATTAAAGTTGTCAAAACCTGAAGAAAGAAAAAAAGGAGAAGCAAAAAAAGCAACAACAATTAAAACAAAACAGAAGGTTAGATGGCAACTTAAAAGTAAACTCTCTTTGACACTGAATATATACAATACACACACGCACACATACACACAAATGCACTATTTCATTCAAGTATAGGCATACAATAAGTTCCGGCACTAATTGACTTTAATTTAAAAATTTTATTTTTTTAACAGAAATAAATATTCAAAAAAAAGAAACTATAATTAATATATATATATATATATATATATATATATGTGTGTGTGTGTGTGTGTGGGTGTTTTAGTCAAAGCAAATAACATACAACACAACAATCATAATAATAATAATTTTTGAAAAATATTTCCTTCATAAAAAAATATATTAAAGAGCTTGTTTGGTTGTTTGTTCATTTAATTCTATAGATTTTTCCTAAAAAGACAACAACAACAAAAATCAATTTGTTAATAATTGGTATTTTACTATTAAACAAAAGAAGAAGCATAGAAGAAGAGGAAGAAGAAGAAAAATTGATTTTACCTTTTTTTTGTGTTTTTCTTGTCTACTTTTACTTTTACTTCTTTTTCTTCCTCTTCTTCTTCTTCTTCTTCTTCTTCTTCTTCTTCTGTTTTATACTCTTTTTCACCACCTCACACATCATAATTATATTAATATAAATAAAAATTAATACAAACAACAAAAGCAACAACAACAATATTAAACTACATTAAAAAAACAAACACAAATAATTTTTCTTATCATAATTAATTTTATGTAATTTGTTCTTTAAACAACAAAAAGAAGAAAGGAAATTTCAAAAAAAAAATTTAAAAAAACACAAAAAAGCAAAATTAAAAATAAAAAACTCAATGTAAATATTATAAATAAATAAACTCAATGAAAAATTTTAATAAAATTAAAAAACAATAAAAAATAGAAAAATTTAAATTATATGTAAAAAAAAAATCCAAAAAAAATATTCAAAACTAAAAAACCAAAACAAAAAAGTATAATTTTACAAAACGTCATCATTTACCATTTTGTTTATTTCTTTGTTTATTTGTTTTAAGTAATTATTTTTTAATGGCAAAAAAAATTAAATATAATTGAAAAGAAAAAGGAAAAAATGTTAATGTATGACAAACGAAAAAAAAAAACAAATTAAATTAAAATTTTAAAAGTGAAATTTTACATGAAACTAAATTTTGCTTATTTTTAAGAGATTTCTTTTTCGTGGTAAATGATCAAAAGTTGTATAACTATAAAAGAAAAAATTAAATACAAAAAAAAATTACATATTTAATTATTTTAATGAATTTAAACAACAAAATAATAAATGTTTAAATTGTTTTAGTTTTATTTTTATTTTTTGTCTCTTGGAAAATTTTAATTTTTTTTAAATTAAAAAAGAGGAGCTTTTTTTCCTTTATAAATTTTTATTATAAATTTTTTTCATTTACATTTTTATTATAATAATGCAATAATTATAATTATAATAATTATTATTATTTTATATTTATATTCGTGGGGGGGATAAAAAACTCAGTATATTAAATATTAATAGAAACAACAACAAGAATCCTTTTTTTTTTTTTAAAAAAAAGAAATGAAAAATACTTTATTTTATTTTATTTTATTTTACGATTTTAATTTAAAGAAAACAATAAACAGAAAATATATTTTTCTTGTTCAAACATTATAAAAACAAAAATAAACCGTTTCGTTTTATTTACTTTTGTTACTCTTCTTTTGTTTTACTTTTGGTTCCTTTACTTTCTAATTTGATTTTACTTGTCTTCTTCATCTTGTTTTTATGCTGCTCGATGCCATGTGTTGGGCAAAAATGTATCGTCCAATTTGAGAAAAATTTTCCATTTATCTTTATTGTCTTTCTCAATTCAAAATTCTCTATTTAAAGTATGACTTTCTAGATAACTATTCAAATCGAATTTGTTGACAAAACATTAAATACCATGAAATTATTTGTTGCATAATTTTAAAGTACATAGAAAGTATGTAAAATTCCAATAAATGAAAAAAGTCATAAGAGTAACGGTTTTATTGGTTATTTAGAAGAAAGAAAGAAAGTAAACTCTTAAGTCGAATTTAGGTTCACATCCTGAAAAATTTTTATTGTACAGAATCCTTTTGTCTTCTAAAATTATTTTTTCTGAAAATATTGCTCAAGAGGTCTAATATGATCCATAAGTGCTCCAGTGAAGTCATGAAAATCGTCCGCTAATAAGTATAAGGACCAAATCATCTGAAGAATTCAAAGTTTGACGTTCATAGTTTCATGTAAAATAGTTCAACTTATCATCAGATCTTATCGTGGCAGCTTAATGCCAATTTTATATTGATTATTTCGACATCGTTTTAAAATGCCCCAACGAATTGAAAAGTAAGAGTGACTGAAAATTGTAGGATTATCTGACGTAATTAAAGGGAAGAGGGGTCTTAAGTAAATATTTTTTATAGATATTTCATAAAACTGTAACTTCAACAACCGAACTCTACTCATTATTTATAAAAATCGGCAAAGCCTAAAACTTCAGGATGATGCTATTTTTATCATCTACCAGAGGCTCGATCGCCTCTTTTCGGGTACATATTAATCTTATAGAATTTTAATGGACTCGATATTAATTCTATATGTAAAAATCAATAAGTAAAGAGGAAAACAAAAACTATAAGAAACTCTTAACTTAAAATTTATGAGTTTATTTGAAAAAGTTTAGAAATTTTGAATAAGCTTTAAATTCAAGCTAAAATTCGACGAGAATTTACTTAGATTTGAACATGAATATAAAAAATAAACCAATTTGAAAATGCATTGAATTTTATTTACTTTTAAATATCAGTTTTTCAAATTTTCCTTATTCAGTTATTCAATTCGATTATTATACAAAGAAAGGCCAATTAAATTAAAAATAAAAAGAAATTTAAAATTAAAAATTTAAATGACAACAAAAACTTTGCTAAAAATTTACAAAAAGTTAAATGGAAAATTAAAAGACAAAAGAAATGAAAAAGACACAACTGAGCAAACAAAACAAAATAAACTATAATTAAAAATAATAAAAAAAAAAATGAACAAACAAATTTAAAAACTAAACAAAATTATTAAATTAAAATGCAAAAAGAAAAAAATTAAAAAAAGTTAAAAATTAATGTGAATGAAGTTTTAATTGTAAATGTATAAAAAACAAAACTTATTTATATTTACTTATATGTACACACACATGCACACACACACACACACACACACACAAAACTATACATCTAAATAGATATGAAGTAGATTTTAACTAAACATAATTAATTAAAAATAATTAATTAAAAAATAATAAGAAAACCAAAAGAAATTAAAAATAATAATTTTCATAAATCTTTGATTTTTGTTCTTTTTTGTTGTTTTATTTGTTTTTTTTTTTTTCATTTTCTTTTGTCTCTCTATATCTTTTTTTCTTTTAATTCTCTCTCTTTCACTCTCTCTTTCTCTCTATATGTCCTCTTTAAATTCTCTATCTCACTTGTCAACTTGCTCTTATTTTATATCCTTAATTTTTAGATTTTGTTTTGGAGAGAAAAAAAATTTGAAAAAATGAACAAAAGAAACAAATATTTTCTTATACAAAAAAAAAAAATAAACAAAAAACAAAGAAATAATTTTTTAAATGTGAAATTTTTGGGAGGGGGAAAAAGCTTTAAAACTTTAGATTTTCCAAAACTAAACTCTTTGTACAGAAAGTAAAATCAACAACAACAACAACAAAAAAAACAACAACAACTGAGGAAAATTAAATTTATTAATATACAAAATGTAATTAATAATTAGAAATTTAAATTTAAATTCAAATAATTATATAATTAATAAAAATTAATTCTAATACAAAAAAATAATAAAAAAAAATAATGAAAAAAATAATAAATTTTATGTGTGTGTTTGGTTGTGTGTGTGTTTCCTTCTTCTTTTTTTTTTTTTTTGTTCATGTAATTTAAAATTAGAACTTTTTCCATAATGAAAATATAAAAAAAAAGTGCAAAAGACAAAAATAAAGAAATTATATTGAAAAATCAAATGAAAAATTGAAAAAAAATCAAAATAAAAAAATCGCAAAAAAAAGAAAGGAATAATAGCAAAAAAAATGAATGCAAAAAATAATTATTCATTCTCTTTGTGTTTTTTCCTCTCCAAATTATTTAAATATTTTAAGCAAATTAAAATAAAGTGCAAATAAACAAGAACAACAAATTAAAAATAAAATTTCAAATGATATGAATTTTAAAATGGAAATTCAATTTGGGCAAAAAGGAAAAATTTTTAATTATATCAAAATGCAAACCTTTGTTGCTTCATTTTTCGATAAATTAAAAAGATGATAAAGAAGAAGCAAAAGAGTTGGTGGAAAAACTTCTTTACACATTTTCATTTTTCATTTCTTTGTTTATACGTTTGCAAAATTTTTCCATTTCTTTCTTTCCTTCTATGACTTTTCAATTATTATGATTTATAATTGTATGAGTCAATAATAAGAAAATGGATAACAAGAGGAAGAAGATGATAATAATGAACGAAGTATTGAATGGAGTTTGAAAGAATGAAAGCCATCGAATTTTACTTTACTCATTTAGTTTTCCATTTTCGTTTTATTGGTCCTCAGAAATAACTGAAAAGACTTTTAGGGACTCATCTAAATACTTAAAGAACACACTCGCATATATGTGCCATATATAAGTACTGATTTATAGAATTTGTAATCGGAATTCATGGTTGAGCCAACTGAAATAACAAATCGGAATCGAGCGGCCTCTTTTTTACTGAAATATTGACCTGCGCAATATAATTGCAACTCTTACAAACAATTGGACAATGAAGTGATAAAAAAGAGCCAGAAAGAAAACTCTGGAGAATTCGAATTTAGAAAAAGTCCGAAAGTCCGAAAGTCCGAAAGTCCGAGAGTCAAAGAGAAAATGAAATAAAAATAATTGTGGGCCTATAATCATGAACATGAACATGAATAAGAATTGTGGATATGCCATTCCGATTCTTAAGTATTATTGAATTGATCCATATTCACGAACGTTCACGAACACCTAACAAAGAAAAGCAACTTTACAAGACAATCTATAAAGGAGTTATCATATTATATCCAACTTTAACAGATACACTTTCTGATATATCACTTTGATGGGACTTTTACAATCTACTTGAGAAACTAAACAACTTTAGAACTATGATCTACAAAATCTCAAGCTTTATTAATTTTGTTATTTACTTGAGAGAGGAAGCGAAAAGATAGTGATAGGGAGAAAGAGACGGAGGGAGAGGAAGAGAGGCAGCAATAACAAGGGAGATAACCTTTAAAAGTTTCAAAGCCCGAAGGCCCAATATTGGCAAGAATGATGTCACAACTTCAATGGTATTTAAAAAACTTGGCCTTTGTTATACGTGCCCTTTATTCTGCACCTTTGTAAAATTTTTAGAGTCTCTTTCAAATATTTCGGGTGATTTTAATCGATTCTTTAGATCTATTTATTACCGTTCCATTTGAAATTGCATGCAAAATTTAAAATCTTTATCACACTCTCTCTTTCTTTGTCATATATCCTCTCTTTCTCTCTCTCTCTCTCTCTCTCTCTTTCTCTTTCACTTCCCTTCTTTTTTTCTCTGTCATTTTCTTCACCCTAAAAGTCTACAATCGCGTTATGTGACAAACGAGCAAGTTAAAAACAAAAAACAAAACAACAACAAAACAAAACTTCTACAATAAATTTTTGCCAAAATGATTTGAGATGAAAAAGAAAAGCACAACAATAATAACAAATATATTACATCATTTCCATTTTATTATGATAACTTAAATATCAATTTATCAATTATCAGTTGATAAAACAAGATAAAAATAAATAAGCTTATTTTTTTTTTGTTATTTTCCAAAATGAAACGAAATGTAAGAAATGTAAGAAAAATGAACAAACAACCACAACAAAAGTAAACAGAAACTATTTGATGAAGAAAAAGAAAAAACAAATATAAAAACAAAAATAAAAATTAAATCAAGAACAAGAATAAGAACAACAAGAAAATTTGAGCAAATAAGAATTTTGTGTAAATAAAAAATTGAAAATAAGAAAAATTCAAATTTGAGAAATTATTACCAAAAAAAAAAATATATATATACTTTTATTTGCAATACTTTAAAACTAATCTTTCAAATTTAATGCTTAAATTAAAAATTCATCATTTCAAAGTGGCCTATTCGAGATTTCGATTAATTGTAAAATATTCAAAAAAAAAAAATCATACAAAATCTTCAGCTTGTTAATTTTTATAAAACAATAATCGGCGATATTGTCCGATATTTCCATTTTGCCCTTAACGAAAATAACGCTGGCGATTTATCAAAAAAAGGATACATAAAAATGGGTAAAACAATCGAGACCAATTTTAAAGTACTCTACACTTTCTTATCTAATAACAATCGATGCTCTTAAATAGGTTCGATAATGAAAAGCAAATCAAAAAACATTTGAGAAAGTTCAAATCATAACTTAATGTAACCTGAAGTTTGTATGGAGACTTTTACATCGGTTGTCGCTAAAAAAAATATCTATAAAATTATGGATTTCTTTCTTGGAAACATGCACTTTTCCATGTAAAACCAGCTTTATAAACTTGTCCATAAAATGTTTGTTCAATTTCAACCATTTTTAAAATCTGATACTTCTCCGAATTGCCCTATGGGACCAAAGTATGCTAAACATTTCAAATTTCATAAAATTATCTAAGTTAAACATTAATTATGGCCTATTTTTTGATGGATAAAACATTCCGACTTTAGGCAAATGATCTGACAAATGAACAAACAAGTTTAAATTAATTTAAAAAGAGCTTGTACTGTATTTTCGCCGGTAAATCATGTAAAAGCAATACATTTAGAATAATTCAATGATAAAAGCGCAGAAGATCTTATAAGCGATAGAATTTTTCTTAAAAGAATTCCCGGGAAATAGTTGTACGATATTTCAAAAAGTTTACTTCCAAAGGCCTTTATAAAACCAAGTATCAAGTATGCAAAATCTCAATTTATATAAATTTTCTGAATACATTCGATCGTTTATTGAAATTATGACGCATATTTTGTATTGTTTGTAATGAATGCTCTTGAAATCAGATTTAATTTGTTAGATTCTATAGTCTGTATTGTGTTATATGATTTTTTAAATGTCGCTCCCATTCAATAATAATAACAAAGTGTGGAAATATTTATAAATAAAATGAACCAATAAACCAATTGTATGTAAATGTATTGTAAATGTGTATAAATGTATATGATTGTGAGAATATGAGAATGTGATATAAATTGACAAGTTTAAGTTTACTATTGTTGTTATAGTTCAAGTTCAAGTTCATTGTCAAGTACAATGCAATTCATTCGGTTCTCTCTCGCTAACATTGAATTTTTGTTTTTTTTTTTTTTAGAGAAACATTTAACGACGATGATTACGTTTTGTTATTACAAATGCGTAAATACATATTTTGCACTCTTTGCCTCACTCACTCTTTCTCTTATTCTTATTCTATCTTCATGTGTTTTTTTTTAGTATCATCGTTCATTATGAAGCAAAATAAAAAGTAGTAGGAAAAAAAGCGAAAAGTTCTCATTCCATTAGAAAATGCAGTTCACACAGTTTTGGTGTCTCAATTCTCCGGCTGATATTTCTTATCTTCTTTTTCTTTTTTTTTGTTTTCATTTTCTTTTTTTTGTGTAATACTTATGTGAAAGAAACAAAAGGCGGATAGAAATAGCATGGAGAGAGTGAAGAGATTGATTGATTCTAATAAATAAGAAACACTTTCAATAGAACAATTTGTATGCTGTCTCATATTTTGTAGAAAGATTCTTCTTCTCACTTTTCTTTTAAAGATTCTCACATTACGAAACTTACGTAACGAATATTGTTATTATTTGTAGTAGTAGTTGTAATAATAATAGTAGTAATAATGGACAAAATGCACACATAGCTTAAATATAAATGAACTTTACATTTTTTAGAAATTTCTCTTATCATACTTCTAATGACTTACACGCGCAAACTAAACAATTACAAAAGCAACAATAACATTTAAGTATAAGTTCTATAGTTATAAAGCCCATTAGAAGGTCATGAAATGATATAAAATTCGCACTTAAGGTAAATAAAAAAAAAACAACTCTTTGCGAATTTCTCTCAGACACATTTCTTTGTGCAATTTTACAAACTATTTCGGGTTAAATTTAAGATGGATTACTTTCATACTCCTTTTCTGATACTTACTGTGCTTCGCCGAAATGTAATTTCAAATTCAATTCACTTCATTTCACTTTCCAGATTTATAACATGGACCACAATATAACTTAAAATTTTGATAATGATTCTTTGAAATCGGGTATTAACTATGAAGAGGGTTCCAAAAGTTCCATTTTGAATAAAAGACCTAAATTTTTATGATTTAAGTAGAAAGCTATTTTTATGTGGAAGCAGATATTCGGGTTTTTGACTTGCTTAGAAAAATGTGTGGCCGAGACCATTTAATTTTAAATTTTGTTAAAATAATTTTCAAATTTACTTCAAATGTTCTTTTTCTCTGTATTAAGAAGCGAATTAAGAATTCAACTATTTTGCCTTATTACAAGTTATTAAAAGGAATATTTCAGCTATTGCAAAATGAAAAAGAATCTATAGGCCCAGAAAATGTTACAATGTTCAAAATTTCATCAATCTCTAATCGCCAGAATTATATTTTCTATTTGACGGCATTACTTAATAAATAAAATATCATGAGATAAGTTTCTTACAAGTCTGATTTAGAACAGTCATAGTAATTTGATAAAATTTCATCTGAAAGAAAGAAAGAAACTTTAACAGATGGCAATTTTAAGTTAAGACCAATTCAAAACAATATCACAATAACAATTTCAGTAAGTTTCTCTTTTAATACTTTACTTTTTTCTTTAATACTTCTGCTAATTATTATCCCTTGCGGACTGTTTTTCTTCAATTTCTTTTCCTTTTTCTTTTAAGATGCTTTTTTGGGATACTTTAGTCTTGAACACTTTCAGTAACTTTTAGTTTTAAGTTTCTTGCTGATTTTTCGATCAAAATTGTTTCGCATGATTTCGCATCAACAGCAAGTAAACTAAATTTAGTTTGCATTTCTTTTTTGGTTTATTTTGTTATATTTAGGTTTATAGGTTGCAAGTGAAAGTTAACGCACAAGGTGCAACATATGTTTCTCTCTCTATACAACGACACAACGACACAACGACACAACGACACATACAAATAAGCACAATTAAATTTTTCTTCATATATGAAAAAATAAGTTAAGTTTAAAGAAATTTTTGAAATAAGGCGTTGATCAAATTATGAAAAAGATATGATTCGAAAAAACAAACAGGGGCACACGAAGAAGCATGCAGTATCCATAATAATTTGTGTAATATTTCAGATTTTCTAGAAAATAACTTCTAAGAAACTAATTAGCATCTTTTACGAATTTTATGAGTAAAAATTATGCGATTTAAAGAATTTGTTAATAAATTTCTTATTTCTGAATATATGAACGAATTCACATTCAACTAAAACCTGTAGGATGTCAATAATTGTTATAAGTCAATAGAGAAATGATTAATTCAAAAGTCATACTGGTTAAATGAAAGAAAAATAAATTCCAAAGGAAATTGATTAAAGCGATTTATGCAAAATGAAAAATAAATTGAATAAATTGTGATGATGCATTACTATGGAGCTTTGTTGGTCTTCGTTAGGCCATCTTAACCATGTAAGAGCGAAATTCTGTACCCTGCAATCAGACATGCAACCAACTTTCCTCAACTAAAATTGAGTCATGACGGTTGGTCATGATTAAAACCAAACCAAAAGTTATGGAAATCAACTACGCCCAAACAGATGTGGTTTCTTAGGCTTTTGACTGATTCTTCGTGAGTTACATTCATTCAATCATTTTTCAAGTCTTTGTTTCAGTCAAATATAATTCTCTCAGTCAGTTGTATATGACTACCGAATCCATTGACCCATTAACTCATCGACTACTATGACAGAAACTACTAATCGTTCATTAGAGTAAAACTGTAACTTCTTTTTGATATGCCTTTAAAAATATTAATTTCTAGTTTTTTGGTTTTTCATCTTTTTTTTTGAAGTTTTGAAATTTTTTTTTAAATTCCAATAAGTGTAAGTTATTTGTTGTAACTTTATTATTAATTATACAAAAAAAAAAAAATCATGCCAAAATTAATAACAAAAAAGTATTTAATATTGAAAGAGCAACTCACAAATCAAGATAGTTTTGCTATCACAATGAATCAGGGATTTACACAAGCCCGGATAAAAAGTGCATAATTTCTTGTTGGACTCTTTTTCTTTTTCTATAATATAGATAAAAATAATATGGATAAAAATAATTGACAAGAATTTAAGAAATTAGGAATGGATAAAATGTTCATATAATTAATGAAAATGGACATACGGATAAAATGGATAATCGAAAAATTGATTAAATGAGAACCAAAAAAAAGGGATACAAGTACAGTAAATAATCAAATGGACAAAATTGTATGATATGAAAAATAATTTGAAAATTTTAATGAATATGCGGATAAAGTAATGAAGGCATGAACGGATAACTTGGATATTATAATAAATAGATAAAATGAACAAATGTTATGAAGAACCAATTGGTAAAGAAAATTCACATAAAGCGAAAACTATTTCAATTTTGGACAAAGTGCTTCTTCATCATTTGGATAAATGATAAAAAGTACAAAATGTTTTGTGGACCCGTCCATATATTTCATTCAATTAAAAATGTCTTAATTTTTACTTAGAGGAAGAGGGAAAGAGAGAGAGAGAAAGTAGGGAAAGTAGGGAAAGGAGCAGAAAAAGTTTAGAAACTTTACAGAATATTCAAAATTTATTAACTTATGACTACAATGCACTTTTCAATTTCTTTAGTTTTCACACGTTTTTCCTTTCCTTTTATTTACTTATTTAGTTATTATCATTTACAATTTTGTTATTTCCATTTTTTTTTCTTTTCTGTAATTTTGTTTAATTTTTTGTTCGTTCACGAAATTTCAAATGTATGAAAATTTAGGTCAACATAATCATCAAAAAGAGAAAAAAGTGAAAAAAGAGAAAAAAGAGATATAAATAAAAAAAAAAAAAGAAAACATTTGATATATAAAAAAGAAAAAGGAAAGCAAAAGTAACAGCACAGAAAAAAAATTAATAAATCCAAATAAAATTTCACGTTTCACTACTAGACTCACTTTCGCTGTCTCTGGCAAAATGCTGGTTTTTTTTCTTCAATTTATTTTCTTTGTTTTTTTTTTCAATGCATTTTTTTTTATTTCTTATTTATATTTTGTTGTGTTTTGTTGTCTTCTCCTTTTGACTTTTTTCTTCAGTTTACTCTGAAGTAAATGAAAGTAAAAGTAAAAGCAGTCAACAATAATAATAACAATACCAACAACAACAACAACAACAACAAGAACACTGCCAACCCACATTAAGTTCATTGACATGCACACACGACGTCGCACTTTTTCATATTTTTTCGTATTCAATAAATTTTTTTCGATTTTCTTTTTGTTTTTTTTTTTTTTTGTTATAATTTTCTTTGGTGTTTATTTTTGTGATTTTTCTTCTTCTTTTTCTTGCATTGCTTGGAATTGTAGTCGAACGCGTGCTTTATCTTTGCAAATAGCCAAAATGTAGGGAAAGACATAATCAAAAATAATAATAATGACTACAACAATAACAATAACTACGGTGCAACAGTTGCAAACATTAAGAACAACAACAACAACAACAACAACAATAATAATAATAATAATAATAATAATAATAATAATAATAATAATAATAATAGCAAACATTTAAAAAATTTCAAAATCGTCGAAATCAGATCTGTAATTTTTCCTGCTGTTGGATTATTTTCAAAAGTGAAATCAATTTCAATCCAAAATAGCTTCTGCTTTTTACATTGAAATATCCATAATTTAAAAACGTCCCATTTCAAAATTTATCGATCAATATGACGCATTTCAAAAAATTATATCAAGAAAGCCAAAAGAAGACATTTCTAACTTTTCAAAGATCAAATAAATTATACGATTTTCAAAAGGTAAATATTTTAAACATAATTTAAATTCTTTTACTTCATAATGAAACCTTGATTTAGATAAAATTATACAAAAACTTATAAAATATCGAAAAATTAAGGATTTTCAGAAAATTTTAAGGCCCAACATTTCAAGGCCCTCAAATGGGCAACTCAAACGATTTTCTTGCTATTCTAAGAATAAGTTAAATGGGCCTATCTTTCTATCTTACTTTCTCTCTCTTTTCCTTTCTTTCTGTCTACCTTTCTTGCTCCCTTTCAACGTTATACTTAGGCATAGTTTTGGGCAGAGAGATGATAACGCTTAAATCTATTGATGTATATTTTTGCTTTAAATTCATGAATCTTTAATGGTATAAATTGTATCATATCATACATATATACAAATATATATAAGTGTAATTTTGTGCTACAATAACAGGCCAAAACATTTTAAATAATTACAAAATAATATAATACTAATATTCAAACGTATTTTCATGGCAGTCTCTGCCATCTAAATTCGTCATTAATAATGAACAAGTTGCTGTCGTTCTGCTCTAAATATTTTACCCCAAAACAGTACATTATTTTTCAATCTCTTACTCTCTATCTCTATCTCTATCTCTATCTCTATCTCTCTCTATCTATCCTGGTTTAAATATCCCATCACCATATGCCTATTTCTCTCTATGCCTCATTCATTCTCTTATCATTTGTTGGACATAAAATACGAGGCGAGGATTTTTAGTTAATTTGTTAATAAATTTATTTACTCATACAAAAGTAATATGTGTTTATTATATGTTAGATGTATGTGTGTTTATGTGTGCATGTGTGTATGTGTGTATGTGTGTATATATAAAATATAGTTATTATTTTATAGCACTTTCGCTTGAAGACCACGTAACGGCCCATGCACATTTTAACTTACAAAAAGAAAACAAAAATAAATTTAAAAAAAAAACAAAATAAAATAACTTTCTTATACTGAATACTTGTATGTTAATGTATATATATATATTTATATATACGTATGTGTGTGTATTTAGATATATATAAAATAATGATAATAACGCATATACAAATGCACATAAATTTTTATTACGCATACACTGAAAATTGAATTCAAGTCAAAAACCTTTTCACCTAAATACATAAATAATTTTTTCTTTTTTTTATGTACAATATACAATAACAAATACATACATACATACATTCATACATACATATATACTAACTAATACAATAAACAATAAATAAAACCATATACATGAAAGTTTCACTTTTCATTTCAACAACAACAATAACAACAAGGAATTATCGTGGCACAAAATAGTTTTAATTAAACTTGAATTAAGCAGAAATTTATAAAAAAAATATACAACAACTTTAAAGAAAAATATAATAATAATAACAACAATTAAAGAAAACAACAACAAGCGATATTTTGACCGCCCCCTTTCAAATTTTCTATGAATAGATTTCTTTTTAGTGCACGCTCACACTTCACAAAGAAATCATATAAAAAAATCTAATGTCTAATGGAACTGAAGTCGCTCAGATGATTAAGCATCAAAATGCTCATAGATTTTATATTCAAAATAATTTTGTGGCCAATTTTAAATAGAATTGATTTTTGATTGAACATTAAGAAAACAAAAAACTTTTGTATGTTAAAAAATTTACATTTATCTGCATTATTCCCAAAAAAAGGAAAAAAGAGAGAGACAGATTGAGAGAGAGAGAGACAGAGAGGCAAATTTAGGTAACCTGATAATCTAAAAATATGACTGTTGAGTTGGAAGAGCCAAATCTCATTAAAACTATTTCACTTAGAATGGAATTTTATGCTTAATTCTTAATTTTTTACTTAGTGAATTCATTTCTTTAATATAAATAAAAAATTAGGCACGCCCATAATTAAATATACACGACATAACTATTACATTTATTATCCATTGTTTTAAGAAGAGCGGCGATCATAGGCCTTTACAACATTAGAATTAATTATCTCAACCATTTAATCATGAGATTCCATCCAAATGATTATTATTAAAATGCCATGAAATTACTCAAAATTTGAATAGTTTTGGTGTCCATGTTGGAAATATATTAATCATAAGAAGTCTGGGTGCTGAGATTTAACTTCTCCCAAAGCGATGTAAAAACATGTTTTTTCAGAATAATTAAGAATAATTGCAGGCCCATTTAATTGCATGGTAAAATTTTAGCGATTTTGCGAGAATTTCATATCAAAAACTGTCCCGTGAATTTTCTTTTTTTTATTACTTTTAATTAAAACATGAATATACAAAACTTGACTTCAAAGTTTTACCTAACTACACCATTAAAAATTTTGCCATTCTCCAACATAAAATAACGATTGAGGCATCTAAATCGTCTAAATCAAGAGCAATATCTTGGCTGACCTGTTTGACAGACCTTTAAGCAAATTACGGTGCAAAGAAATAGAAATGTAAATAGTAAAATTAACACACGTCTGTAAATCTAATTTAAATATTTCACAAAGTTATACGGAAAAGGTAAGTAATTTATCAGTCCGCCTTTGGCGACAATCGAAGTAAGAATAGCGGAATAAGTTTAATATTAATTGTCACTTAATGTTTAGACCATTTTCACGCCATTGAATGAAAGTGGACATTTTTTTTATTATTTTATTATGAAATCGTTTAGCATGGACAGACACTAAAAAACAATCGTCATAAAATTTTCTTAGAAAATATTCAATTACTTTCAATTCATTTGATTCATTTAAAAAATGTTAACAAATTTTGTGTATTTATTTTCTTCTGAGACATTTAAATATCTCATGTGATAAACAATTTATAAAATAAAAAAGAGAAAAATCTCATTAATGTCGCCCAACACCAAATGCTGATATATTTGAAATATGAGCGATTTAAGGAAAAACGACAAAAAGGGGAAATGATATGAAGCCGAAAGAAAGAAAGAAGAAAAAGAAAACCTGAATAAATAAATGGCAGACACACAAACAAACAGACAGACAGACAGACAGACAGACAGACAGACAGACTGTTTAAAAGAACGTTTTGTTTATTAAGCATTTTTTTTATTTGAGGTTCTCACATTTTAATTTTCTTTATGCTTTTCTCGTTTTTCGTTTTTTTTTTAATTTTATTTCTTTTACTCTTTGCCTCCATTGTGCCAGTTTCATCAGAAATCTCTATAGAATTTGAAACAACCTCACATTACGTCTGCTTTTAAAATTCGTAACTTTTTTGTTCCTTTTTCTTTTCTTGTCTTTTCTTTTCATTATTTTAAAGAACATAAAAAAAATTCAATTCAACTGAAGCATTTAAAGTCTTGTTTATATCGCAGATGATAGAACTGAAATTTATGGCAGATCTACCTTCAAAGACAAATATGATGGATTTATATGAAGACAGATCTGTCATAATTGATCTGAAATCAATCATTTTTACGTAAAGAATTGTAGTTTCAAAAAAAATACAAAAATCGAAAAACTTGGTTATAGATTAAAAATTAGGAATGAGGAGCATAAGGGAAAAGTCAAAAATAAATCGTAATGCTTGCTTGTTAATTTATTTAAAGTGGTTAGACCCTGCTAACCTTCAAATTAAATCAAGATTTCTTTTATATATATTTCGTCTTTAATTTTTTTCTTATACCCTACACCAATTGCGCTACAAGGTATTACAAGTTTGTTCAGATGTTTGGAACATCCAAAAAAGATTTGAGATAGATCCAAATTATTATCAAGCTTTAAGTCGCAATTTTGGAAATCTTTTAATGATCTTACTTAAATTTGTTCCCTAAGTTTGTTTTGTTCCAGAGAAGAAACCCATTGAAATCGCTGAAATCGAAGAATTTTATAAGACCAGGCCCCATACAATGATTTTCTAACAAAATCCGCTATTTAGAAATTACAATTAGAAATTAAAATTTCGAATGAATTTTACTGACTGACTGAAAATCGTCCCAGTATGGTATTTTAACATGATAAATTCGTGTATTAAATTTGGACCAGATAAACCTATTTTTAAAATCTCTCCACATATAACACTTTTTTCTACAAAAGTTTTATTATAAGGAACTAATGTAATAACTTTGAATATAATTTACAGAAAATTGGCTCTGCTTTGTATTTTAACTTAAGAAATGTTGTCCATTTTTTGAACTGCCTGCCATATAATGAACCTTTCGAATTATTATTAAATAATTGAAAAATTACAGTTGTTTATTTCGTTGCTTTGTAATTCATTTATTTAACACTTTGATCCCTTTAGGCAAAGTGATCTCGAGTACGTAAGAGTCAGCTCCAACCGACTATTTTTACTTGTTTCATATACAAACTCATTCACACCCTGAACTTTAAACAAAACAACAATTATTCATATTATTTTATGACTTATGGTGGTTTTTAAAATAATATGAAATAGAAAGAGTCGCTTATTCACCAGCAAAGTTCGAAATTGCATCATGTGATATTTAAAGTCATTGCCTACTAAGTTTTAAAAAGTAATTCAATATAATCGATTGCTTTACATTGAAAATTTGAAAAATGCTCTAGAACTATTACGATTTCATATAACAAAAGTGAAACTTGTGAGCAAGTTTCCGCTTTAAAGCCACCGCTTTAAAAGTGCTAATCCTTGTCAACGATGTCCCAGAATCAAGACCATTTCAAAAAGGCCTCTTCTAACTGTAAAGATACTAAGACATTCAATAATAGCAATATTAGAAGAAACAAGCAATCTCTATCGCACTTTTGATTTCAGTCTGCTTATTTCTACATATTTTTCATCGGTTTTCTTATGGCTCTTCGTTAAAGTTGACCATCCTTCACAATTATTCATGTGATACTTTTATTTTGCTATCAATAATTTATTGTATCAAAAGCGTAGAGCTTGGTGAAAGTTTGTTTAAGATCTACACTAAACTTGGCACAACCTGTTGTCTACTTTACACTTTAGAAAACTTTACTAAGACAAAATTAAAAGAAATTATACTCAGTAACTATAGAAAAAACTGTCATTATTGACATTTCGTTTCATAATTTTCTATTAGATTTTTTCAATATAGATATCAAGAAAAAATTTCATTTGTGCTACAGATCTTCTAGAAGACGCAATAAAAAAAAAAGAAAAAAGGATTCAATAAGAAAAAATTGTGTGGTGATTTATTTTTAAATATATATTTTAAGGATACAAATTTTTTCACAAATATTAGAAGAAAAGTCCAACTTTTAAAAGGCTTCTGTGGCGGAGTAAGTAATTTATTTGTGTAATATTTTACTTAAAAAAAAGAGGAGGAAAAAAATTTTTTTTTGGGAAAAAGGATATTTTTATAAGAAATTTTTCTTATGGGAAAATATTATATCTATCAATGTCAATTGCATTTTCTTAAAAAATATTAAGGACTATTTAGGTGTGGCCTTAAGGTCAAATAGTGGATTCAAGTTGACTGAAGAAAATATACGTAATTTTTCGTTTTGAAATTAAATAGGCAAATTCAAGTCCGTTCAAGAACGTCCTTAATTGCCCTTAACCCAATTTCTCTTTATTCAAATTTTTACAATAAGAATGCAAAAAAAATCTAAAAAAAAAATTGGGAGAAACATAAGAATATTTAGAAAGGGGCCTTTTTTTCTGAGATCTTAACGTAAATTTCATTAAATTTGACACAATTTTCTTTGACAGTTTTATTTCTTAGTTGATTGAATCTTTTTAATAATTTTTAATAAAAAAAAATCTATATTTCAAAATATATTTAAAGAATATTTGGTAAATTGAAACATAATAAAAAGGGGCGCTAAGATTTAACTTAAGACCACAATTACAATTGCAAGAACTTCAACAACAATTAGACCTCGCCTCATATTTGTCGACCAACTTAACATTGGATGATAACCAAAAGGAATCATTATGAGAACGTATGTGCTTTGTGAAGAAGAATGCACCAGACTGCTAAGAAAGTGATGAAGATCGGACTCAACAATAACAGTTACATAAAAATGTGTTCATGGTTTATTCCGTCACTGAGAATGGCAATGTGAATTGTTAGCGAAATAAATGCCGCCAATGCAACACTGCCCAGGTAAATTGGATAAATTATCAGCTAATCCCTTATAGATATTAACGAAAATTCATTCTTGATGAAATCGTCTGGACATGGCTTCCATTAGACATTGACTTTTATCTTAAGAAAAAAGGTAATTGGAAAAAAAATTCTTTTGTAATTTCTTCAGTATTGAAATTTTCCTTAATTTTCCAAGGATTTCCTATGTCAAGGGAAAACTTATATTTTTACGTTTTTTCATTTATATTTTCTAAGGACTCTTTGAAAAAGCCGCTCCTGGTATTCTATTAGTAAGTATTTGTATTTATTTATTAGGCTAAAATTGCAAGCTCTTATTATTTGACGGTTAAGTTTGTTACTTTAAGGGCTTTTCAAAAAAAGAAGATAAAATTTTACTAAGACAATTCAGGCAGCGTAGCACAAATTGTCATTGTTTACGATTTTTTTGTAATTTTTTAAGATTAAAATTTTTATTTTTTTATATAATTTTTCATATAGACTTTCCTGTTTAATTATACAAAAAAAATGTGTAATATATTTTTATATTATATAAGGACTGGGCAATTTCTAATAGGTTCACATGGAGGCGTAAGTTGCTTATTTCTATAAAATTTATAAATGAAAATTGTATATTTTTTTGAATTATATATTTTTTTTGTGTTATTCTGGCTGAAGCAGCACTATATTTTTACCTGTGTAGGTTTGCCGTCGCGTGGGACACAAAAGAAATCTATTAAACCAATAAGAGCAAATGGGTAAAAAGAAATGTCAATGACAGTGACAGATCGTGCTCGCAGATTTGTTCAATGCATTTTTAGTGTACCCAAACAATGTGGGCAGAAGGACCTCTTGGACCTCTTGTTCCTATACATAAAGGGTTCGCTGATAATTAAACCAATTTATGTTAGCAGTGACATTGGAATAATCATTTCGTTCAGCATTTATACGCGCATTCATGGTGCCGGTATCAACATTGCTTGCACTTTAATTTTATGTCACTGTTGTTGTTAAGTTTGATCCTCGTCATTTTTTTGGTAGTGTGGCGCGTCTTCAGTTGGTATTTCATATTGATCTTAAGTGCAATATATTTTCATAATGAACTTTTTTGGTTATCATTCTTTGTGAAATTTGTCGACATGTATAATATAAGGTCCAGTTGTTGTTGGAGTTCTTACATTTACACTTTAACTTCTTCAATGTTTCTGCCATCTATATTTTTACAATGTTTTTACAAAATGTTTTTTCTATATTTTTACAATTGTTTATACATTTTTTTTAAATAATAAAATGTTATTAATTATTAATATAAAGTAAAAGATTTTGTGAAACTAAATATCGGACTAGAAGAAATTAGAGAAAAGGTTCATTGAATTCCAATATTGCACATTCTATATTGAGAAAAGGGCGAAAAGTCAATAATCAAGAATTTAATGTGAGGTCAAATATTAGCCTCTGGAGAAGCATAATAACTTCCTGCTATAAAGTCGACAACATTCTCAATTAGATAACGAAGGGCAAAATGTAAACAAGGTTCTCTTAAAGAGTATAAAAAATCTAAAATTAAGAGAATCAAAGAGCGAACAAATTAATTTTAAGTTTAAGCTTTTGAAAAAAAAAAATTTGTAAACTTTTACTAAAGAGTAATTTTTCTCTAATTGCTTTACTCTGACATCATTTCTCCACCCATTTCACCCAAATGGCATGAAGCGGCATTCGATTAAAGTGAATGCCAAAGCCGGTACATATGTAAAAGCCTTATTCTAAAAATAGTACCTCCAACTACTACAGTACACATAATTTGAAGTTCAAGGTTAGAGTGCGAAGGTTGCTATTGCTACTGTTGCTTTCTTTGCTAAACCTTTTCTTCTTTTTAAAACAAGATAAGACAAAGCATAATGTTTCTACAAGAATATCGCATGCGCCTAGAAGCTTCTGTGAACAAATTTCAGTGTTTTAATACTGGACTAATAACAAAAAAAGCCTCCTGTCTTTCTACTATTAATCCATTTGGCTAACTCTAATACTAATCCTGTAATGATGAAGTAGCTTGTTGCTTTTGCTTTATTTGTTTAACATTTTGCTAGTGTAGGCGTTTCCATTTAAAAAATAGATATTGGTGATAACTTTTCTATAGCCACGTTAATAAAAATACCATGAATATAAAATGGCATTTACATCACAAGTCACAAGTTTCTCTACCCCATCTAAAGCAAAATGGACATGTACTTTCACAATTTCGCCCACTCGAGTTATGCACTTACAATATTTAAATGGAAATTAAGGAGGAGCTACAAAATATATATGTATATAAACGGGAGCAAATTGTTAGCCGATCTAAGTGCATTAATAGATCTGTTAGAGAAATATTTTCAATCACAAAAATGTCAAATAGCACTTTCAAAAAAGACAACAACGAACTAAATTTTCTTGTTTCGACAAATGCGCATTAAAGATGAGTGAAACGGACCAAACAATAAGCTCATAATATAATTTCATCTGCATGATGATGGATTCAAAATTCCACTGAAGCTAAATATATGAAATTTTCTATCTTACTTTTCAAATTTATTTCTGTATTACATTTTAATAAAAGTAAAATAAGCAGCATTTGTAAAAACTACGAATAATAAAATCATAATATAAATACAAAGTCAAGAAGTAGCGGAACAAACCCAATTGAAACAGGCGACATGATTTTAATTAATGTTGATTTTTTTTTCTCTTCAAAGCAATTTGAGAGTTGTATGTATGTAGTAGAATTCCAGTAATAAATATTTATAACACACACATATGACAATAAATATTTATTTTATAAGCACGTACATGTTCGCACATGCAGAAAATACGACGAAGAAAAACGTAAGCCGCATGAATGCCGTATAAATGGCCTTGAAATTGTTGAGTGATGAAGGTCAATGGAAAGAACCTTGCACTTGAACTTTTTGAAATTATTTAACGACCAAACAAACATACAAACACTATAACGATAACAACAATGGGAATGAGAAGAGCGAATACACATTTTCACACAAATACGGCAAATGAACTCAAACCAAATCAAATGAATAATGAAATCGCACGAAATACATTAGCAAAATAAAGCTCATCTTATCTTACAATATCTTATAATGATTGTCGGGGTTATAGCTGGAATACACGTGCGCACACACACACGCACACAAACATATGCATTATTTTATAGCGGCCTTTCACAAAAGCTTAATCATTCAAATAGAGACATTAATACTTTCATTTAAAATGTTTTAAGAGTGATATATTAAACGAAAATATATGAAAACTAAACTAAAGAGATTACAAATACACAAAACTGACTAATCAGAGAAATCTGTGCTCTTTAGTAAATTCTCTTTTTCAAATTTCTAACTGTATTTCTGTATTTTTGTAGTCATGTACTAATTTTGTGCAACATTATTTTCTCTCGCTGCCACTCTTTCGCTCTCTTTAACTTCTATTCTTTCATGTACTTTATTCGTGTGAAATTTATTCATCGAGGAAATTCTAAAAAGACTGTTATTCATATATTTAGCCGGCCGGTTTATAAACAACCCACACATCAACAATAACAACACCAATAATAGTAATAATATAAGTGTTTTGTCCTCCTCACTTATCTGCCTCACTTTAATACTGATGCTTGTATATATTCATTCAATGAATAATGATAAAACTTTTTATGACGTTACAGAATTTTTCATATTTATCAAATGCCAGATATATTTATCAAGTATATTTATTATTTATATTTGTGCTTTGTAATTCATGTATGTAAATATATTCACATATAAGAAGCTTTTTTTTTGCATTTTTACGTTTAATTCTATAACAAAACTACGCATTATTTAATTTCAATTATGCTTTTATTAAATTTGTTTACTTTAATGATTTTTGTTTGTCACAATTATTATTATTCTTATTATTATTCTTACTCATATTTGCCATTTTTAAAAGGCGGAACGGTCTTTTCAATGACAAAGCATACAAAATTTTTTTAGAAGTATTGCAAAGCATTTAACGAACTTTTATCGAATGTTGTCTTTGTAAGAAGTAACCTAAAGTTTTTATATTCCTCCAAATCTGCTATAAATTAATGCAATGCACTCAAAATTTTCAATCCAAATCAATTAAATATTTTATTTAAAAATTGAAAAAACTTAAAATACAATTTAGAATTTTACGTTAACTTAAATACATTCTGATTTAATATGAAATCTCTAACGCTTTAAACAGAATTCAATTTTGAATTGTATTCATTGTTGAAAGTCATTTTGCCACAAAGTACGCCTTTTTGAGGTTAAAAGGCGAGACTTAAAGAAGGCGAGGCGGAGCCTATAGATAATTTAGCATTTGAGTTTGCATTTACATATTTTATAGCCCGAGACAGGTCGAAAATTTATAAAAATTCCCTATAAAGAATTTGGCGGCTGTAGAAAATAAAACGAACTTTACAGATGGCGTTTTCTGTTGCGAGATATTTTGGAGCGAAACTTTATAAGAATCTTGTATAAATAAAATTTGAAGGAAAACAAAAAAAGTTTTTGGCTAAGTCATGCATTATTTGAGGCCTCATAAGGCCCTTCAATTAGTCATTGTAGATAATAATTAAAATCACTCTTCGCAAGACTTAACTCATTATTTTAAAATAAATTCTTTGTTCTCACATTTTAAACCTCCTCTCATATCTTTTGAAATTATTTACTCTTAATGTCTGTCTTTCCTTATTTTAATACTTTGCCTTAATATTAATAATTCTTTTTTTCCCACTTTTAAATTACAATTAAATTAAATTGATAAATGGTCAAGTGGCTGAATAAAGGAAATCTTTATAGAACAGAACAAACAGAACAGAACCATCCAAAGGAATTGAAGAATGTAAAAAAAAATGTATATAAAAATGAAAATAACATTGCAGCAGAATTCAAATTATACACCGTTTTGAGGTTATGAATAAAAAAAAAATGGAAACTTAAACCAGTCGAGCAGCCATGGCAAAAGATAAAAAACTTATACTTAAGTTGTAAACAATTCTAGGAAATTATATCTATATCGATTATTAAAAATTAATAATTGACATTGAAAAAAACATTTAGCAATTTCTGATTTCTGATTTCTGATTTCTGGTTTCTTATTTGCTAGTAAAATGTACGCGTGTCATTTTAAACATAGCAAAGGTGCAAAAATAAATAGACTCTTTACAGCAAAATAAATTTTTCATTCAATTAAAATTAAAAAAAGTACAATGACAAAAGTACAATGTATGATACACACACGCGGGCGCACACACACACACACACACACACACAATTGAGCAATTATTTTAATTCAAAATCATGATTATTAAATCTATTCCCATTTCTTCTCCACACTTCTCACAGTCGAGAGATATTCGAATGTTATCGAAACTCTTAAAAAGAAAACTCGTATGAAATTGCTTTCAATTATAAGATTCCATAGTTCCTGTGATTCTAAATTAAATTGAATTGCAATCTCTATCAATTTTTATATAATAAAAGAAATCTGTCTAAAATTACAACTTTACAAACCTACTAACGAAGTGAATTGAAAATTTTGAATCCTCCAGATAGAGCTTTATATGTGATTCTGCCTTTGAACTTCTTGGAAGAGTTTCTAAGCATTACAGCTTCTATCGCATTTATTAAGAAAGTATTAAGTTTGTCTAGGTATAAGTAAAACCTAGAAGGTCTTGAGACTGATACCTTTCTGAATCAATTTATATTAAATTAAATCTGTCTGTAAGTCCTTCCATATAATTTTCATAACATTAGCTACTTTCGAATGAAATTTGATGGTTCAAGGATCCATCTGATTGGGTCCTTGAACCATCACAACGCATACAATTTCTTTATTATGTTTTGAATCATTTTAATAATCATGTGATATTAAGAAGATTGAAATTCATGATTGTCGAAAGTATTTTCGATTAGAGTAACAAGCCTTGAATGTTGGACGTTCAAAGCACAATTTCAAACGATTATACCAATTTTTCATTTTACTTTTATAAAGAATGCTCTCACGCATAACCATTAATATCATTACGAATGCTGCAATAAGTAATAAGAAAATATTATAAGATCTTTCTTCACCAGTTAAAACATTTATAATGAATTTCTCAAGAAGATGCTCTTCAATTGTAATGTAAGTAAATACCATCATCTTTAACAACAGTATAAACTATTTTGTATAACTCATATGAAGTCTATCTAAAAAGCAGACACAGGAAATACAGGAAATGTGTGAAGCGTAATAAATAAAACACTAAGGTTGAGAATTGAGAATTGAGAATTGAGAATTGAGAATTGAGATGCGTTTGTGAATTCGAACGAAAATTATTTTTGTACACAAGTGTAGAGCAATTAATTGTATGCAAAATTATACGAAGAAAAATATAATGAAATAAATAAATGTAAATTAAAAATGTCCTATTAATTAACTAGAAATAAATTTACCTTAAATTATTTTCTTGTGAGAAACAAAATAACGAAAAAAAAGTAAATGAAAAATGGGCCTCAGAAATTGGCTTCACGATTTCATCTAAATTGCAGAAAATATCTAAAAGATTATTTAATTTTGAAGAAAGTAAAAAGCGACAAGTTTCATGAAATTATCTTTAATTTTTGCGAAATCCTAAAAAATACCAAAAGACTGACCTCTTCGAAATGTTGCTAAAAATATTTAAAATGGTAAACTTGTTCTATCGAAAAACTTTTGCGAAATAAGGCTAAGTATAAGCATGCTTCGATACTATTTGGCTTCATCAGCACTTACTTCGAAACCAAAGCCTCCCAAATCTTATGCATAAGAATCTCTCAGAAAGGCAAATGGACACATTGATCCAAAGCGACTCCGAGTTGCATTCAATATGCCTTCAACTTAAGTCATTGGTTTTGTATGAAGAAGAATAGAGTTAGAAGGAATTTAGGCTCTTAAATTAAAAGAATCTCTTTTTAACCTCTCGAATATTGAATTTAGGAAAATCATTGTTACACTTTTTTTAATCCATTCACAAAACTAAATGGACTACTTTTGATTCCATGCAATCTACCTGAAAAAAACTCTTTTAATGATATTTGTTCTCTATTTTCATTCAAATTTTTCATATCATAGGAAAATTTTTTGTATTTTGTTTGGAACCACTCAATATTTTGTAAATATTAATTATTATAAAATTTTTTTAATTTAGATGGCACAAAATTTCTATTCAATTATCAATATTTAATAAACAATCAATAAGTGAGTCTTTTTCAGAAATTGAAAGTTTCAAGTTGTAGATGGAAAGGTAGATGAACAAAAAAGAAGGCATGCTCTTAATCGATAAAATAAAAGGTGTAATTTTCTTATGGTCCCATGAATCGTTTTTTTTTTTTCTGAATGAAGAAGAGTGAGTTAAGAAATATCAAGAACCTAGAAATCAATTTTAAATTTCAATCAAATTTACATGAATTTATTATGATTTATTATATTTCGGTTTTTCTCGATTAACTATTTCGCAAAATGTTACTGTTTTCTTTTTTCACAATCTCATTCATTTGAAAACCATTTTATACGATTGACTTTGATTTAACATCATTGAAACTTGATTCGATACTTCTTCTCTTATAAAATTTTCAAAAGTGTATGCTAATGTACTTAATGTACTTTTAATTTTATAAAGCTTAATGCAAGAAGAGTGAAAAAAAACTAAACATAAATAAATGAAAAAAAGAAAAATTGAAAAGCAAAGTTCAAGGTTAAGGTTATCATAAGTCCTTTGTGCCAAGATCAAGGTAAATATCAAAGTCTGCTATAAAAATATAATAATAACGATGATAAAAATAGATGCAATAATCAAATTAACAAAACCAGCAATAATTATGATGATAATAATAACAACAACAATAGCACCAAAAAAAAATACAAAATCGCCTCTTTCATTTCTTTTGATTTACTTTACCAAAATTTGAATTCGTTACCCAAAATCGAAATAAAATCAATGAATTTTTTATTTAGCTTTATGTTTTTCTGTTTATGTTATTGTTGTTGTTGCTTTTATTTCTCTTTCACTGGTATGTTTTGTTTTTTTTTTTTTGTCATGAAACAGACAGAAATTGAATGATATGGAATGAATTTATTTTTCTATTGAAGCCACTTTTTTCAGCTCCATTTTTTTTTTGGTTCGTGTCTCAACTTATTTTGAGTTATTCAAATGACAAAACTTTTACTTGAAACGTTATCTTTAAATAAACATATTTTAGATTAATTTATGAAACAGATTGTGGCATATCGGATAAATGTGGATAAATGAGGTTAGATAAAAAAAATTGCGCTTCGATTCGTTGAACTCGTTACCTGCCAACTTTTGGCCTTTCCTTCATTTAGAGTTAAGCTTATGCTTTTTTTTTTATTTCTTCTGATTTTTTTTTTTTTTTTTTTGTATATAATTACTACTATTATCACAAGTCTCTTTGTTCTTCCTTATCTTTCTCACACAAGCCACTTGCACACATTTGCAAGTATGGGAAAAAGAAAAAAAAAATGAAATGAAAATAAAAAAAAAATTATTCTTTTATAAGATTATGCGTATGCATGTCCATGAAAGAATGAAAGAATTTTTTATTTTCATGTTTTGTACGCAATTTTCTACTTTTCTTGTTTGTTTTGTTTTGTTTTGTTTTTTTTTTTTTTTGCCCATCTCCAGCTCATCGTGGTTTTTCTTGCCTTTTTCCATCCAACTTCATATAAAGTACACTCTGAGCCGCATAATAAGCACAATAGCAAACAATTATATGCACACACACACACACACACACAGGCATACTCATACATTTGGACATAAATATGAACATGAACATGAGCAAGAACATCAAGCAACACCATCCGAGTTGATTGTTCTTTATATCTATTTGTCCTCATAGTCAAGGACATGTCATTCACTTGTAGACTTGCATAGCGTTGTCTGAGAATGCTTCTGTATATGTATGTGCCTGTGTGTGCCTGTGTGTGCCTGTGTGTGCCTGTGTGTGTGCATCTATGGGTGCTTGTATGCTTAAGTCTACATTTGTTTGTTTGACATTGCAAAGCATAAATATGATAAACGGTATATACAAATTGTACGACGAAAGTGAAACAAATAAAAAATCTTATCATAATTTAGATATTTATATATACATTTACACACACACACACACACACATATATATATATATATATATAATTATGTACATATAATTAATGTACAAACACATGATCACTCATTTATAAATGCTACCTTAAGAGGCTTTCAAAATGCTTCCAAATTGAGCTGAGCTTATGCACTATTTCTGCTACTACTTTCCACTCTTTCCCCTGTTGATAGGGCACATGAAAAAAGATTGAAGGAGCTGGGAAAACAAATGTGAATCAGAATTAAATTCCAAGCAATCAATAATTTGATTTAATTTCCTTAAGGATAGAATTTCCTGTGAAATTTCATGGAGAAAAATGTGGAAAATCAGATGCAAATACGCATAACAGAAGTGATAGGAAAGGATGAAACAAACCCTTAAGTAATATCTCTATAGATCGAAAAAATATATAAATTCTATTTCCGGCAAAACTATATAAAAAAAATTCATTATAAAAATGAGTCCATAATGGCCAGATTTATCAGTGTTTATATTTGAGTCAGCACGTGCCACGTTAACTAAATTTCATCAAAATGTCCTAAATGGAAAAGTAGAAGGTGGAATTTAAAACGGACAGACATAGATTTATATCGATTCAGAATGTGATAAAACTTTTTCAAGTTCATTCGAATTATTTGCTACAAAAATAGCCTAGAATAAAGAAATTAAAGGAATCTTTTTATTTAAATTCGAAATTTATAAATTAATTTGTTAATACTTTCCTTGACTTCTGTTTAGTATTTTATTGCTTTTTTTTATTGTTTATAATTTATGGCCAACACATTCACACACGATATACACACAAACACCAAAAAAAAAAAACATAACAACAAAAACAACAACAACAACAACAACAACAACAACAACAAAAGGTTAAAAATAATAATTAAAAATCTAATAAAATGAATTGTAAAATTTTAATGAAGGGCGATAGATAAATAGCTCGCTCAATCCCAACAAAATTGTACAGATTTGTTGACACAAAAGAAACAACAGGAAATCGTATACGAATAGTAAGATGTGGTTCATACAAAAACTACTCAAATGTCTGTTAGCAATGAATCTGAATCATTTTAGATAAAATTTTAGACTTCGGAGAAATTTTGCCTGCTCAAGTAAAAAGTTTTGAAAAAGTTTTTAATTTGTAGAGTTCAATAATGCTCCGAGATGTAAGTCTACCATTAAATAGCATTTTCTTGATTTTTATAATCAAATTAACAGTTTACCGCAAAATGTTACATTATAATGTTTGTCGATAGTTCAAAAATAGTTCCCAATACCTTGAGCGCATTAGAAATTTAGAATATCATTTTTTTTACCAATTTTTATTTCTGAGCTTTTTTTGTATAATCTTAAACGATTTTCACTAACTTCTTTAATTTTCCCCATTTAATGGCTGCTTAGCTTCATATGTCCACTTCTAGATTCATGTTACACATATAAAGTCGCAATCATGTCACATATCAAAATAAAAACTTCAATTAAATACCACCTGATCGCCGGAAACCAACTCAATGAATTTTGAATCCTTCAAAGTAAATTTCAGCGAGTCTATAAAATTTTGATAGATATTGTTTGAAAGTTGGAACTATCTAGTAACATATGGAACATATGAATCTATCATGCCACGCCCTCTAAATATTTCTTATACCACTGTTAAGAAAAGGCCTTGAATTCATTACCGCCTGACAAATAGTTCTAACATAATTTTTATTCTTTTTAAAAAACAGGGTTTAGATTTATTTATCTTGGGCAAGCCTATACCCTAAATTCTCATTTTTACAATCTCCATTCAACTCCAATGAATTCGATAGGGATTGAAAATCACATAATAGAAATCGTCTAGAAAAACTTTCAATGTAAAAATTGTAAAATTTGTAAAAATTTTACGAAAAAAATAGTAGCGTTATTAAATTTTATGATTAACAAAAACCACAACAACAATAACAACAATAAACTGTATGAAATTTGTTACGACATTTTTTATGAGCGCATTTTACGTCCCAAGAAAAACTACGTTGAAGCATCAACAGAAAACAACAAAATAGAGAAGTAAAGTGAAATGAAGTGAAATGTAGAATGAGGGAGTGATAGAGATAGAAAATGAAAAAGATAAAAATAGGGAAATTTTATTTTATAGTTAATAGTTTTCAATTTTCGGTTTAAATTTTTCTTCTTCTTTTTAGCTTCTTTTAATTTTTTTTTTTGCTCTTTTTGCTTTTTTCCTTTTGTTCTGTTTTCAATTATATTCTTTTTGGTGTACACGTGTATTTTATGACGATTTAAAAACAGCGCACTTCAAAACACACGCAACACGAACACAAACAAGCACACACACACACACACACACACACACACACACACATACACAAACGTAAAAGGGGCTTCATAATGTTGTTAAACAAATTATATTAATCAGCCAAAAGTTATAGATAGAGAATTTCAAGTGCAATTTGTAATTTATAATCGTTTGATCAAAACGTTTAACTTTGACATTGAATTTTAACTAAAAGTCCGTCAGTCCGTCTTCACGAAAATTTCAAACTCATGAAAAGTGTTAAACTCCTTAAAGTTCTATAGAACTAATTACATTTTATTATAGGGAAGACAGTTATTGGTTCTTTAAAGGACACGCCCATCTTGTAAAATTGTAAGATTGAGCTCTAGAACATTGCAGATATTTTTGTCAATCAAATATTTCACGTTCTTTAAGATTTGCCAAATGCGATGAAAAAAATAAATGAAAACTATCAGATCCATCCATCCATCCAAAAGATTGAATATTCAATAAAAAAAAAAGTACAGATAATGACTTCGAAATTTGTTCTCAACTCAATACAAAATATTTCTTAATCATTGCTCATTTTTATTTGTGATTGTTTTTGTGTTGTTCGAGTTATTATTATTATTATTATTATTATTATTATTATTATTATTATTAGTTCTTCCTCATAACTTTATTTATTATACATTTTCTTGGAATTCTACATACAAACACACGAAACTACATTAAAATTGAAATAATGAAAAAACAAAAAAATTTTTAATAAAAATTGTTATAATTTTTAATTTTCTTGCCGTGGTTGTTGTTCTTACCATTGCTATTCGTATTTTGATTGAGCCATTTTATATATATATATATATATATGGTCAAGGTCATACATCACAAAGGAGATACGTACATATACACACATTCACACACACGCGCGCGCGCGCCAGAATACACAATTCCATATGAAATGTTTATAGTGAATGAATGTGAGTAAAGTAATCGTATCATGCAGAATGCGTAATGAAAATGGAAATGCTAACAAAAAGTGTTGTACTCAAGCAAAGAACGATTTTGAAATACCCTACAACGATTCGTTTCATATTTATATGAATCATTTAACAAATATCAAAAATATCGCATAAGCGAAATGCAGTAATTTTGGAAATTTGTTGAAAAATTCTTGTGTTATGGGAAAGCATTTCGAAAAGTGTTTCCATCAAAATATCAAAATTTCTCTATCAAATTACTATTTTATATATATTTGCCTTCAACTTTAATCAAAATTTAAACGATTTTTCTTTAAAGCTTTTTACGAAAAACAAATGCAATTGTCAGAATTAAGTTATACAATTTTAAGCCCAAACGCTCTCGGATCAAATGAAAAAATTGATAATCACATTTCACATAACTTTATATGGAAAATGAACGTGAAACTTATACCAATTTATTCAAATTCAAACTAAAAAAATTTAGCCATATAATTTGATTTAAAAAAAAAAATACTTGAGCAACCAAATTATTAAGGAAAATGATATAAAATTGATGAATAATAATAATTAACCTGAAAATATTTGGAAACAGCTTTTCGATAATTTAATTTTTCAGTAAAAATTTGTCTCTACATTCATCCATGTAGAACCTATATCTCTTTCTTCTTCAGTAGTTCATTTCAGTCCATTTAGGTTTCTCTATCGTTCTCTATCGTTCGTGTTCTCTCATTTTCATAATTTATTTATCTAACATTTCTCGCTACATTTCTAAAATCTAAAATTTATTACTGTTCTAACTATATCAAGGTTAAGTAGTTTTCTTGCTTCTTTTCTTTTCGTTTTGTTTTATTTTGTATTTTTTCTTCTTTCTTTTTTTTGGCGCGCAACAAAACAATAACAAATATGAGCGAAACAAAATGAATTGAAATGAATCGAATTGAAATATTTTCCTTAGACATTCTAAGAAGCTGTTGATCATACCATTGTTTTTCTTGTTGTTGTTGTTGTTTTTGTTGCTTTTGTTGCTTGTTGCTTGTTGTTGTTTTTGTTTTTGTTTTTGTTGCTTGTTGTGCATGGCTATTTGTTTCTCACACAGCCATATATATATAAATGTATATATTATACATTGTAGTTGTATTTAAACGATTATAATTTTTCAAGGTCATCGAAATATAAGCAATAAATATATTCCACATTTTCTTCTCTCTCTTCTTTCTCCTTTCTCAAACTCTTCTCTTCAATCGTCTCTCTTATCTTCTTCAATATCAAAGTAATGACTGTATTTGATTTGATTACGCTCTCTCTCGCCAAATTCTCTAATCAACGTGTGGATTATATTTCCGCATTTGCTTTTCATTCCAATAGAATAAACTAACTATTCAAATGTGTTTTTATTAAATTATAATATTTATTTATTTATTGTTTATACTTATACATTGATTTGTTTTTGATTTTATTATACTATTGGTTTAGTGATGATGCGTGGTATGTAAGGGTGCGCCTGATTTGTTAAGGCAGGGGAGAGTAAAGAAAGGCAAGTGTTTAGGAAAACAAGAAAAATTAATAACCATAAGAAGAACAACAATAATCAAGTCAAGGCTATCTATACATACATGCACACATACATGTTTATACATATAAAATTAAAATGCATTTCACATACAATAAAAACAGAAAAAAAACAAGAAAAGAAAGAAAGAAAAAATTGCGCTGAAAAATATTAGAATTTTCGTTTGATAGAATCAGAAATAAAATTTCATAAAATTGTATTTTGCATTGAGCGACTTAAAATTGATTTGTAATAAATGTAATACATATTTTTTTAGAAATTCAACTAAAAATTACTCAAACATGCTTAGTCAAGAATTAATAAAAACATAATCAATTTTTGTAAGTCATTTTTTCTATTAAAAGGTATTGCCAAACTTTCTTAAACAAAAAAATTTCTACGTGGCAAGATTGCAACGGCAAAACTTCTTAAGTTTTATGTGATATTTATTTATCCAAATCTTTACAAAAATCTTGATCCTGTTTTGTTAAAATGTCACGCTACTTCATAATTCTTTCAACTTTGATTTTTGTAGGGTTTTGTAAATTAATGGCAATCTAAGACGTCATAAATAGATATTCATGGAACATACTTCCGTTTTGTTATGTGAGTTACGTTGGTCATTATATAAAGATCATTACGTGTAATTCCATGTGGTCATCAATTTTTGATCTATTAAAAAAGTGTCTGAGATATAAATCTGAATTTTCACATCAGAATGCTTAGAGCAACTTCTCGTTTGTAATTTTGTTTTTCTAACCGTTACACACTGGTAATGTTTTCATATAAAAAGCTTCAATCACACAAGCGCCATCTATATTAATATTATAACAAACGAAAAGTTTTGAAGCATTAAAATTTCGTATACGTTTATATAAAGCAGTGCCGTTAGTTTGCATTAATGCTTATATACAAAAAAATATTGAAATGCAAATTCAAGTTAATTCATATTAATTATTCTATAGTGGATAATTAAAAAAATCTTTTTAAAGTAAATAAACAAATAAAAATGAAAAATTATAAACAAATAAAAATTCTACATATGTTTGAGTTAAAATTTCCGTTCCATTTCATTTCACAAATTATTCTCTTGTTATCTACACGTTTTTATGAACTGTTTTCTTAATAATATTTCAATTTATTAAGAAAACACAAAGACGTAAAAGCAAATAGCAAAATGTAAACACTTATTAGTTATAGTTATAAAAAAACTGATTAAGTAACAATAATGTGAAAATTAGGGTAAATATAAACATACAAAAGAAAAATGCAAATATCAAGTATGAAGTTTCTCTTCATTAATATAATAATTATTGCCTCACGCTTTTCATTCAAATAATCAGAAATTCTCTTAATAATTTGTTTGTTGTTTGTTTATGGTCAATAAAAAAAAAGCGTAAAAAAATTAGGAATCTACATTGTTAAGAATTGTTATTTCAGTTATTAATTACTTAATAAGAAAATAAGAAGCTGAGATATTTATTTGAGAACAAATGGAATATGTAGACAACTATTAGTAATGCTTAGAAAGACAATTTGTTTTGCATCTATGTTGTGTATATACGTGTGTGTGTTTAATGCATAAGAACTAATAAGTAAAGAGAATTTTTTAAGTTACTTAAAAGTTTTGGATATGTTTTTCTTTTTTCCTTTTTGTTTTTTGTTTTCTGTTTTTTTGGTAAATTGCTGTTCTTCAGTGCCTCTTAATCAAATTTTCAAATTAATTATCAAATTAATTAATAATGTTTCTCACATTGAATGTCTGAAATAAGTATTTTTTCAATAAGTACGCTTTATTATATTTTTATCGTTAGTTTCAAATTGCAATGAATGAAATGAATTCGTTAACATTCATTCAGTTTTATCCAATTTTTTAATGTTAAGACATGATTATTATTGTTGAGGAAACTTGTTGCCAATTAAAACTTTAGATGTGATAGCGATTAATATCGAAAATAAATTGTATAGGTCAATTGAATTGAATTCCCCTTTAACTTAGATTTATTTAACATAAAATTATATTTAGATAAAAAGAGATACAGCAAGAGAGTGAGAGGCCGTGTTTGTGTAAATTTAAAATCGACAAGTGTGTGAGTGTGTTTGTCTTCGTTGTAATATAAAACGAATGAAAACATTTGATTCTAATTATCCGTTGTTGATATCGCGATCAGTTGTTATAGCGATATGAAAGTTGAATGTTTGATCAAGTGACAACTTCTTGTTTTTTATTTTATTTCTCTTAATTTTGTCTAATTTTTCTCTTTTTAATCTCAAAAGTAAGAAAATACTACAAATAAAAATGGATTTTTTTTTAATCAAACATAATATATATTAGCAACAATAATAACAATAACAGTAACAACAATAATAATAATTATAATAAGTTTTTTAGAGCAAAGTGCCATAAAATAGCAAAAAAAAAACTTGCATAAATCAACTATTTGAACAAAAATAATTCAATATAAATTAGTGAGAAACAGCAACAACAATAAGAAAAGGAAGAAGAAAAAGAGTAACACAACAATACGCAATTTCTGTTTATGCGAAGCTTGAGCAACTCCTCAATTGATTTGAAATTAATTTGAAATATATGAAATGTAAACAATAAATATTAAGAAATCGATAAATAATAACAAGTACTCGAAATTAAAAAAGTTGGAGTAATAACGAACTGTGAGTACAATTACGGTAATTTTTCTGTTTATTGAAATTTTTTTTGATGCTCACTTTTTTTCTTCTATAAATCACACTTCGCCTCTCCCTGTAGAGAGGCGAAGTGTGCTCCTCTCTCTGCTCCTCTCTTCTTCTCCCTCTGTTTCTTTTCATATTTCTCTTTTGTCATTTTTCACATTAACATTCACATTGATTGATTTATTTTTATTATTGAGACAATAATTATTTACTTTATCTTTGTTTGTCTCTCCTTTGCTCGATCGTGCAAAGGGCAACTTGTTGCGTTGAGTTCAGTTATAATCACTTATCAAATTTGATAATAATCGCGCTATCGCGTTCACTATATTCTTAAACATATTGACTTCTTGTCATAATTTGTGCGGAACATACATATTTCAATCAGTAATAATAATAATAAAACAACAAGTATTAAAAAGAGTAATGTGCAAAAAGTGTCATTAATACGAAGAATCGATCAAGCATAATAATTTCATTCCAATCACATGATTAATGAAAACTTTAGATAGACAAGGAAAGAATGAGTGTAAGAGAGAGAGAGGGAGATAAGACATAGCGTACTTCTATATACAATAATTTAAATTTTGAACGTAAACAAAAATAAAAGAATAAAAAAAAAGTGAAAATCTATCAAAGGGCATCTTAAATATCTTTGTTAAATATCATACATATTTTGAGCTAATACGCTTCAATTTGGAATGTGCTTCAATCTAGAGTTATAGATAAAAGTGTAGAGCTTGTTTAAAATTGCCATTAAAATGTTAAGATAGTTTTACTTTAAGTATCTGATATAAAGTTCAACATTAAGATTTAATTCGGAATTGGAAGGTTTTCAAGAAAGAAAAAAAAACGGGTAAAACTTTTTATAACTTGAACTCCTTGAATCAAAAATTCACTTAAATCAGAATTCTTATAAATACTAGTCCACAGAGAATCAGCAAAAGTCCATTCCACAAAAAGTAGGCAAGCAGACACAACGTCATTTTAAACAAATAAGAAAATAATTTCGTCTATTAAAAAGTAGACTTTATTTTACTACCGGCTTCGATAATAGCTGCCTTCAACAGTTGAAGCAGTTGGCAAATGAATCGGTGTAAAATCCATAAAATTTATTAAAGCCTAAATCACGTTTGAATTTCAGTCTAAAATAAATTTTCAGAGTGTAGCGCGTGTAGCGTACTGAAGGACTTGACTTATTATCCATATTTTATGTTGCCAATAGATTGGGAATGAATTGCGCTAGGGTGATATATCTTGATCTAAAAGTGAATGCGATAGTGAATAATTAGAATTCAAATTTAATTTTCTTTCTTAATTTTAGTTTTTTTTTTATTATTTTTGTTTTTTTTTATGGAGTCTTTTCAAATCACATGAAGCGAAATGATGTAAAGTAGGGTATAAAAATGTCGACTAAAACTCTATCAAATAGTTTTGTAATTAAAAACTATAAAAAGTAAAAAAAAAAATCAATGGTGAATCATAATGAGCAAACAGAGCACAAAACACAGAACTCAGTTTGCCTCACAAATCACTGTTTGTTAAATACAGAGTAAACAAAAAAAATTTTACTTTGAGTGTGTGTATGAATGTACGTATATATATATATATGTGTGTGTGTGTGTGCTTGTGTGTAAAAGGTAATAATAATAATTTATTTGAGAAATTTAATAACCACAGAATGTTGAATTTATCGAAAAACTATTGAATTTTTTTTCTATCCCTTCACTTTATCTTCTCTCTCACTATCTCACTGTCTCTTACTATCTCACTATCTCTCTCTCACTCTTTCTCTCCGCCACAATTTAAATTGCTATTAATAGAAAAATTAAATCTATTTTATTACCAACAAAAACTAAAAGTAAACAATTTTTTTTAAGTGGAGGAAGTAAAAAATTTGAACAAACAAAGCAAAACTAAAACTTAAAATATAAATATAATCTCAAACATTTCAATATGATCAAGTGCAGTCAATGAAAGAGAAAGGTGCGTGTGCCTGTGCGTATGCACATGCGTGTTTGAATGAATGCCAAGTTCAATATAAACCAGTTAATCAATGTCATTTCGAGTGTCTGTGTTTGTGTGTTATTGGGAAGGTAGCGCAGTCTCGTTTCTTCTTGTTTGCTTATTACTTGCCAAACATGTTTTGATTCAAGCGAATGACGGACGATCCCGTTATATAATTTTACGTCTACTTAAGGCGGAAATGGCCAACCTTTTTCGTTAAAGTGCCACTCAAGTAAATATTATTCAAATTTCTTTCCAGAGTTGTACGGAGAAAATATGGCAAGAAAATTTTGGCAAACAAGAATGCGAAAATTTTATGGGCATAGACGGGATAATTTAATCGATTTTACATAAGGATTTTAAAAAACTTCAATTTCTCAAAAAGAATTCAATTCATTTCAAAAATAATGGACGTAATAGTTGAGGCCATCTTAACTTGAACTTTTGAGAATTTCAAAAATCATTTATAGATCTCTTCTTTGATTCTTTTCAATAGCTATTTGAAGATTTCTGCACTTTAAGATCCATTTAAATAATTATTTGAATTATTTTTCCAGTTAACAATAACAACAACAATACTTAATAAAAACGTTGCAAAATAACGAAGAAGAGAAGAAGAAGATCTTAAATTCATTTTCTACCAAATGCCGAAATGTCCAAATCACTGGATACTGAAAATACAGAGTAAGTATTGTTTCACTTGTTTCTTTCTTTTCATATTAAAAGATGATTACTTGAATTTTCTTAATTTTTGTAATTTTTGTAATTTTTGTAATTTTCCGATTAATTTTGTTCAATAGAGATTGTCATCCTTTAACATTAAATGCCTTAACAGTGAAACCGAAAATCACTCCAATTTATGATGTTCATCGTTCAGTATTAAGTCATGAAGCGCTTATTCAACAAACTGGTTATACAGCACCCGATAAAAGTCTAAAATATGCTTTCAGGCAATGCTGGCACACTTGGTCATTTATTAGCCTATTTTCCGGTATATTGCCCATATTACAATGGTTGCCAAATTATTCATTAAAAATGAATTTACTTGGTGATATAATAGCGGGCATAACAGTGGCTATTATGCATATACCGCATGGCATGGCTTATGGTATATTGGCCGGTGTATCACCCAATAATGGCTTATATATGGCCATATATCCATGTTTAGTTTATATGATATTGGGTACATCTAGACATATATCAATCGGTACATTTGCCGTATGCAGTCTAATGACATTAAAAGTAGTTGATCAGCATGCAACAGATGAGGAGGGATCAATACATTTAACAGATGATCATAATCTAATAACACCATTAGAAGTAGTTACCACATTGGCCTTTACTGTAGGCTTAATATTGTTAGTTATGTGCCTTCTACGTTTGGGCATATTATCATCATTGCTTAGTGAACCTCTTATTAATGGCTTTACAACTGGTGCTGCATGTCATGTTGTTACCAGCCAATTGCGTGATATGTTTGGTGTTCAGATACCGCGGCAAAAATCAGCCTTTAAAATCATTTGGACTTTATATGATTTAGGCTGTGCACTACCTCAAACAAATCTTGTTACATTAACATTTTGTCTAAGCATTGTTGCCTTTATGACGTTATGTAATGAAGTGGTGAAACCAATATTAAAGAAATGGTGTGGTATGCCATTACCAGGTGAATTAATAGCCGTTATTGGTGGCACATTAATATCCATGTGTACTGATATGGCTAATCGTTATAATGTAATTGTTATTGGTGAAATACCTAATGGATTGCCTGCTCCAATGTTGCCACGTTTCGATTTAATATCAAAATTATTAATAGATGGCATAGCTATTGCAGTTGTTACATATTCAGTTGTTATGTCTATGGGCTTACTATTTGCCAAAAAGCATAATTATCAGATAAATGCTAATCAGGAGCTATTCGCCATGGGTATGGGTAATATAGTTTGTGGCTTCTTCTCCTGCATACCATTAGCTTGTTCATTATCACGTTCCCTAATACAAGAGCAAACTGGCGGCTCTACACAATTGGTTTCTTTAGTTTCGGCCAGTTTAATATTAATCACATTATACTGGGCTGGACCATTCTTTCGCTATTTACCACGATGCGTTTTGGCTGGTGTGGTGATTGTGGCTTTAAAATCAATCTTTATGCAAATGAAAGATTTAAAGAAATATGCTAAACAAGGTAAACTGGAAATGCTACAATGGTTGGTTACATTCATAACAGTTGTATTCATTGATATCGATTATGGTCTCTTGGCAGGTCTTTTATTATCGATTCTAAATTTGCATATAAAAGGTTTAAGGCCCTATCACTGCCTATTGGGTTTTGTTCCTGAAGCCTCTACCGTTTATGTGGATATACATAATCATACCGGAGCATTTGAAGTACCTGAAACGAAGATCTTTCGTTATTATGGATCGTTAAATTTTGCATCAGCTCTATGTTATCGCAAAGCCTTATACGAAGCGATAGGTTTAATGACACTACCAAAGACAACAACTCAAGCAACTTCTTCATATATGCATAAACATATAACACAGTCAAATCATACGGATCATGGTGTTAGTGGTAATCGGCATGATTATGGTGGTACAGTTATGACTAATGGTAGCACGACCAGTAATTTAAATTCATCATTTCGTTTCTTAATCTTAGATTTAAGTATGTTAGGTCATTTTGATACAGCTGGTGGACAAATGTTATCCGATATAATGCATGATATGAAAAAGCGTAATATTCGCTTATTTTTAGCCAGCCCCACCGATCGTGTATATGATAGTTTAGTACATAGTATGGGCTTAGGTGAAGGTCCCTTTGAAATATTTCCAACATTGCATGATACTGTGGAATATGCCAATGCATGTCGTATGGCGTGATATATAAATTTATACACACATGTAATAGAAAAATTTAAATATTTAATTATTGTATTTAAGTATTTAATTATATTGCAATAAGTACTTTGCCATATTTATGTATTTAAGTACATTATTGTACTGACGTATTTAAATGTACTTAGTACTTAAGTATTTTGTTATACTTAAGTATCTTATTGAACTTAAAGTACTTAATTTATAAGCACCTAAGTACTTTTTAGTTCATAAGCCAGACATTTACAACACTAAACGAATTGTTGAATGAAAGTCATCCTTTTAATGGATTTTTGTTTTTGAATTTTTTTTTTTACACGTACATAAAGTATTTAATGAAAAACAAAAAAATATAAGAGACTGTTATAGAGTGATGATTTGTTATTAAATTTTATTATAATTTACCAAAAAAAAAAAAATGACGAAATTGCAAGAAGTTCTTAGAAGTTCTAGATTTTTATAAGTTAATGATATAACTTGATTTAAAACTAAAGAAGAAAAACAAAAACTTGTTGGTGCTACGGATATTTCAGTTAGGTTATGCGAGTGTAGATATAATTGTTGTGCATATTAATTATATTAATTTAATTATATTTATTTTCCATAACACTTATTGGCAAGTAAAAAAATTTTTTTAAATATTCTTTTAAATATTTTACCATTAATAAATAAACAATTCTTATGCCAGTGACAATTTTTTAACAACTTTTGTTTTGTTTTTTTTTTTTTTTTTATAAATTAATGTACTTGCTTTGCTAATTAACTGTTCTTTTGCCATATGAAATTTATGTTGCAAAAGAATGTTGAATAGGACAAACACATATCAAAATTAATTAACACTTTGCAATGTTTTTTTTGTATTGGACTTTGTAGAAAAAAGATCAAATGAATGATTTGCAAATAACAAAAAGCATAGAAGAGAACTGTACAACAATTCTGTTGATTGTTAAACAAGAAGATTCAAAAAAATTAATTCTCTTCATTTTATTTATTTTGTTTTTTTAATTTTTTATTTTTTGTAACAACAAAAGTGAAGTATTTTGTTTGTGCACTCTAAAGAGGTAAAAAAAAAATACCCAAGAAAATTTTATGATCACGACTTAATTAGCGATCAAATGTGTTTATTTGTGTAAAAGTTAGATGTATCGTCTTGTACAATGGAGTCTAGCAAATCCTTGATATAAAATTTGAAATAATTAATTTTGCCAATTTTGATGACCATTTTAAAGTGTCTCAACATTTTTAAACAAATAAATACATTAATTATATTTTGCAATAAAAGTTTTTGTAATGAATGTAGTTTGTCTACTTCCATCAACCAAATGTAATTATACTGTTTCGCTTTCAAAGAATCTAAAATATCTCAATCTTATACTCAATTTTAAGAATAATGCAAAATATTCTAAATTTTCCAAATACAGTTCATTCGAATAAAATTTCATACAAATCTAATAATTAAATAATTAAAATTAAAATAAGAAGTCACAACAGAAAATGGCCATTTGATAAGAATTGTAAATATTTTCTGGAATCAGAATAAGAATAATATAAAAAAAGGACAATAAAAATGCAAAAAAAAGAACTTTAAAATTTATGGAAACTATTTTTTAAATATGAAACACTACTCTTGGCATCCCCTTTAATTAGAAGGTCAACCAAGTAAAACAAAGGTAATGACTGAAAGTACTTTGAATTAATGGACAAAATCCATTTTTGTAAAAAAAAAGTTTAAGTAAAGGAAAAGTCAAACTAATCTGATCGATATTTCGATTTCAAGCTATGTCAAGAGAAAAATGTTTGCTATATGAAATTTCCGAATAAGGATTTTTTTCAAATGTGTGGAAATATTCGAAATTCAGTCCGACGGAATTCTTAAATGAAACTAACAAATTTTCTTGAAAATATCTTCATAAAAAGTTTCACTAAAATAATGAAACGATTACAGATTAAATCTAACAATTAGGCGGATTATATTCAAAATGCAGACAGACAGATATGCTGAAATTTCTTAGAATGATCATGCAAAATCAAGGGATTTTTGGAAAAAGGTGAACGATTTTGCAAAGCACACAAAGAGAAATAATTTTTTTTTGTTTTAAATCCAGTGACAGCATGTACACACACACATACATATATAAAATTTTGCACAAATTGTAAATGAGAATATGAGAATAATAACAAATAATAATATTTAATTTTTTTTCAATTTACAACAACAACACTTATTTTGATTCTTTTATATTTACATACGTTCATTTAGACACGTTCATTTACACACATCTATAACTATGTGTCTCTGAATGTCTATTTGTGTTTGCATGTGTGTGTATGTATACACATATTCGTTTGGTTTGTTTTTTATTTTTCCTACTATTATTATTTCTTATTGTTATTTTGCATATAAAATCAAGTGAAACTGGTAAATGTTTTCATTACTTAACAATCAACTAAGCAGAGAAGAGAATTTTGTTATAACAAAAAAAAAAAAAAAACAAAACAGCATAAAAATTAACTCAACACGCATTAATCGATATTTACTGTTATGTGAAATAGACTTTTTGTTTTTCGTTTTTGGTTTCGTTTTCATTTTTGCTTTCTTTGTTTGATTTTTTTGTTTGTCTGTTTTTTTTGTTTTCTTTTGTGAAATAGTTTTTGTGTTTTACATTTCATTAAATCGTGTCGTGTTTTATACGGCTACTTTTTATTTTTTTATTTTTGTAATGTTTTCCTCTTTGTATTTCGTCAGAAATTGAAATATTAACGGTAAAGATGAAGATTTTAACACAAACGAAAAACTAATGTGAGAACTTTAAAAAAAAATTAAGAAAAAATTAAAAGATCTTTTGAAGATTTTTTGCAGCAGAATAGTGACTATTTCGAGTTGTTGCGTTCACACTTAAATTTAAAATAAATTTATGTGATAATGGAGAAATATAACAAAAGCAACAAACAAAGAAAAAAACCAAAAAAAAAACAAATGAGATTTGTTCTGATTTCTCAATGTTATTGCACAAATTAAGTACAAATTAAATAACAACAAAAAAATTTTATGATTTTCAATATTTTTTCAATTTTACAGAAAATCTAATTTAAAGTACTTTAAAAAAATTTTGTTTTTTTAATTTACAATCATTTTTGTAAAATTGAATTCCATTCTCAAGGGCACTCAAATAATTGTTACGACACTCATTCCAATTTCATTGAAAAGGAATTTTGGTGACGTGAAGAATTAATGTGGATTATTATTTCATTTAAGAGTTTTTCCGTAAATAAAATCATTTTGGTGTCAATTATGATTCAGAATTATTGTTATTATATAATAAAAAAATTATAAAAGAAAAACACAATTTATGAGTCATAAAAGAAATAAAAAGCAAAAAAAAAAAACAAACAGTTTACTCGGGAAGTAAAAAATCCTTTTATGCCCACTGCTCACTGCTCTTTGATCTTTGTTCTTTTCCCTCACATTTTAAAATAAATCTAAATAATTTATTCTTGAATAAAATTGCAACAGCGCTAATAAGAATTAGGTAAAAAATAGTAATTTATGTTAAAAACAAATAAGAAACTTGTAGTCGGTCGCGGTCGATTCTTAAATACTCGACACCACTTTTTTTTTATAGGAAGTAAATGAATTACAAAATAACATAATTTTCCAATTATTGGAACATAATTCGTAAAATTTGCTATTTGATAATGTCTTTAAAGAAAATAGACCAAATTTCGTATGTCAAAATACAAAGTAGAGCCAATTTTCTTAAATTATATTGAAAAGTACAACGATTCTTTTTTATAATGAACTTTTTGTGAAAAATGGTCTTATTTGGGGAGGATTTGTAAAAATGGGCCGATCTGGATTAAGTTTGTTACATATGTTTTCCATGTTAAAACTCTATAATGAGTCAATTATCGTTTAAAAATGTTGAAGATTGTAACTCTTTTTTATGAGACGACTTTACGAAAAAGGCGCTTTATGGGGAGTGATGGTAAAAATTATACGATTTCAATTGTTATTTTCAAAAGAGTTCGCCTACATACCCAATTTCATTTAAAAACTCTACAAAATTGCGATCTATAGCTTGATAAAAAATGAATAAAAGGTGGGTCTATCTAAACTTTTTCTAGATGTTAAAAACATTCGCACAAATTTATAATTTCCTGTACAGTAAGAGTTGTAGGATAAAATAATATAATTGAAAATAATAATTCAAATTGTTTGGGCTATATAAAAATCTCTATAAAAATTCGAATATCCTTGATTTGAGTCAAAACATAACTCCATCTTTACATACATCTCCCACACAATTTTTGTCTGTCACAAGTCAATTTAAGAACAATCATGAGTCATGTTTACCAATTTTAGAGAAAATCACCGATTATTTAAGATGTCAAAAGAAAAGCTCCCTCAAAATTTGAAGAATGAACTATTTTGGACGATTTTGTTGAGACATTTTTTACTTTTTTCTAACTACTGAACTACCTCTCTCTTACCCCGCTATTTTTTCTATATACGTCATGATTTCTTAACGAATTTTTGATTACCTTGAAGCCTCTTCAATAGTTCCTTCGTTCAAGCACGTTTTTATGCTAAGCAATCTCATCGAAACGCCTTTGAAAGTATGAGATGCGAGAAAATAATTGTATCAGAATCAAACTTACAACTTGAGCTAAGGTCTCTTAGAACTGACTCAAGCAGTTGTAATGATTTTGTGATTATTGAAAATGATTTTATTGCATCACCGAAAAAGAATTAGGTCCCAGATTCAATATCAAGCATCTGGCATAAAAATTGAAAAGAAAATTTTCTTTCACTGTTATAAAATATAAATGGGGGCCATACATTTGCCACCTCTGACGTAGTATATATAGGAAATTTTTGAACTATAAAATAATAAAGCTGCATAAAAAAACAATTTCACACATAATTTTAGTATCAATTCTAAATTCATCAAATTTAATTCAAGTGTAAAATTTTTTGTCAACTTAATTCGAATATTTAGAAAAAAAAACTTTCATAAAATTAATACACGATTATTGCAGTATTTTTTTTCCAATTTTTTCTTTTTTTTTTGGGTTTTTGTTTGGTTTTTCTTTTTATTTATTACGCTCGTTCTTGTAACACAATGCTGGTGTAAAGTACAATGAAAACAAGTTTCTTTGTTTTTTTTTTTGTTAAAATTTTTTGAAGGCATTATTTAGTTGAATGACATAGATGATAGTAAAAATAAAAATAATATTAAAAATAATACTAAAACTAAGAATAATAATAACAATTAGCAAAAAACAATAACAACAACAATAACAATAATAATATTAATAATCATAAGAGAAATAATAAATAATAAAAATGTGAATATAAAGAATAAGAAGAAGAAGAAGAAGCAAAAAAAAAAGCAGAAGGAAAACATGACAAGTAATGAATGAATATTTATACAGTGAAGGCATGCATGGTTGTGCATATAATTCATATGTAAATAATAGCAATAACAACAATAAAATTAAATAGTATGAAATAAAATAAAAGAAAAAATGAAATGATATAGTTGATTATAGCAAACAACTCCGACGCCTGGTTTTAGTCAACTGTTTCAAAATCGGTTACAATAAATTCTCAACTATGAAGAGAATTCTTAAAAAAAAAAAAATGAAAAAATAACTGTAAAAGTTCTACGAAAATTTCTCAATTCTTAAATCTTTCCGTCCTTCATACACATTAAGTTTCTTTAAAATTTATACATGGCACAAAATTCCATTCAAAAAAGACAGACTAATTTTTTATTGCTCTCATGTTACAATATTTTCGAAATAAGGGTCGTAAGGGGGAAATTTTTACAAATATTCAAATATTCTTATTCGGGTTTGAGTTAACTCAGACTTGGCAATAATAAAAGTAGCGCTTAAGACTTTAAATGAAAATCTAAAGTTGTTTCAGAAAGCAATTCTGAATGGGAGCCCTGTAATGGAAATTCGTTTTTTGGAATATATTCCAAAAAATGCAAATTCTATCTCAAAACACTTCTAGATTTTTTGTTTTTTGATTGGTTCATTGCTGTATATGACGGCAATTTAATTGTGAAGTATTCTACAACAAATTTTGTGCGAAAAGACTTCTTTTCTAGAAGTCAATATTTTGGAATCATTTTTCTTTCAAAGTAACTCAGTAAAAAATTAAGTAGAAAATTGCTCTAAAATTTGTAAAAAGCAAACAGATTTAAAGTGCATTTTATACAATTTTCCAAAGATCCTTTTAGATCTATCTTTTAAAACTTGTAAGGACTTTATTACAAAAAAAAATTTTTTTAATAAAATCTTTCTCAGAAAGAAAAGTTGAGAAACTTAAACATGAAATTATTAGCATAAATTAAAAAAAGTTAAATCTTTTCAAAAATCAAACAATTTTTGTGATAGCGGATTCACCATTTCGATGCGAAACTTATTATTTAAATCCATTTTTGTTTTGATCAAGAAGTGACTGAGTTGATTTAATATTTTGAATTTTCGTCAAAATTCAATTTCAAGAATTAAAAAAATGAATTTTGTTTGTTTTGTTGTTGTTTATTGTGTCAAAATATATAAAGTTTTAAACGATTTACTTTTTTAAGATAATAAATAGGGCATTATATTGGCCGCATTCATTGTAACAACTTAACACTCAAAAAAGAAAAACAAAACAACAAAAACAAAACAAAGAAAAATTGAAAAACAGAAAAACAGTAAAAGAAAAACTGGTTCTTCATATTTTTCACTTTGTTTTGTTCAGTTTTCTTTCCTTTTTTTTTTTTAATTTTTATATTTACAGTTATTACGTGTTTTATTTTTCTACATTTATTCTGTCTATTTTTTGCCTTTATTTACTTATTTACTTTTTAAGTTTATTTTTAAGTTGTTTTTTTTTTAGTTTATTGAATTGAAAATTGCAAATACAAATACAAAGAATTATGGTAGAATTTTATTGGATAATAGGAATATTGAGGAAAAAAAGAAGCAAGTACACACAAACAAAAGGAAAAGTTAAATTAAATTAAATTAAATTAAGTTAATTTAAGTTAAATTAAGTTAAGTTAATTCAAGTTAAGTTAAGTTAATTTAAGTTAAGTTAGATCAAGTTAAGTTAAATTAAATTAAGTTAATTTAAGTTGAGTTAAATTAAGTTAAGTTAAGTTAAATTAAATTACATTAAATTAAGGTAAATTAAATTAAGTTAAGTTAACTCAAGTTAAGTTAAGTTAATTTAAGTTAAGTTAGGTCAAGTTAAGTTAAATTAAATTAAATTAATTTAAGTTAAGTTAAATTAAGTTAAGTTAATTTAAATTAAGTTGAGTTAAGTTAAGTTAAATTAAGTTAAGTTAAATTAAATTAAGTTAAGATATATTAAATTAAGTTAATTCAAGTTAAGTTTAGTTAAATTAAGTTAAGTTAAGTTAAATTAAGTTAAGTTAATTAAAGTTAAGTTAAGTTAATTAAAGTTAAGTTAAATTAAATTAAGTTAAGTTAATTAAAGTTAAGTTAAGTTAATTAAAGTTAAGTTAAATTAAGTTGAGTTAAGTTAAGTTAAGTTAAATTAAGTTAAGATAAGTTAAATTAAGTTAAGATAAGTTAAAGTCTCACGTATTGTTAATATAAAATAAGTAAACTAGAAAATATGAAATGTAGAAATGAATAGCGAAAAATCTGAAAATGATAAAACAGAATTGAATCAGAAACGAGCGATAAATTGACAGATGGATGGACAGACGGATAGACAGATGTAAACGGTTGTTAAAATCTTTATAATTTTTTATAAAATTGATTGATTGTTTGAGTGATTGAGAATTTAGAGTTAGGAATACACACAAAGACAATCATTACTTATAATATTTGTGGGGGAAAAAAAAGCGTCCTACATGGACGCAGAAATAGACGTAATTAGAAGATGGCAGAATTTATCTCTATTGATCGATGATGGTAAAAGAATATTAAAATTATAAGTGCCTTAATAAATATACTAATCGTTAAGGATATGGCTTTATAGATGAATGGACGGACAAATTTGCCTAAAAATGGAATTATTCTCTTTTATGATCGATATCGAGAATGTTGCAAAAAATTGTGAAAAGAAAACGTTACTAAATAACTCAACGCAATGTTTTAGTAATTATAATTATGATACGTCTTCTACATACACACACACACACACACACACACACACACACACACACACACACACATCGCCACATACATCCAAACATTATAAAGATAATTATCTTGTTATAGTTTGGTTAGTTGTGTGATGATCACAATAATAAACTGATATAATTTTGATGTGTTTTGAAAAGTTGTTTTGCTTTTTCATTTTTTAGTGCTTTTTTTTTTTAGTGCTCACATTTTACGTTTTTATTATTTAAGGTCCTTAACCTTTTGAAATATGTGAAGGGTATTCTTTGTATTTTCCCTTTCACAAAACAAAAATTTCAACCAATTAAATTCTTCATATAAATTTTCTCATTTTTGTAATAATTTTTAGTCTAAAGGAAGCGTTTTCATGAAACAAAGAATAAAATTTCCAAATTAAATCACTAAAAATGATGAACAATTTATTATAAATATTTATATACATACATACATACATGTGCAAAAGAGATAGAAAGAGAGTGTGTGCAAAAGAATATACTGAATAAATTGGCCTGAATAAAAAGAGTAATATCGAGACGTGATCGTGAACGAAACAAAAGCAAAATAGGCCGCTTCATCAAAACATCATTCATTGTTAGTGATCCCAGTGTAAGTCTTGAAATAATGAAAAAATGGACAGAAAAATAATTCATATCTTATGCATTCTTATAATTTTATTGTTGTATTGGAATTGTGGTTTGGGCAACCAGAATAAATCAAAGATTTTGAATATTAAATAATCATCACTTGAACGGTTTGTGGGTACAAATTATATAATTTTTTTGAATTAGATTCATCGCAAGGCTTTTCGAGAGAATTACTTCAAAATTTATATTTTTCATTAAATTTTAAGCGACCATTTTGTGCTTAATAACGGAAAACTTTTATTTGAAATTTTCTTGGTTGGACGCTTTAAAATTTTAAGCGCACTTTTTGTATGATTTTTTTTTATCCATTAATTTTTATAAAAAAATAACTAATAATTCTATTTTATTTTCTATACAAATCTTCCGTTTTTGAAATTGAAAGAGCAAATCTGAATACGGACTGCTATAAAACTATTTTTAGATGTTTAAAGAATTTGTTTTAGAAATGGACGACTTTCGAAAGAGCACTTATCAAAAACAAGCGAAAGCAGATATTTTACAATTGCAATCGAGAAACTTTTCTAACTTTTCCTTGAATGTGAAGTCTTATTTTCTTATTGCTTTTATTAAGAAAATTTAAAGCCTTCAAGGTCTTTACGGCCGTTAAGTAGTTCCTAAGTAGATGCTAAGTAGTTTATCAGTCCGCTGCGGCTAACGCTCTTATTCTAATAAAAACTATCCATTTTAAATCTTTATTCTCGTTGTGAAAAGTTGTAAACTTGAAATTTGTATTTTGTTTTGGCCCGCCTTGCAAAATTATTTGGCAAATATTGTCATGTGTCATCTTAAAAGTGATTAATTAAGTGATTAAAAGTGATTTATCTTAAAAGTGATTAATAATCGACTTTAATTATCGTAGACTATTTCAAGTAGAATATTTAAAAGATGAAGCGAGATATAGTTATTCATCTCTCATTATCTCTTTCTATCAATCTATTTCTCTATTTCTATTTCTTTAGAGTTGTCGATTATAATCACAAGTTAATTATTTAAAAAAAAATTCTCTCATACTTCAAGATTTGAAGGTTTCAAATCAAACCAAATATTCTCAATAGAATTTTTGAGAAATATCATAATTAATTTCATTGTGGTACTTTTTTTTGTTGGCTTTTGTTTTTGCTTTTGCTTTTGCTTTTAAAATATTTCGATTCTATTTCCCACAATTATTTTTAATTAATGTTTAATTTTTCTGTGCTTCTTAACCACATAAAACAATAATAGTAATAACAACAACAACAAGTTTAATTTAAGTGCCTTGTATGAGGTTTTTCTTTTTCATTTTGAGGATATCAATGTAACAGTAACATTAATTACAAATACAACAACTACAATAACAATAACAATAACAATAACAACAACAACTATCAGAAAATAATTAAAAATCATGTCAAGTTGTGTTGTTCTTGTTATTTCATTAAAATAATTTGAAAATCTAACCTTAAAAAAAAAATTTGACAATGAGAAAAAAAAGTTGTTTAAATTGATGTTAGAGAGAAAAGCAACCATATCAGAAGATTTCGATTTTATAACGATTTCATATGATTAATCTAAAGCGATATTAAAAATTGAATTATTCTTTCATTCCGCTAACGATTTCTCTTATAGGAAAAAATGTTCTATCCGCTGACTTTCTCTTTAGAAAACAATTAGGAAACGTAACGCAAAATAATAATAGAATCATCAGGTTCTTTAAAAATATCTTACAATTGTAGCCGATTTCAAGGTTTTGACTATTTTACGTTAAAAACTCAAAATAGTGAAAAATATCAATTTTTTTTAAGATTTGACCAAAAGCAAAAGCATTTAAGCATCGCATTTTAAGCATCATTTAGAGCTATGATTTTGACCAGCTTTATCATATTTATTTTTTAACTGAGAAGTAACAGGTAAAAATTCTTCCATGAAATCCAATTTCATTCAATTTCCATCCAATATCCCAATATCTGATTATTTACTACCAAAAATATTTTCAGAGGCTCATAAATGTTTCAAAATTTGATTAAAGGGCTCAGGTTACCTGATTCTATATTCTAAGTATTATGTAAACTCAATCAATGAAGAATTTAACGATAATTAATACTTCATTTTTTTGAATATCAGGAAACTAACAAAATGGGTTTCGGCTCTCGCATGGATTGTTGCGGCCAATGTGTCAAATATAGTTTACTTGTATCGAATGTTATAATATTTATTGGCGGGGTTGTTGTTTTCAGTTTAAGTTTATGGACGCTGGTCGATCGTAGTTTTATGAATGAATTATTGGGTACAAATCTATTTTCGGGAGCTGTCTACGTTTTATTAGTCACATCAATGGCCATTTGCCTTTTATCGTTTGTGGGTTGTGTGGCCGCTTCTAAAGAGGTCAAATGTCTATTATTAACGTATTTTATAATTGTGGCATTAATATTTGTCACAATGCTGATTGGCGGTATTTTAGGTTACGTGTTTCGTGAGCGAGTGCAACAAACCATGAGACAAGTTAAGCTTAAATTAAATTAAAATATATTGAAGCTAAACTATAAGAAATTAGAAGTCAGAGTAATATGAAATAATTCTTACTACATTTGATTCCCATTTCAAATAATGTAGGAGATGCGCTCAACGATGGCTTTGTATGGTACACGCCGTGATATAACTCAGGCCTGGGATCAAACGCAAGAACGTTTACAATGTTGTGGTGTCGAATCATGGCATGATTGGATACGTTTCCGTCCAATACCAGAATCATGTTGTCAAGAGTTATTTGGTGGTCAACGTAAAGAATGCACAATTATACCGGCCGTACCGAATTTGTATAATCAAGGTTGCCTCTATGTAACAACTGAATTTATACGAACTCAAGCAGCTATTATTGGCAGTACAGCTATAGCTGTAGCCATCATTATGATATTTGGCATGATATTCGCCTGTCTACTCTTCAATATAATCGAATAAAATTATGTTGGATGTAACGTTTAATGCGCTGGAATGAGCGAGTGTGCGAAATAGAGAATCAAACAATGAATCTCACAATCAATTTTGAAAAGTATTAATTTTCAGTATATTAGTGACAATTTTTTTAGACTACATTTCTAACTGTTAAATGAATATCTATATATATATACATTGTATACATACACATACATACACACATCCATGAATTTCATAATACGATACGTACGAGAGGTAACTGTAAAATAATTGTGACTTACGTTTTCTATAGTTCTTTTTTTAGATTAATTTATATTATATAAGAATTGAGATTAAAAGGAAACATTTTGTACATCACTTAATTAAATTTTGTTCACTTTATAATTAATTATTAACGTTTTTCTTGATCAACAATATTAATAACACATTCCACTTCTTCCGGTTTCCTACTAAATAACATGAATAACAGAAATGAACTAACCAAATGAGAATAATCGTTATAGAAACGAAATGAAAGAGAAAAAAATCGTTTTAAGTAAATGTTTTATTTTCCATGTACCACTTTGCTTTATATACCAACTGTTCTTGGTATTTCAAAAACTGTTGCCACATTCTCATAATTTTAGTTGTTTACAGATTAATATGAAATATTCATACAGTTTCCTATCGTACACTTTAGAACGCTCGTACTCATTTAAAACATAAAGTAAATGGATTATTTTTAATTTTATTAAAATTCTCATGTAATTTTAGGAATTTTTTTCTTAATTAATCACACTTTTGCCACAACTATTATTTTAGATGAAGTCAACAATACAGAAAATGAACAAACCAAAAAAATCTTTAATGATATCTCATTTAATTGCAATGAGCCAAATGCATTGTGTTATGTGGTTATCTCTTTCTGGCTTTCATTCTCACAATATAATAACGAGATAAATCTAGTAGATCATTTGATATAGTTGTACAGTAAAGAGAAATAAATAATTTTTTTTCTTTATGTATAAATAATAAAGATTGCATGAGCAAAGAAATAGTCGATTAATGAACAAGTAATTGGGTAGTTGGGCGAAGTTAAATGAAGTATACTTATTTTTTGTTTAATTTGCAAAGTTTTAAAACAACTACAAGAAACAAGTGTTTTGTATATTTATCAATTAAATATTTTAACAAACACCAAATAAGAGACAAAATAAAAAATATCTAGAAAGGAAAATATCAATATTAAATAAATGTGCATTTAACATTAGAGAAGAAAAGAAAGTATTAAATAGTTGTATATATATAGAATAATTGTTTGTAAATCTATTAAACAAATAATTGCATTACGTTTAAGAAAGTTTTTATAAAATCTATATATATATAAGTGTATGCGTGTGTGTGTGTATGTGTATGTATGTGCGTTTACCTTTACATAGTGGAAATAGTTGCGGCTTTCTGTTTTCTTTTTTTTTGTTCACCTCAAAAATATTATACGATTATCCGATAATTATTGTGGTATTGAAGAAGCATCTTAAAGCAACAAAAACCAAGAAGAAATTACGTACAAATATATAAAAAAAATATAAAAAATAAAAGCAAATACATAATAATAAGTGAACAAGTGGAAAATCATCTCTTTCTGGCTGATTTTTATGTAGAGCAAAGAAATAAGAAGCAAGACAAAGAACCGAATAAATTGAAACAAACAAGGGCAGAAACAGAAAGAGCAAAATTTTGTTGCAACTATTAAAATGAATTTATCATTTGCTGGCTGTGGCTTTTTAGGTATTTATCATGTTGGTGTAGCGGTATCATTTAAAAAATATGCACCACATTTATTGGAAAAAGTTGGCGGCGCCTCAGCTGGTGCCTTAGCAGCATGCTGCCTTCTATGTGATTTACCTTTAGGTATGTATGTGATATCAAATCGATTCACGTGACATGAAATTTTTTAAACTTTAATTTAGCAACCACACATATAACCGTGACCTTGAATACTTCGATTTCTGTGCTTTTATTTGATATTCCATTCTCATTTGTTTTATCTTCTATCTACCACTTGATTATATTATTATTTATAAAAGGAACATGGAAATATTGTAGAAAAAAACAAATGTTGAAAATCAAGTATTTATTATTTATTTATTGTGTTGGCTTATTGAAGTGAAGAGAAATGACATGAAGGAAGAAGAGTTAAATTGAATTTACTCACATGTTGAACTACTTTATAAATACCTACGTAATAAAATATATGCCATAATAATAATAAAAATAAAAAAACAAAACAAAACAAAACAATGCGATAAAATACGCATAAACTTTACGATTACTGATACACACACACACAACACAAGCCAAGTAAACTTGTTTCTTTTTTGTTTTCTCCGTTTTATTGTAACGATTAAGCATATCGTACGCGCGAACATACCCCGCTTTTTTCTTCCCATTCCTTCTTCCAACACTTTCCCTTGCCTAGTACAATCCATATCTCTGTGTGCAACAACAAAAAACCGAAAAAAAATTGGGAGTGTTGAAAAAGAAACCAATCAGCCAGAGGGGGCTTGTCCCGTTATGCTGTGCTTATGTTGCTATAACAACAACAATAAAAAGAACAATAAACAACTTTTCTTTGGTTTCTTCCTCATTTTATCTCGACCTTTCATTTTATTCATTTTATTATTATTATAATTTTATTGTTTTGTTTATTTGTTTCATTTTTCTTCAATTTTAATTTTTTCAAATACGTAATTTATTGATAATTTAAGCCTTCTGTGGCTCCCTTCCCTCTTGGTCATAATACACTTCCGTAAATGCTTCATTTTATTCATTCATTCATACAAACACATTCATATTCTCTCGTGTAATTTTTTTCTTTTTGTTTTGTTTCTTTTGTTTTGTTGTTTTGGTTATGAAAAAAAGTGTTTTTTTTTTTGTTGAAATAAATTAAAGTCAAATGAAATGAAATTCGATTATCGCTCGTTTCCAAATGCGTCATAATTATTTTATTCAATAATATCAGTTACATATTCATGTTTGCGTGTGTGTGTGTGTGTAATCATTAAAATTTTTATATAATGATTTTATTTTGCTTTTTGTTGCATATTGAATGCATAAACAGAAAGTGAAGTTAAACTGTATTTGCATTAAGGAATTAATTCTATTTATTAGTATTGATTATTATGAAATGTATAACAACAACAATTACACTAATTATAATAACAAATAAATAATAAATAATAATTACAATGTAACATATGATTCATATCATCAATCCATCTTTCTCTCTCTCTCTCTCTCTCTCTCTCTCCCTGTGTGCGTGTGAATGCATGTGTATGTAAAAAACTCTTTGTTAATATTTTCATCCAACAAAAATTCTAACAAACAATAACAATAATACCATAATGCGTATATATGTGTGTGTGTGGCGTTGTGTGCGCTTGTGGTTGTATGTCGACAATCGTAACAATTCAACAAAGTTTCTGCTTTTATTATTTGCTAATCAAAACTGTACAGTTATTTGTTTGTGCTTATGCGCATGTATGGATGTGTGAGTGCAACGCGCAATTATTTAAGATTTTCTTTCATCTTGTTTCTTGCTCGTGATAATAACTTTCATTTACATTTACAATGAATTATGCGACTTTACATGAAAGATTCCGCTTTCATATATTATCGGAACTCTCTATTTTTTTCACTGTTTTATGCGTTTTTTTATTCCATTTTGTTTTTTTTTTTTTTTTCATTTTAAATAAGAATTTCTATATAATAACAATAACATCCTATATCAATTGCAAGGGAATGAAAAAAAGTCATGCGGCAAAGTATGCCATTTATTATTGTTTTTATTGCTTTTTATCTTGTTGTGGTTGTTGTTGTTGCTACTGCTGCTACTGGTTGTTATTAGTTTTGTATTAGAAAATTCCACCGAAAATTAAATTAATTATTAATCTGCCCATCCATGCCAGAGGCATAGAAATAGGGAAAAAATCGCTCTCAAAAATTATAACCTTAAAATATAAATCATTTCCTTTGGATAGTTCCATGCATATTCTACCTCTTTCAAAGTACACTAATTTATTGCAAATAAGGTAAAATCATCAGACGTCTTAGATGTAAAACTAAACATTATTCAAAATCGATTATAGCGATCAATTTATGTGCTAAAATCATCAGATGTCTTAGATTCAAAACTTAATATTATTCAGAATCCATTATCGATTCATGTAATAAAAGTAAGTTTTGGAAAAGAAAAAAGCTTGAGAAATAAAAGGCAGGATTGAGTGTAAATTATGAATGTATGATGAATACGATTCAATCTAAATTGTTCTAGGTTTTCGGACATAATGTGAAAAGATATTTTGTTAAAATGTTTATCCAGAGTTAAGTATTATTTGTATTACATAAGCAAGTAGCACAAGGGGCCCATAATGATTCCTACACTCATAGAAATTTTATTATTAAGTTGGAAAAACTTAAATCAGTTGAAGCTCACTCTACTCTGAACTCTCTAATATGAAGAAAAGAAAAGCTAAATTAATAAATTGTGAAAAATCTTGAAAGAGAATTTTTCATACAGGAAGAAATTCGAACAATCAGGTCTTGAGATTCAAAGTTTTTCACAATTCATTTAAACATCGAATTCCTGATTAAAATTTGATTTCATGCAAACGAAATATTCTTGCACAGCAAAAAATAATATTCCTCGAAATTAAAATTAAGGTTCATTATGAAATGTAATGTAATTTTTCGATGTAAACTTTTCAAATATAAATTTTGGATGCCAAAGTATTACTTTATGGAAATTTTGCTTAAAAAAAAGCCAACAAAAATTGTAAATTTTTTAAATGTAATGATGATTTTCATAGAGACCAGTGATCATAAAAATCGTTCAAAAGTGCTTATCGATTGAGTCCATACACCCAACATTAGGAATAAAAAATCAGTTAGACCACTAAAGAGTTGGAATAAACTTAAATTGATTTGAAAATATGATTTTAAGTAAGTTGATTAATATGAATATTAAAATCTTACTCCAGATCAAGGCCAAGAATTACGACATTTAGTATATCAAACGCTGCAAACGCTACGGACTTTATGAGATGTAAATTTCGATTTGTTTATAAATTACACCATTAAAATTTGCATGAATGGATTAAACAATCAAATTCGATGAGTGTTTAGATGCCATAAATAACGACTGATGATTCTCTAATTCATTGTCATTAATCTCAATGAATTATGTAATCGCTACAATCTTTTTCCAACTCTTCATTTCTGTCAACACACATCGCTAATAAATTATTCAAATCATGCAAAATTTTTACATTGATTTATGAGTTGAGTCTTTTTTTGTTGTTTTTAGTTTTTAAGAGAACAAAAAATAGAATAATAGAAATCGCAGTTTATCGCCAAAGAGTTTAAATACACGTATCGTACGATTCACGATTATATACTTTTGTGTACAAACAAAGTTTATGGACTTTGACATTAGTTAGTTTCGATTTGATTGTCTTAGACACTTACGCCTACGTAATCTTTAATTGTCACGTTTTCTTTTTCTTCTTCTTCTTCTTGTTATTTGTATATTTCAATAGTTTGTTGCATTTCGATTCTTTCTTGCATTTTATTGAATTATTCTCAGATTTCGGTAACTTTTAATATACAAAAAGAATAAAAAAAAGGAAAAAGAGGAAATTCAAAATGAAGAAACGAATTGACAATAATTTTAAGCAGAAGAGAAAAACTATGGAAAAAGAATATCATGTCATGAAAAATGAATTTAAATAAGAATGGAAAGCTTCAAAATATATTCTTTTTTAATTATCTCATTTTCCTTTATTCTCTACATACTTTTATATTCTACATCATTTGTGGTACAGGATATTATTAGTTTGTGTAGATGTTTGTAACACTCAAAAGAAATCACGGACGGAATTATGGACTCACCTTTTATTATACTAATCAACTCAGAATGATTCCCTGATTTGATTAAAGTCTATCTGTCTGTCCATGTAAATTTGTTATCAAGCTGCAAGTCGTAATTTTCGAAGTAGTTTAATGAAATTCGGTTCAGAGACGAACTCCATTGAAAATGGTTAAAATTGCCCTACTTTTCACGCCCCATATAATGTTTTTCTCATAAAAAAATCTTGATATGGAAGAAACTTTAATCACATTAAGCAAAATGGCGAAGGATATTTAAGAGTCAATTCCAACCGACTACAAAGTTTTTATTTGTTTCTTATGAAATTATAGATTAAAATTATTTAAATCTTATGTTGAAGTTTGGTTCGAAGTTATACTTCGGTCTAAAAGACGATAATTGTAAGTACAAAATTCGGATCACTTCACATAAAGCCTAACTAAGAATTGTTTGAAATACTTAAAAAATTTTCTTAGCATTTTCTTAGTAAAGAAAGTGAAACTGGAATGGGTGGAAACAAAAACTATAAAACGTGTTGTCTTTTTAATCAATTTTTATCATCTTTGCTATTTTCAGCATTTTTACTCTTAACAAAGAGTTCATATTATTCATCAATAACAAAAATTATAAAATTAAAATCAAACGAAACAAAATAAAATGTATTTGTTGAGTTTAAAATGATTTTTATGTAATGACTCTACAAAACAATGTGAAAATCGGAAATGGAGTCGAAGTTTCTATTTGAAATTTAAGTGAGATGTGATAAAGTTTCTATAACCGGCAACCGTAATGGTTGGTGGTTTGGTGGTTAAACTCATTTTGTTTGTTATGCCATTATGTTTGTTATGCCTAAAAAGAAGCATCGGGAACCTTAATCTTGATTAGCACCAAATTCTGAATCGATTTACACATGTCTGACCATCTGTTCATGTATGGTAAACATTCTCCTAGTCGCAAAAGAAGAGAAAAGAAAAGCTATCGGCTTCAATTTTGGCAAGAACATTGGAAATTCAAGTACTTTTGTTGGAATTGAAAATAAGCCAAATCGTTCAAAAGATAAGTCCACTGGGCAACATAAACTAATAACACCTCTGTTTTTTTTTTTAAAGCAAAAACTTATAACTTGAAAACTGAAACAGATAGAAAAGGCGCGATGAAAATCGCGCAAATCAATTACGTCTACTCGAATGCTAATACTTCTAATAATCCTTCCATTAAATATTAATTGCTCCAACCTGATTATAAATATTTTTACGAAACTCTTTGTGGTGGTATTTTATGTATCGATTTTGGTATACAAATTGCTCTACCCTTCATTTAAATATTACATATTAAAATAGAGCTCGAGCCCAAATAACTGTTAAACGAACTATTAGAATTGAAAGTTTTGTAATAATGAATCTGAAATGACAAAACAAAACAAACCTTCGAATGATGATAAAAAGGATGCTATTAAAGAAATCTCTTCTCTTCGTGAAATTGAAGAGATCTTCGCTTTAGAGTACAACAAAAAAAAAAGCTCTCATTTCATTTGCTGTGATGTCTTTGTAAAATGAATTTGAACGCATATTGCAGAAATTTCTAGAATTACATAGAAAATTTCTCTGACGCAGCTATTTCATGTTACAAATAAATTAATAAAAACATTATATTCTTTTATACCACGTTAACAGAATAGACTTAAAATAAGCAAAACAATAATAAATATTAATAATAATAAAAAAAGAAGGAGTCAATGACCTTATGAAAAGTACAATAATTATATAAAAGAAAGGAAAAAGGAAATGTCGTGTGTGTTCAATTAATTTAATGACACTCAAACAAAATAGAACATGAGTAAAATTTATATATATATTTACATTTATATTAAGAGTGTTTTTACAGTTTGCATAAAAATAGAACAAAAATAGAATAAGCAAATAAAGGCAAAAATAGATCGAACGACTCGTTTGCTTGGTTTTTTTTTTTTTGATTTTTTATACTCTACATAAGTATTTGTGGTAGAATTATTTAGTGATTGTCCCTCCGTCCGTCCATCTATCTAATGATTTTATCAGTTCATTTGTGGCTTTTCCTTTTTATCCAATTATAGATCTTAAGTATTGAATTAATTTGATGAAATTTTAGTTTTAGGGCGTGATTAAAGATAATCTCAACGATAAATTTTTTTTTTTGTTGAAAAATGATTAAGAACGAACTAACGATAATAATTCCTTTTTTCTCTTTTTTTTTTTTTTTGGAAAAATATCATTACGACGCTTGAAAAGTTTAGATTCAATGAATACTTAACGACTTTTCCCGAAAGTTCATATTTTTCACTTTCTTATCTTGTCACTTGCGCTTTATAGTTTTTTTTTGAACTTGTATGAAATGGTATTATGAAGGGTGTTCAATTATCGGATACAACCGAATATTTTTCTACTTATAATTTCACTCTGTAATTTTCTAAAGCTGTTTCTTGTTTTAATCCTAAAATCTCCTAAATTATTTCTAAATTTCCATTAACTGTTGAGCCATTGTTTTATCTATCGTTGTTATTGTTGCTGCTGTCTATTTATTTTTATAATTGTAATTCTTCTTATTAATTCTTAGAAAATTCAAACATTTAGTTATTATATACTATGTGGCAAAGTGAGATAGATTGATAGTTTGTGAAAGAGAGAGAGATAGAATATAAAAGAAGGAACGTATCAGAAATTGATAACAAACAATGAAAACATTTATTATTATTATTATTATAATATTTATATGTTGTCGTTGTTGTTATTTAACCACTTGCCTGCCTAGTACTAATAAAATGCTAAAGCATAATAATAATAATAATAGTAATAATAATAAATTGAAATGGAATTGAATAAAATCGATAACTAAAAAGGAAGAAAACGCAGAAAATGAAGAAATTTATTATCTCATTGCTCATTTATTGTGGTAAAACGTAAATTGTTTATTAAAGAAAAATAATGGAAAAGCAGAGTATATACATACACACACACCCATACACACCCACCTATTGTAATAATAGTTGAATTGAAAAATACGCTTTTGTAAAAAAATGTAAAGCGCATGCAAATTTTACCTTACTTTATTATTTATTGGAGGCGAAGAATTATAACAAAGACTCTTCCTAAATATAAAATTAATATAATGCCATTTATATTTATATATGTATATATATATATATATATGTATATGTATATGTATGTGTTAGAGATTAGAACAAGGTTTACATTGTGTCATAGAATTATTCTGTGTACGGCCGCTTTTATTCTATTGTTTTTATACAGCACAACTTCAAATGCATAGCAATAAAAAAAGGGAACAGTGATAATGACAGCAATAAGAGCAGCAACAACAAGAACAACAACAATAATAATAATAATAATAGTAGCAAGATCAATAATTAAAATAATTAATAATAAAATGAAATGCAATGAAAATATTTTCCCACTTTTGGCCATCACAATTCTGCCCGCTATTTTTGCTACTTTCATCTTAATGGTTGTCTGATGACAAATTGATGGGTGAAGTGACTGATAGGCTAAAAAGTGCACCATTAATTTCTATCAGTTCTATAAATCACAACGAATGTAAATGTCTATTTCATGATGAAAAATTTCATCTGCAGTAGCCATAAATTTGGCTTTACCTTGTTATTTTTTTATATTTGGTTATGGCTGTAATGGAATTTTTTAATTCAAATTCTTATAAATCATTATGTAAATTTTCTGAAAAATAAAAATAATTAAAATATAATTAATTAAATAATTTCATAATAAGATTTTTCATTAAGATTTATTATACATTTGTGAAATTGCATTAACATTTTACAATCCGCGTACAAAACAATAAAAAGTTATTTGCGATTTAAATTTAAAATCTTATCTAAATCGAAATCTTATCTTATATTTTCATATCCGAATTAATGTAATTTTGTATAAATTTGTATTTTGACCCGTCCAGCAAATGCTATTGCAATTGAATCACAACTATTGATGCAACATATTTCACGGCAATTCTTTATTGGTGTTTATATGTCGCAAGAGAAAGAAAGGACGCTTTCTTAAGTCAATATTTTACATGCTTAACTTCTTCTTCCGTTTTTTGATATCTTTTGGTAGGCATGTGCAACATTTTTTTCCTGGCTAAAAAACAGAGCTTTTGTAATACTTCTACGCTAAGTTTTATGCATTCATTTTATCAACTAACTATTAATTAAGGTAAAAGAAATTCCACTTGACAACCATATAAATATGATTGAAGGAGCAACACGCATTAAATTTAGGCAGCAGAGCTACTTCGAGGACAATTCCAGAGCGACCAAATGGATACCAAATTTGATAATATCATGGAGCATAGTGAAAGCTTTGATTCGCTCTTGTAAAAATGGAATGGATTTTTCTTTATCCGTTTAGTAGTTACCCTTGAGCTAATTCCCCATTAGGAACTGTTTACTCAAATTCTGTGTCTACATTACAAAACTTTTTAATCACATTTTACTAAAGTTGTGACACTTTTCAAATATGAAATGCGCCCATTTCCGAAAAAATGCTTCTCTTACATCAGGAATATCTCAAATATTCCAAAAGAATGGGCACGTTCTGGAAAAGTTTTATACGTTTTTTATGAAAAATACGTTTCTTTTTTATAATCGCTTATATTTCAAAATTATTATTACATTAATTGCGTTTTGTAAAATGTTCCTGTAATTTCATTAATAGAATTTGAATAAAAATACAATCCACTTACAATTTTTAAGAAACTTAGAACAAAATTTTACAAAGATTTACCTTTTTACTAGGCAATTTAAAATACATTAAAGAAAGTTTCTTGCAAAGTCAAGTTACTTTGTTTTAAGAAATAAGAAAAAGAAAAAAATATATCTGAAGTTTCATGGCCATTAAAGTACTTGCCTTCGATAAACATGAACCATAAGTTGATTGTTATTGATATTCATAAGTAAACAGAAAGAATTTAATTCTAATTATTAAATTTCTAAGGGCAGCAATAAAAACTAACAATAAAAAAAACAACAACGATTTTATTTTTCTTTTTCTATTATTTTTTGTTTTGTTTACAAAGTAAATATTTTTTTTTAATTTCTATTCCATTCTTTTTATTGTTTTTGTTTACAATTTTCTTGCATAAAACTGATTACAGAATAACTATTTCACAAATATACATTTATTTATCGTGCTTAAAAATCATAAAACAATAGTAAATCGATGTTAGCAAGTCAAGCAAATTCCCTACAAACATTCGCATTCCATAAAAACTTTTACGTTGCTAAATTTTTCTGAGAATTTTTTTTTTTTTTTTGTATTTTATTTTATAAAAGAAAGCGTTTTGAAAACAATGCGATCCAATTAAACTATTTACTTGTTCATTTGAAGTTTTATGAAGCCAAGAAATTAAAATTAAAAAAATCATTTTGCATTCGAGTCTTCAGAAGTACAGACATTAAATTATCAAATAAACAGAGGAAAGAAAGAAAGGAGCAAAAAATTCCAATATAGTAAAATTTCTATGAAGCTCTTGTATTTTTCTTCTTCTTTAAAAAGAAATTAAAGATTAGACGTTAAAATGATCCGATATAATTTACTGCTATTTAATTAAATTACACTTTTGAAAAATTGATGCCATCTATTAATAATGGGCGACCAAAATCTAACACATTAAAATAATTTTTTAATGAACTTTTCACTTTTCTCCAAGAATTCGAATCACTTTTTATGACCATTTTTTAATACATAAAATATTTATCAAGCAATTGTGTAGGGTATAATTCAAGCCACCTACGTTTATATATAAAATTTTTATAAATGTATGAACGATGAGTTTCAAACATTATTGAATGTTTAGAGGTCACTAATGCCCACATTTGTTGTTGTCATTTTATTATCACAAGAAAAACAATATAATTGCTCCATTGTTATTATTTTAAATTGATAAAACTTTGTGTAATGATTAATGAATAAAATGAAAATAATTAGACTAAACGATATTATGATATATGAACATATTTTTTTCACTCTAATGATAATAATTATTACGTACAATATGCGATCATAATGATGATAATGATAATGATGATAATCAAATGATTTTATGATTGGTAAAATTTATCTTATTGAAGGGCGTCATGTTTGCCATGATTCCACATTCGATATTTTATGTATGACTAGATTTTCAATTTCATAATTTAAGAGATCAATAGATGGCTTTGGGCCGCGAGGGAAGATGAAATTTTCTAAAAGTAATAGATTATAAAAACATTTCTGTGAAATGCAATTATACAAAATCTCACAAAAAAATGTATTCAGTATTCTATGTACAATTAAATCGAAATCTCTATGAAATAAAATATTGAATATTCATCAAGTTTTTCTAATGAATTGTGGTTTTTTAATGATTTTACAGGCAGCATGACATCAGATTTTTTTCGGGTAGTAAACGAGGCACGCCGTCATTCATTAGGACCATTTAGTCCATCGTTTAATATACAGACATGTCTCTTTGAGGGACTACAAAAACATTTACCAGACGATGCCCATAAAAGGGTTAACGGTCGCTTACACATTTCTATGACTCGGGTGTATGATGGCAAAAATGTTATCATATCGGAATTTAATTCGCGTGATGAAGTTTTAGATGCTTTATTGTGTGCATGCTTTATACCTGGATTCTCAGGCATATTACCACCAAAATTTCGTGGTGTACGTTATATGGATGGGGCATTCTCCGATAATTTACCAATTTTGGATGAGAACACTATAACAGTGTCACCATTTTGTGGTGAAAGTGATATATGTCCACGTGATCAAAGTTCACAATTATTCCATTTAAACTGGGCAAATACCAGCATTGAAATATCAAGGCAAAATATTAATCGTTTTGTAAGAATTTTATTCCCGCCACGACCTGAATTCCTATCAAAATTTTGCCAGCAAGGATTTGATGATGCTTTACAATTTCTAAATCGTAACAATTTAATTAATTGCCGACGTTGTGTAGCCGTTCAATCTACATTTGTTGTATCAGAGACAGTAACTCAACCACAAGATTATGATCCAGAATGTCGGGAATGTAAAAAACATAGAAAGGATGCATTAGCCTCAAATATGCCACAAACTGTTTTGGATGTTATCCAAGATTATATAGAACAAGCGAATAAGGGTCTAGCGAATTGGTTATTTAAACATCGCGGCATTAAATTATTATCTCTACCTGCCACTGTACCCATAGATTGCTTAATGGCTGCCGTTGCAAAGTTAGTTTACAATTGCAAATTAATATCTCAATTATAATCATTGAAGAAAATTTCTTTAAAATCGTGTAATTTCTTCGATTGTTTCTATTTTTTTTTGCAGATTGACAACCATCACACCGAAATTGACAAAACAAATGCGCATTATTGTGGAAGATTTCATAGATCAATGTAATCAGGCCTTACAAGTTCATATAATCAATAAATTCACGGTACTTTGGCTATTTGAATTTCCAAAGAAATGCTTATTCTGAAAGTGGTGCTTCTTACTTGATTTTTACTTATCACAAATTACAATTTATTTAATAATTATTTATACAAATGTAAAGCCCTTTGAAAATCAAAGGAGACTTACAATAAGAATAATTTTATAAATTGACAATAACCTACTTATAGCTTATTTAATTAAAATAATAATAAATCGTAAAACGGAATAAGCATCGCCCGATATTGTAGACCCACATAATAATTTTTTTTACATCTTTTTATTTTTAATATCTAGATATGCGAGCAACCACATTTCGATACAAGCGGCTTATTACATTCGAAACATTTATATGGACCAAGAGTCTCCATTGTGGTCGATGAATGGTAAGTATAAACAGAATTCATCCTCCAAAGTTCTGTTCAAGAAAAAAATTTCCCAAAAAAAACTGTAAATAAAAGAATTCATCAGAATATTTTGCAACGAAACTTTTTTCAGTGGTGCACCATCTCTAGAAGAAGATGAAGATCATTATGAACATGTATTAAAAGTGACCACTCATAATGATGCATTATACGCTTACTACTACACAGAGGGTGATAATACAAATAAAGTGAAAGTAACAGAAATCTTCGATATGACTGAAAATGTTGAATTAGCACAAAATCTAAATCAATTTGAAGGTTCCATAGTAGATCATCCAAATCCGCATCAGCATCTACACAAAGCAATTGTTGGCGAATGGAATGGCATTGAGTCAGGTAAAATTGCGTTTGGATGCAACAGCATTTTGTGAATTATACCATTTTCATATTCATCATATTTCATAAAATCCCAAAAACATTTGCAACCGAAAAAACTTACCCCTTTTTTTATTTTTGTATCGTTTCCAGTGCAAATTATACCCTCGACCTCATCTAGTACACCCAACGATTTATTTTGAGGATTATTTCTATAACACTGACAATAACATGGGATCCCATCGCTCATCATGAATCATTCATCATTCATCATTATCACCTCCATTCATCCTTTACATACTTTTGCCTTCTATAAAATTTCATATAATTACTGCTATTATTTGAGCTGTTCAAGCTCCTTAACATCCATATTTGGTAATAGTTTATACCGTTATAGTCTAAACCATTTGTAATGTAAGAATTATTATATTTGTGCGAATATAAATCACAGAAAACAAGCCAAGCACACGCTTTTACATTCGTTTGTCGCCTTAAAAGCACTTTTTGAATCGATTCAAACATGTCTGTTTGCCTGCTTATCTTTCTGATATTAAGCTTTAAAAATATTCGAATAAAGTTCTTATATAAGTATGCTTTTGTCCAAACACAACCGGAATCAATATGAGTAAGGTCCGACCGTATTACGGACAACTCTCTGTATAAAGTTTTATTTTAAAAGCGGCAGTATGTGAAGGGACATTACGGCTTTGAATATTTTCAGCGGAAATAGATGCATCGTGTTGATTTAACGTATTGAATAAATGTGTTAAATTTGGCATTTCTTCGATTAATTCAGAACTTTTTTCTTAACTTTTTCATTAAGTGAAGCAAAATGATGCAGGCTAGTTATTGGTTGACTCAGACGGACGTTAACGTTTGACACTTGCCTGCTTATTTTGTCTGCATACGCAGATGACTTTTGTTTTGATTCCAGAAGGTAAATTTACAATTAATTAAACTTATTATTGGAAATTTTGAAACTTGTTTGCTTGTGTCTTGTTGGACAAGAATAAAATTGCATAATGTTGATGGCCATTACCATTACATAAACATGCCCCTCACTATAAACATTCAAATAATAAACATTCGCATTAATATATAAAACAAATTTTAAACTCTTTCTTATTGAAAATTTCTTTAAAAGTGATTGTAACTTCTCCTCCCTTTTTGTAGATTTTTTCTTAGATGAACAAACACCATCAAATAATAATTTTGTAAAAAGTGCAATAATAAAAACCAAAGATGCAGAAATAACCCCATTAATGTCTTCCAGTCTACCAACAAATACAACAATCAATTTATATGCAAGTTATCACATGGAAGATGATGATACTTATGTTGGTCATGATAGCAGAGGACAACAAGCGAAGAGTAATACTAATATTAATGATATGACAAATGATATGATGATCGATCCGTATCATTACAACGATGTATTAGCAAAACAACAATCGATTGGATATCATGATAGACAATCACACAACTATCAACAACAAATGTTGCAACAGCAACAGCAAGAGCAGCAGCAACATGAGTTAACTGTAATAATGACTCCACAACAATTAATTCCGGTGCCATCTGAATTACGTATTGACATCGATTAATGATTACTCAGGATATCAAACGAATACTATACATAGCTTTTATTGCCCTTTTAAATTTAATTGTTATACTGTTTTTAGGAAATAGTAATAAATTTTATAATGGTATTATAGGCTTTTTAAATAATCAAATCAAGTCAAAATAAAGAGATGAACAATAGAAAAAAGAACGAATCTGATTGCGTTTTTTTTTAATTTTTATAAAAATGTGATTACAGTAATAAAATGTACTCTTTTCATATTATCAAAGGAATAACTTCATGTTATTAGATATTTGTTGGACCATTCACTTTCAATTAAGAAATGCCAACATGCTGTAGCGCATTTATCTGATGAGAAAAACCAAATCAAGTGCCAGATAATTCAAAACTATTCAAATTCTAATTATTTAATGGATTCCTATGCTATTGCGCGGGTTATTGGATACAAAAAACAACTACAAAAAGCTATATGCTCGGTACTTACAAGTGAACATATAAAGCAAACTAATCGTCTTAATTATAATTAACAAATATATCCATTTATTGATCTACTGTACAAATATCATTTCATACACATTTGTTTGCTACGAATTGACTTTCTGCAATAGAAATGGTGCTAGACGAATCATTATGCAAAGGCTGGCAAATATAATTAAATTGTGTCGAACATCAGCTTGAACACGTTTCTTTTCTTCAGCTGGATCAACGTGAGGTGGCAAGCGGAACATTTTTATGCTTTTTTTTAAATTAATATGAAATTACTTCTGTTTTGCGTCAAAAAAATTAATAGCTATTTATTTATTGTCGATATTATTCTTTAGAGCTATTGAAATTATCAAGCTTCTCTAACAAATATAATAATAAGAAGAAGCAAATATCAAAAATAATAAAAATTTATGATTTTAATTTTGTGATATAATACTTATATTAAAATAAATGACTTTATATTTTAGAACGTAAATGGATATACCATTTTCTACGTCATGTTAGCAATAATTATTTTCCAATTAATTACGAATAATCATTAGCTTTTAAATAAATTACATATTTCACTTATTTGTCTATATAACCATCTCACTCTTGATTTTTTTTGTGTAATAAAAATTTTCACTCACTCTCTCTCTCTCTCTCTCTAAAGTGTATTAATGTATGTAGGAAACTTATGTATTAATTTTTCCACACACAGTTTAGAATAAATCGTTTACTAACGTAGAACGACGCGTCGGTAAAGTTTCAATAAGCGAATATTGGTATATATATGAATATTTACGGTACTTTAAAAAATCACTTTAATATTACATGTCGTAATTATTAATTAATATTTGTTAATAAAACTGATATTTATTATAAAAAAAAAAACAGAAAACGAAACTGGATTCTAATCGTGCACCTTATATAAAAATGCTTTAAAGTGAATGAAAAAGGAATATATTCCTGTATATGTATAACAAAATATATGACTGAAAATTCTGGAACAATTTCCGATCCCTTTTTTATAAATAAATGCGAATGAATGCAAACGACTGACGTGTGTAATATACTTGTTTTTGTTATTGTTATTTTTTCCCTACTTTATATATATATATATATATATATATATATATATATATATATATAAAATACATAAGAAAAAGTGACAAATCAATGTTACGAAAAAAGTATAATTTTTTTCTCTTAATTACAATATTTAATGTTATATTTATCTCTTTCTTTTGTTTGAATATCATGTACATATAGTTTTTTCTAATTGCTTGACGTTCATATTAAAAAAGTAACAAGCGAAGAGAAAACAGTTAATTTATTATTCTAGAATAAAAAAATCCTAAAAGAAGGAAAGGCTATTCTTACAAGAAAAAGAATAAAAATTATACAAAACATAGAGAAATCTAACAAATCAATTAAAGTAGATCAGTAAATAATAAATAACAGAAAAAAATGTCTGTGATTGGTATTGATTTTGGTAATGAGTCGTGTTTTGTGGCGGCCGCAAAAGCTGGTGGCATAGAAACTTTAGCAAATGATTACAGTTTACGTGCTACACCGTAAGTATAAATTACTTACCTAAATTTTTTTTTTTGCATAAAGGGCGCATGTTGTGCTGTAAAAAAGTTGTTTTTTTAATGTACTTTATAGAGATTTAAAAGTGAGGTTATGTTAAAGTTTCATTTTATTGTTGTTGCTTTTTTTCTTAACTTCTAATTAACAAGGTTAATTATAGACATTTAATGCTCTCCTTATATATATATATATACATATATATATATATATACATATATATATATACATATATATATATATATATATATATATATATATACATATATACATATATATGTGGTTATGTTTATGTTTAATAATTAATGCTTTCTTAGTTTATTCAACCGTATGTGATGTATTTTACGAGGTGAGATGTAGAAACAGCTTACTAGAGAAAGTTTCTAGAAATTACGGCATTTCGCAAACAAAACAATGCGGTATTTTATAACGTGTTTTTTTTTTCTTCTGTTTCTTTTTCTTATTAAATGCCATGATAAATTTACGCCTTGACATTCCACTATTCGTAGTTTAGACACATTGGATAAGATTGACCAACTTGTTTTAAATGTAGTATGTATTATGTCAGCAAATTTGTCCAAAGAGATAAAAAACAACAATATTTAAAATATTTCCAAAAAAAAGTTTTTAAAAGGAAATTAATTTGCATTGCTAAATTATTTTTTTGCCTTGGATGACATATGGATATGGATGGATGGTATATTATACGAAAAATGTCCCAACCATATTAAGGCAAATTCTTCTTTTTCACTTTAAACCTGTGCTTGCTACACACACACTGAATTTTTCTATAAGTTTTTGGGATCACAATTTTTATTTCTAGGTCAATATTTATCACCATATATCGATTTAGAATGTTATGTTGATCACAAATGCATGTTACATAGTAAATTTGCTGTCACTTTCATTTGGACATTATATAAAAATAGTTGACCATGCTCTTACCATAAATTTTAAAGTCAATTCAATCATTACGTTTGCGTTTTTGATGATGACTTCCTTTTATGATTAACTTTAATGTTAACAAACAAAGAAACAGTTTAACAACAAATACAAATGTAAAATTTATTCCAGATAATTCAGTAAATGCACTGGGAAGTAGCTCTAATATTTAACTTATTTATTTTTATTGATTTAATAAAAGTAATGGAGTAGTGGAGTGAAATTGGAATAGAATAGTAGCGATTTATGTGAATAATTATGCACAAAATTATATAAATCCTCCATATAATTAAAAAGAATTTATGACTTATGTGTCTTTTATAGATCATGTGTGGCTTTCGATGGCAAGAAACGTATTATTGGTGTTGCAGCTAAAAATCAACAGGTGACAAATATGAAGAATACAGTCAGTGGTTTTAAACGTTTATTGGGTCGCAAATTTGATGATCCTCATGTACAACGTGAATTGAAGAGCATTCCTACAAAGGTTGAGCGTATGGCTGATGGTAGCATTGGCTTTTGTGTTAACTACTTAGATAAGCAGCAATTGTTCACTCCGGAACAATTAACTGCCATGTTATTTACGAAATTAAAGGAGACATCAACGAAGGCTTTGCAAGCACAGGTATATAAAGTAGAAATTAAAGGAGCTTCTAGTTTTTTATTTATTTATATTTGTCTGTTTTCTAACAATTTTGATTTGGATTGATTGATTGATTTACATAATAGGTTAATGATTGTGTAATTACTTGCCCTGTCTACTTTACCAATGCTGAGCGTAAAGCTCTGTTGGATGCTGCCCAAATAGCTGGACTAAATGTATTACGTTTAATGAATGAAACTACAGCCACTGCATTGTCATATGGCTTTTATAAGCAAGATTTGCCAGATGAAAATAAGCCACGTAATGTTATATTTGTTGATTGCGGAAATGCCTCATTGCAGGTTAGTGCATGCGCTTTCACAAAAGGCAAACTTAAAATGTTGGCCAGCAGTTGGGATCAAATTGGTGGCCGTGATTTTGATGCTGTCATGGCCGATCATATTGCCAAGGAATTTATGGATCGTTATAAGATCAATGCACGCAATAATGCCAGGGCGTGGTTACGTTTATTAACCGAAATTGAGAAAATAAAGAAGCAGATGTCAGCTAATAGTACTAAATTACCATTAGCCATTGAATGTTTCATGGATGATATAGATGTGTCATCAAGTATGCAGCGCAATCAAATGGAAGATTTATGTGCACCATTGTTGCAACGTGTAGAGAACACTTTTAGAAAGTTATTAACCGATTCAAAATTATCTCTGGATGATATACATTCGGTAGAAATTGTTGGTGGCAGCTCACGTATTCCATCTATAAAATTAATAATTGAACAAGTCTTTGGTAAACCGGCTAGTACCACGCTTAATCAAGATGAGGCAGTATCACGAGGTGCAGCTTTACAGTGTGCAATTATGTCACCAGCTGTACGTGTACGCGAATTTGGTGTCACAGACATACAAAGTTATGCAGTTAAAGTAACTTGGGATGGTGATGGTACAAACTCTTTGGGAAGTGGTGGCATTGAAGTATTTCCCACATTTCATGCTGCACCCTATAGCCGCATGTTAACCTTAAGCCGCAAAGAGCCATTCACCGTAACATTAGAGTATGCTCAACCCATACCCTATCCAGATCCTATAATTGGACGTTGGTCTATTCGAGATGTACGTCCAAATGAGCGTGGCGAATATGCTGAAGTTAAAGTTAAGGTGCGCATTAATCATCATGGCATTGTATTAATATCCAGTGCTCAATTGGTTGATAAAAAAGAAGTGGAGGATTCAAATGCTGCTACTGTTCAAAATCAACAGCAACATCACGAGGTGCACGATAATGATCAACAACAGCAACAACAAAATAATCAAATACAAGGAGGCAACGAGCCAATGGATGTCACTCAAGAGGTTAGTTATCATATTTTCCCCATGGAAAAGCATTATAGAAAAAATGTTCAGTTATCAAAAGAGTTTATTAGAAGGTGTTGATGAAGTAGCCCTTTTATATTGCATATACACAAACAATTATTCATATGCAAGCACAATTTTTATACTCATCATCTAAACATTAGAGAAGCATTAATTTTTATCAAAACATCTGTAGCAAGCACTCTTTGCGAATTATCAGAGATCCTAAAAAATTATAAGTTGAATATACAAATTTTGAATAGATCGATGTAGTCAAGCCTCATACTTCTCTTCTTGTTTGACACAAACATTTTTGAAGATTTAACTTATTAACTAACGGTGTGTTGTGTTGTATACGGAAAAAAAAAATTGTCAAAATTTTTATTATCGATTTTTTTTTCAGTCGATCAGCAGATAATCAATTTTAACTTTTTCGTTATCCACTAATTATTTTGATTAAGGTAACTGAAAATGAGCTGATATATTATTGTTTCTTGGTCCTTGTTATTATAAATACATGCAAATAAAAGAGATCGCACGTACTGAGTCAATTGATAGATAGATTTTGCATCTATAAATAATCGTATGATCTTTGAACGTTTGGGTTTTTGCAAATGTAGATTTGTTAGATTTCTTTCTGTGTTTGTTTTTTTTTTTTTTTTTTTTTTTTTTTTTTGTATGTAACATATTTGGAATTATGTTTGTATTGTTAGTGTTACCAATTTTTGGTTTGTTTGGATTATGGCAACACATTTTTTTTTGTTATTATACGTTTTCCTTTCTCCTCCCGTAAGTTGACGAAAATAGGTGTTTTGGTTTTTCTTTTTTTTTTTTTTGTTTCATCTGAATAATGCCATGAGAGCAAAAAGGTCAAATCGATTTTATTCACTAGCCATAAATCACTAGTAATATCATAAAAAAAATCCATCCGCCCCCCTCCACACAAACGATGAAGAAATGAAGAAACATAACAAGGAAGATTGTGATAGTCGGTTGAAGCCGACCCTTAAATAGCCTACACCACTTCGCCTATTATCTAAGAAATCCACGAAAATAAAAGTTTATCATCGAAAAAATTGCTTAATCTAATTTAAATCGAGTAAGCAATAATTCAAAATATGTGAAATTTTTCCATTATGGGTAAGAAATTGATGGTTAAACAAAGTCATCCTATTCTGATCACTTTCAAAAACTTACTACGATTACTTTTTAGATTTAAATCTACTATATCTCTAAAATTGCTTTTTGACTGAAATTTCGACTACTGAACAGTACATGGATTCATGGACAGACACAGATAAGCTCGAAATGATTTAGAAATTATGTTTAAAGTTGATTGGCATAATAATCAGATGGATCCAGTGGTGTAGAATATAAAAACTCTCCCACAAAAAACAATAAAAGAAAAAAGAAAGAAATAAAAGAAAAACAAAAAAATTTCGTGTTGTAGGCTTTTAATGATTGTGAAGATGATCTGTATGACGACACGACAACCTCATCACCTCAAGCAGTTGTAGGCGGTGGAGGAGGAGGAGGAGGACAAGGACAGGGTTGGACACAACGGGTCAAGGGCTGGTTTAATTCGGTACGTTAGTCTCACCATCTTTTTTTTTTTGTTTCTTATCTCATCTATTAAATATCATTTTTTCTACTCTCCATTTTGTTGTTTTTGTCATTTTCCATTTCCACATATTTAATATCCATTAGACCACAATGTTTTTTTATTAATGGAAAAAACTCTGCCAACTGTACTGTCTGTCCTCCTCTTCTCTTCCCATCCTTCTGTTTTCTACTCCCGTTTTTTTTTTATTAGTTTATTTTATTTTTTTTTAATACTTGCAAAATACAAAAAATTGGCATGAAGATTAATAAAATTTTAATGGGCAAGCTTTCGTGTCGGTCCTCCTCCATATAATTTTTTTTTTTAATTATGACCATCAAAACTTCCACCAATAGAAAATTTGCCTTAGAGAATAGTCTTAGAATGAGTGTAGGAGGCGTGTATGGTGTTATCATTATTCAATATAACAGAATTATTTTGCTTTACTGGCTTTTGAATTTTTTGCCATTTTAATTAATTGTTAACTTAGCGTGGGCTTATGGCTTTGTAGTAAACATTGCGTAAGCAAAAGTGCATTTCAATGTTCTGGTTATTCAATGGTCTTTCAATTTTTTACGAAGGCTTTTACTCATTTTGCGAATTCTCATCCCATTAAATTTTTCATCCATAAATCTTTACAATAATTATAAATTAAAGCTTATCATACTTTTTATTCAAATATTTATTCTTCTTTGCCTATTTATATTTTTCGTTTTCGTTTTCGTTTTTTTTTTTTCGTAAATTTAAACAAATAATTAATTTAATTCTTCTTGACTTTCTCTCTCTAACTCTCTCTCTAATTGTCTGTAACTATCTGTAATTGTTTCTATGTATCTATTAATTTTAGAGTAATAATGAGAAGAAGAAGAAGACGACAAAATTAATTGATTTACCAATGGATTATCAGACTCATGGTTATCCACAACATGAATTAAACAATTTGATTCAACTTGAAGCGAAAATGGTGTTAAATGATGCTAATGAAATACAACGTGTTGATGCTAAAAATGCTTTAGAAGAGTTTGTTTATGATATGCGAAATAAATTACAGGTATTTATTATTTTCAAAATTTGTCTTTTTCTTTCCTTTTTTTTTTTTGAACATTTTTTCTATCTTTTTTAATAATAATCTTTCTATGACGTTTAGGATGGTCGTTTGGGATCGTATGTTGTACCAAATGAGCGTGATGGCATTTGTGCCCAATTAAATGATTTAGAGAATTGGCTTTATGAGGATGGTGAGGATTGTGATCGTCAAACATATGTAAATAAATTGCAATCTTTAGAGGCTCAAATTAATCCAATTAAAGAGCGTGCTAATGATTATGAATTATGCCCAGTGGCATTTGAGGAATTAAAGCAAACCATTAGTTTTGCTCGTGGTGCTGTAAATGAATTTAAAAAGGGCTCACCCAAATATGATCATTTAACTGAAACCGAATTCATTAATATAGCAGAGACAGCTGATAAGGCTAACAAATGGTTGGATACTCATGTAACGAAATTTAATCAAGCTATACGCACCATGGAAAGTCCCGTTAAAGTGAATGAAATACGTCATGAAATTCAAACATTAACGACATGCGTCAACACGGTATTGAATCGTCCAAAACCGAAACCTGCTAATAAGCCAACAACAACAACAACCAAAGATAACGGAAATGATCCGCAGCAGCAGCAGCAACAACAACAACAAAATAGTGATAATAATGATAAAAGAGGAGGTGATGCGTCAGGTCAACATAATAATATGGGAACTGAGCCAGATACCACTATGGATGTTGAATAGGTGGGACAACATCCTCATCAGCAACAACAACAGCAACATTTCGGTCGACATCACTATTCTGCACCGCATTATCGTAATTATCATTATAAGTATCATCAACAACAACAACAATATCGCGACAATTGCAACAGTAACAACAACAAAAAATTATAATTACATTTCTATAACGTATTATACTCTGCCTAATATATCCATAGCTCGTCAGTTTTAATTCAGAAAATTTTTCAAATAACATAAGAGAATTTAAAAATAAAAAAAAGAAAAAGTCCCTCTCTATCTCTCTCTCTCTCTCTTTCTCTGTCTCTCACGCTTTTAAATTGAATTGAATTATTATTGCATTGAACAATGCACAATTCTTTGAAGTTCTTTTTTTTTCCCCGAAATTCTAAAAAATTCGATCAATGCAGCAATTCGATTAGGCAACAAAACGAAAGAGAGAAAAATTTGCAGAAGTTTTTTGTATTTATATAATTTAATTTGCTACATTTAATTTTGACGTAGTTTCACACGAACTTAAATATTTGTTTTTTTTCATTCAGTGAAATTAAATTGTACTTATATTTAGTAGGTTTCATCCCTTGCGAATTGTTTTCTTTTTTTTTTTCTTGCTTTTTCTATCGAAAATTCTGGACATTCCACTAAATGAAAAATGGCTTCTGTTTTTTCGTGATTTTGGTAGCTTAATATAAAAGGAAAAACCTGACAGAGCTAAATAAAAAGTCCGTTATATACATACATTTATACATACATTTATGAAATCAAAATGATGAAATGGTGAAATATAATTTATATAAATATTATCTTGCTTTCGCTGCCTTCATGGAATGCCTACAAATTTAATTTGAAAAAAAATTTTTTTTGGAAATTTTCTTACTTTTGTGTTTTTCGTTTTGATATTGAATTGAATTGTAAGCGACTAAAACCTTGACCAGCCCCCGATAAATTTGTATGTATTGCTCTATTTTAATTCTATACAAACGGTTTTTAACTCACTCACTCGCTCATACGCTCATTCAATGGATTCGCTCAATAACTTTTAGATAAATAATACCAATTATATTTTGTTGTTGTTGTTGTTGTAGTAGTATAATATAAAGATATAATGGTAATTGAGAAAAAATTAATAACGAGATCAAAACAAGCAAAATAAATATCTATTTAGAATATAATTATTAAAAAAAAAAATGAAACATGGTTAATTTTTATCTCTATGCAATTTATCTCAAAAGAATTTATATAAAGCAACAAATTTCTGTTATTTTTATTTTTTATATTTTTCGGTAAGAAAAACTTACATAAGAATTCCTATTTTCCGATAATTTAGTTAAGCTTCGGAGCTACAAACAAGACAACCAGTAAAAACAGTAAATTGAAAGTTTGAAACATATGAAAAAAAACCTTGTATCATTTTCATCTCTTCTAATTATTAATAGTATGCATTTATGTATAAGAAGCAGTTTATAGAGCACAAGCAAAACAACAACAAAATAATAAAAATAATAATGTTAGTGTTAAGCTTAAAAGTAAACTCTCTGCTTGACTAACTCTTAAACTCACGATTCATTTGATATCACTTAATACACATTAAGTGATCTACTTAAATACGCTTTTATGGATATAGATTTGCTTTCATAAAACAAATAAAATCAAATGCTTTTTTTTAGCTTCGAAATTATCATGACTTCAAATTTACTCTAATGATGTGAAATTTGTGTTCTGAAAATTAAAAAATTTGGAAAAAAGTGAGAGGGAGATAGAGGTAGTGACAGAAAAAGGAGAGAATGATGATATATAACTGTTTGTTATATTTTTGGTGAAAAAAATATTAATATTTACTTTAAAAAAATATTGAAAAATATTACTAATAAAACACTAAGCAAAACATATCGAAGCGGTTTTACTTATTTACAAACGTTTGCTTATTCATTTTATAAAAATGTTAGCTTTTTTGATTGAGATTGTAAAATCGTTTTCTTAGTATTGCTTGGTTGAATAAGGATGAAATTAATTAGAGATATGCTTCTTTAGAAAAGCTACTCTTATTAAATGCAAAATAAATTATATTCGTGTATATAATTCTCATCAAATGAAAAATCCATTGCAATGCGCTAATTATTTTTCATCTATTCTCTCAATATTATATAACAAATTTATGAAAGCAAGAAAAATTGCACGTTTTTCTTTTGAAATTTCCAATAAACATTGACATTGACAATTAATTTTACATCATATTTTTCCACACAACTTTGTCATTGTTGTTGGCGTTTCTTTTTATGTGAGTTGCACAAAAGGCTATTTAGAAAAAATGGCCGCGGTTAATATCTGTTGTTTTATCGCTGTGATCAATAAATCAATAATAATAAGGTATGAGAAAATGTGTGTTGCTCAATAACCAATATGATAGAATAACTTTTTTGAAAATGAAAAAAATAATGTTAGACAGACTGTATTACAAAATGTCAACGTATCTGTGCGTGCAATGTCAACATAAACAACATGTTTTGTCAGTTACATTATTTAACACGTTGCTTGGATATGCAGTAGTGCCCACTATGCAAAATTACGTGCCTACTTGTCCTTATGTAAAACTATAAATATGCGTTATATAATCAAATTTATTATCAATTGGGCCGAAATCCCGGCGGTACTGCAATACCGGGCCAACCCGTGACAGAGGTGGAGCAAGCCCCTAAACACTCCGTCTATTTCCAAAAATCAGTTTAACATTTGTTGCCCCCCGATGGGGGATCTATCAGATGTTAAGCTGATAAGAACAGATACTACACTTTGATCTTAGCCATAAGGCCGAGAAGCGATAACTTCCAATCGTTATTATTGGATTATTTGAATAAAATATTGTATAAACTGAACGAGAATTATGAAATTTAATCTCTATATAAGCAGTAACGTAAAATATAATTTAACCACCACTCATATGTTTGTTTATAATATATGAGAGGAGTATTTCGCTTTAAGGTTAAGTATCTGTGTGCATACGTGTATGCATATATTTATAATATGTGAATTTTGTGTTTAATTTGTGCACTTTGTATTTAATATTAATAAATGATTCAAACTAAAAAAAAAGGAAAATTATTGATTAAATTTTGCTAGTTGATTTTCTTCGACAAATATTTTACTATCAATAAAAATTAATATAATTTTTCATTAATGAGATAAATCCAGCAATATTTTACATATATCGATATGTGGTATAACAGAGAATCTAGTGTCCTAATGACTTCAACACATAAACCAAATTTCAAATGTACACTACAATCGGCCTTTTTTAAGTATTCCAGTTTTTATAGATTATTAGAATAAGAGAAAAAAAGTTATGGTAATTACTGTGAAAATCTATACAGTAATGTGATGCCCTGCTTCATTAAATTTTAGTGACGCTTGAAGAAACTTAATAATATGTTGGATTTTAGTGTCCATGTTTTTTATTATTTCTGTGGTTAATTTACTACAATACTGTTCCCAAGTGTTGGTGTAAAACTCTCCTACTTTATTTGAGCGCGTTTTTCTAATCACACACTTCTAAACTTCTTTGAGAATATTACTGTTATGTTGGAAAAAAAGTGGAAAGTGGGAAATGATTCAATAAATTACAACTGAGCTTTATATTATAATTTGTTACTCTATTTTAATAATATCCCAAAAGCAATTTTATTTAATAAAGAGTTAATAAATTTCTAGAGTTTTCATTTTCATATGAGTATTTATTTTTATCTCATTTAGCTTCCTGCATATTCTGCTTTTATTATCATAACAAAAACAATACAGTGCAAAATAATTTTATATGACTAATGCTACAAATGGTGTTTGTTGTTTCTTGTTATTGTTGCAGTTGCTATTTTATATTTAAATTTTTCATGTGCAAAGATTTTATAATTCTCATTTAGTTATTAATAGAGAAATGTTAAATAGTTAGAGTTTAGCGCGTTTCAATTACTCTGGCTTCTCTTCAGTTGTCGAATAAATCTTTCGCCTTTTACTAAAGATTTCCGTGGAGAGGAGCACTCTAATGAGTGTGAATTGAATTTTTGTTAATGGTTCGACCTTCGGTTGGACCTATAAAAAATACATTAGAATGGCAGCAGTAGTTGGTTTGCAGTTCTTAGCGTGGCTGTGAACCATCAGAGGGCTGTTGGTGTGGCATCATTGAATTGAGTGAATTATGCATTTATTTAATATTTTCGGCATAGGGTATGATCAGTATATGTTAAGTAAATGAGGGAAACATTAAAGGATAAAACTTGAGAAATAGGAAATGTTTCACTATACCAAAAAGGAGGATATCTTTATTTTTGTTTTAAATCAGAAATAGAAAAACATGGCAATAAAAGACCGTTGCTATTCGAGCGGGGTTTTGAACCCACCGCAGACTCAAGATACGTTTTACATATTTTGTAAGGTAACATTTTTACGAGGCTTTAAATGTAATTTACCGAAAGCGAAACACTCAGAAGTTATGGATATATTTATTTCATCGTTTATTACTTAATGACTGAGTCCATCTTTGCATTAGAATATCGTAGTGTTTGTGTGGTGGGTATCCAAAATTCTGCCTAAATCAAATTTAATTTCTTACTTGTTTTAAGGATATTTTGGATATTGCAAAAAATGTTGTTTTAATATATGCGCCGAAGTAAAAATTTTGGTCTGTTCGTTGTACGCTTTTATGAGGAGAGTCGTAATTTGATAGCAACATAAGACATTCTCCACTCTTTAAAGTAATGGTGATTATAACAACATTTTTGATATGCTGCTGAAACATTTTGTGCAAAATGTTTATAAGAAAATTCGTTGCTTGTTTATAATAAAAAGGAATTATTCCCTCCTTTGCGAATGTGGTTGCCATCGGTATATTTAAAAAAAAAAAGAAAAAATAGAAAACAATGTTCAAAAGTATCATGAAAAAAATTAGATTTGATTTAAAATGTTAAACTTATAACATAACAATATAATGAAGTATTTTATTAATGGATTCCTTTCTTTTACCAAAGAATTTTACCTTATGTGGTATGGTGATGATGGCGAATGAGGAGGTATTAGATGGTTTACTGAATAAGGAGAAAACTGTTATTGGTGTACAGTTGTTGTTGTGGATGAGTTACTTGGTAATGTGCTATTACCAGGGTACAATTTCGGTACAGGGACACCATCCGTAAAATTATAATCCACAAATACATTAGGCGTGTTTTCAAAAAGCTTATTTGTGAAACGTAAAAATGGTCCATACTCGCTGCTTACATTTGGCCAAATGATGGTATCATTAATAAGTATCCGTGAGACATCATACTGTACAAATTGCGTCCACATGTGAATCATAGTTCGCGCCAATTTTTTATCCTTATCATTTAATTGGCTGACCTCTTTTGGGTAAGGAAATAAATATACACTATCATCACTTAATGTGGCATCGATTTCGAAGGGCAACACATTTGGCAAATGCCCATAGCGATGATATTCACCACGATAATCAAAGCTGAACATAAATGTGGGTGTTTTCTTTGACGTAAAACGAATACTATCAATAATTGGCCCCCGGTACAATACCAAATTAACTAACTGCAGTTGATAAAGGAAAAAATAAAAAACCTTAAAATATAATAGATATAATTTTTAGGTCGAATACCTCTAATAATTTATGAGTTATGGTAGCTAATGCTTGTTCATGTTTAATATCATCATCGAAAATATGTTGAATGGCCCAATTTTTCCAGAGCTGAAAATTTCGTGGGTGGGTTAAATGTTTTAGGACGCCATTGATATAATCAGTAATATTATTTGATCGCATATCCAGTAATTGTTTATAAAACCCTAAAAAATTGGTTAAATTAATTATGTATTAATTAAGGGAGATTTCGAAACGTCAAATAAGAGAAACTGACGTGACATTATAAAAGCACCAGCATCTTTGGTGGATCCGATCATTAATGGGTGTAAATTATTAGTCAACATGTTAAATGGATGGTACGGTAAATAGCCCAAACGGTCTCCAATTATTAATTTATAACCATTGTTTAAAGCAAGACCCCTTGGCTCATTTATTTCTCGGAATAATTTAAAATTTTGCAAAATATCGGACGTGCTCATGTACTCGAAACAATTTAAAAAGCCGTCTACAGTTCGGCGAGCTGGACAACGTGAATAATGAGCAAAACTGCGTATGGTATTTAATGGCTGTTCATCTAGAAAGTATGGAGTCAAAGCAGTGCCCGAATGAAGTATTAATTTATGGAATAGTCCATTGGCCTTTGAAATTTGTAAAACGGGAATATAAAAAATATAGAAAACTGTATAATTATCTTGTATAAAATATGGCAATTCTAACCTGACCACTTAAACTTAGTGCATGAATCAAAGTTGCACCACCAGCTTGACCCATAAGTGTTACTCGGTCAGGGTTACCATGAAATGCTGTAATATGTTGTTGTATCCATTCTAAGGCCATTTGTATATCGGCTAACGCTACATTACCAGGCATGGCATCACTTAAAGTGCTCAAATATCCGAATGGTGCCAAACGATAATTAACGGTAATTAAGATTATTTCATGTTCTAGAAAATAATCTGGTCGTCCTTCGTTGGCATTGCCATCAAAAAGCATCTCACCATGAATAAATACTAAGATCGGATATGAACCGGATTCCTAAAGTAATTAAATAATAAGAACTAACGTGGAATTTAATGGCCCTACAAAAAATTTGTTCCTTTGTTTAATTATAAATTGAACCTAATTATATTGTTATAATAGATTCCAACCCATTTCAATTAATCTGTAATTTTACATGATTTCTTAGCAAATATTTTTTTATAATCTTTTTTAAACAGAGATCAATTTACCGAAAAGAGGAAACAATAAAACATAGACTTTCATATAGATTTTAAAACTAGAACGTCTTATGAGCAAATTTTTCAAAAATGTTTGAAGTGGTTTCAATATATACTTACTTACCGCCGGTTTATAAATATTTAAAGTCAAACAGTCGTCAACATTTTCTCCATGTTTCTCTCGTTGTGCGACTAAATGTATATCAGGATATTGAGGGCAATTTTCTGGTTCAATGGTGGCATCAATTTGATTTTCGAATTTCTCCACCGCTGATGCTTTCTAGGAAAGTTGTGATTACATTCCACTTAATTTCCTATTCTGATATTGGATTATAAAATTCAGGCAACCTACCTGAAATCTTCCAAGGCCAGGCCTTACAAAACCATATTTTATACCAAAATAAGCACTAATTAAACGATTTTTGATGACTTGGTGTGCATAAATGCCTCGAACTAATCCAAGACGTGGTACAAGAATAATATTGGGATCATTCTCCGCTGATGATTGAACAATTGGTCGTGGTTGATATACGCGTGTAGCTTCAATTACATCATCCAAATTCTCATTGAAAGATTCATGAAATACAAAATCAGAATGTTGCGTATAACTCTCATTAGATTCCATATGAATATAAAGATTTTTCGGATTCAAGTTATCGTAATCATTCTCATTCTCAATTGTGTCAAGATGAGGTAAAACGCCATTATACATCAAATAATCATCGGGGAATTTTTCATGTACTTCCATTAATGGCTCATGCGGGTAATCAACATTTGTTTGATGTTTAAAATTGCCCATTACATTTTGATGAGCCTTATTGTGCGATATCGCATGGAATATATTTGGATCATTATACTGATCATTCATTTGATTTGTGTTATGTTGTGCAAAAGTCCATTTGAAATTAATACTTGATACAATCAAACAAAATATTGATAGTGTAACAAATAATTTACATTGCATGATTTCCCTATTTGTATTATTCTATTAAAACCTTGGTGTTAATTGTGCTCCGTTTAAATTAAAACTGATTTTACAGTCGAATTTCTATATACAGAAATATTTTATTTTATTTTATTTTATTTTATTTTTATCTAAGCAGAAGTTACGATAACAGAAAATGCTGGTTTCGTGTTATCGCTTCCATTTTTTCTATGCAGTGTGACATAAAAATCTTTAAGGAAAACATTGAACTCTTGTTACAATAAAGAAAGTTTTAAAGTTTATATGAGCATTTAAATAAAGTATCACTGAAATATTTCTAAATATCACTAAAAATTTTTACAAAATTTGTGTGGTGAAATTGTTACGATTTGGGGAAAGGAATTCTTGTACATCATGCTTTAAGGTTGCTTTAATGAGGGGCCTTGATTTTACTGTAAAGTGGCAATTCATCAAAAGTATTGAGGTTTGAGAGTTTGGAAGATTTGTTATAGAATTGAGAATATAATAAGTCTAAGTATTCATGATTAATAGTTGCTACGCCCACTTTTATGTATAAGATCAAAAAAAAAAACAATTGCAAAACATTATCAAGTTGTATGGCATTAAGTGATTGCTATATACAATTCAAGTGCATCCGCCATACTTGTTATGCAATATTAACGTATGATTAAGTGCCTTAATGGAACTCTTATTAAAATCTTGGAACAGTTTTTCAATTATGTGATATCAACACAAGTTTGAAAGGTGGGTTTTGAATTTGCTCAGGGTGAAAATGCTGTAAATGGACGCTATATTATTCACTTAATTCTGCTTCGAGAATTTAGCTCAGAAAGGTGTGTATTGTTCTGATTGGTCAATAGTTGAATTGAAATTTTACAACCCAAAAAATTGCGAAGTTATCAAAAACATGGCAAAATAATGTCATTAATAATAATGCTCAAAGTATACACGATTTGAATCATCTGTATTAAAAAATCTGTATTAAAAAATCGTGGATTTTTTCGAAAAAGACCAAATTAGCTGGTTTAATTTCTTTGCTGCAAGAAATTTAATCCAAAAACCTAGAGTTACGGTTGCACCTACGTTTTGTATAAATCTACAAATTTCTATGATAGATTTGAAAGTTTTCCAACGACGCTAAAAATAAAATTCTTAGAATATAAACATATCAATAGATCTTTGAATTTGATTTGAAATTGAAATAAGGTAAATGAAATAGATTAATGAATGACAAAAATTGCAACACTGTTTTCATTTTCCATTGGATTTTTGATTTACACAAAATTTTTCTCTCTCAAATTTCTCCCTAAATCTCTCAGTCACGCTCCTTTTTATCAGTCTTTCTTCCTCTTTGATTAAATGATGAGAAAGGCAGGATTAAATGAAAGGACTCCGTATTATCATAAGTTCTTCATCATCATTTAGTTGCAAGTTGATTTCAGCGGTGGATATTACAAGTTAACGGTAACGTTTAACGCAAATAGAACCGCTCACACAAAAAGTAACACTTTCTAATGGGTTACATATATATATATATATATATATATATATATATATATATATATATATATATGCGTATGTGTGTGTACATATTTGTAAATTCAAATCGGTTTATTAAATATTTTTAAAATAGAAAAATGTGTGTGAAATTAAAATTCATTTGAAAGTTGAAAACTAAAAATAATGCAACACAATGTTCGTAGTTGCGCACACATAAATATAAATATATATGCATATATAATAAATGTATTTTTTGCATCATTTTTTAATACAAAAAAATTCGGTTTTTCCTCTTTGTAGTTGTTATTGTTAGTGTTGTTGTTGGTTTACTTGCCTTTTTTCCAATTGTATTACAATATTTTACAGTTATGCTAATTATATGTATGTATGTATAACATGTGTGTATAAGCTTTAAAAAAGAAAGAACAAACGAAATAAAAGAAAAAAGGAGATATAGAAAAATAGGAGAAAATATTAAAAAGCAATAATAAGAGGAAAAGATTAAGGCAAACGCATGCGTTTTCCATGTAATTTTTTAGCAAGAGAGCCTCATTGAGCGGGAAGGAGGAGCAGGAAGAGAGAGAGAGATTGAAGAGAGCGATTGAAAATAGCAGAAAAATTTCGCATACAATGCACAAGAAATATGAAGGAAATATAAATTCATCATTATTATTATAACGATGTGAAATGATAAATCTCATTTGAAATGAAAAGGTAAATTTGAAATGGAAATGTTTAATTAATCATCCCCTGATTCTCTGACATGAAGAGAATTCACATATTATATTGTGTCTAATAGAACTTTGCGTTTCATTTCAACTATAAGAATTTTTAGATATTAACATTCTCGTCTACTTTGTTTACCATAATCGTATATTTATTGGCTTTTACTCTACTCAGGCCTCTATTTTAATTTGTATGCTAAAAGCAAAATGCAAAAAAGCAATAAGTAAAAAGCTTTTCATTCATTCATTCATATCATGCATTTGGAAAATGATTGCTGTAACTCCTTAAGCAATTAATGTAAAACGCCAAAAATTATAGAGTGTAACATAAAGCATAAACTGTAAACCATTTGCTTTTTTATAATTCCTTTTCGTTCCTTAATATGATTCGTTCCTTCAATATGATTTTCACCTTTGCTTTCCATGCATCGTTGTATCATTTGTTGCTTATATTTTGTATAAACTTTGATGGCCTGTGTAATTTACTGTAAAAGTTTCCATTATTTCATGCCATTATTAGAAGTTAGTATTTAATGATGCAATTGAAATTTCTGTATTAGCATTTGGATTTGTAAATATTTGAATAAATATATTTTTTAATAGCAAACACAAAACATCATTTTTTACAGTCTGTTTGCAATTTTTGTACGAATTTACAAGTTTTCCTTTAGAGAAATATCAATCTTGTAATAATCGAAGCAATTTGGAACCATTATTATCGAATTATTCTTAAACCAATTTTATGCTTTTAAATATCAGCTCTTCTATTTGCCTTGATATCTGCATATTTCAATTTCAACTTTTATACCTCAAAGTTTGGTTTGATTTTACAGAAGTTAATTTCAAAATGGGTTATGTATTGGAATAACAAATGTCGTCTCCAGCCTTTTTGCGAATTACTAGACTTTTCTAATACTACTTATTTTATTAAAAGTTTTTCGTACTGTTGTTCCAAAACTCTATTGTAACACATTGAATATTATATTACTAATAATCCTTAAAAGAGGAGTTAAATAAAGTTATTTTTACATTTTCCTTTATTTTTCTAGGAAATAGAAAATAGTCCCAAACGATTTAAAGAGTTTCAAAATAGCCCAAATTTGTATTTTCTCTTTGAAAGATGAAATTTGGTCTAGTGTATTTTCAAATCTAATTCAAACTAAATCTTTTCGGTTACTTTTTGATACATCAGTTTTTACTTGGTTTTGCTGATCTGAATTTGCAGTCGAGGATTTCAATATAGATATTTAAGATTTGTATGGCTTTGAATCAAGTTCACTAGCGGATCTGGGTGTTAACACTATTTTTGAAGAGATCCTCAGAAAGGTTCACTTTATTCTTAGATCACAAAAACAATATAGGAAGATTGAGAGCATCGTTTTGGAGTAATGTCCTTTTAATAAAATTTCTAATGATATTTCTTTAAGTATGCATAAAGAAAAATTTCAGACTGAAATATAGATCTAATAATTTTATCATAAAAGCCTAAGGAAATTCAAGTCGTTCTATATTTAACTATTTACTATAAAGCATTTAGGAAGTCCCTTTCGAGAACGGTGCATTTAAAAGTCTAAAAAATCTATTTTTGAATTAAGCCGTAGAGCATTGTTGCTTTTTAAACATTTCATTATTGAAAATTTTTCATTCATTCAAATTCATTTCATAATTTCATTGTCGGCAAAAAGCTGCAGGCAAAGCTAGATCGAAAACTAGATGAAGAAGTAAAAAAAGAGATAGAATGATAAATTTTCCTATTGGGATATAATTCCACTAGCATAATTGTTCTCTCCCAAATTGTCTATCGTATAACAACAATAATAACAACAACAATAGCAGCAAATATGAGAGTACAATGTATATGACAGTTAAGAGCTTAATATTGAATATCACATCATGGTGCTGTTGCTCGTATATATATATATAAATGTGTATGGGGAAAATGTCTAGGATATAAATGTGTGTACGTTATATGCACGTACAGTATTTATGTTGTGTAGACTTCCGCCTTTTATAAAAAATAATAAGCCGGTACTGTTGAAATATCACTTAATGCTGCTACTGTTGCTACTGCTGCTATTGCTGCCTCTCGTTTCCCAACTAAACTATTGCAACTCATCATCATCCGTATTAATTCATGCATAGAGTAATTGTTATGGCCTAGACTTCCCTCAGCGATTTTCATAAAAGTTATATTAAATTTTATATAAAGTGTAACATTTAAGGCAGAAGAGGTTTGAAATAACTTTCAATTGATGAGTGAGTGCTTGTTCATCTTAATTTGTACAAAAATTTTATATAGTTTAGTCAAGTGTTGTAATTTGGTGAAGGATTCAAAAAAAAGTGTTTCTCATTGGGTAAAAATTTAATAACTTTTAATAAAGATTGATACTAAGCATCCATGAGAAATCTATGCAACGTCAAACAATAGAAATTTGGTTAATTTTAACCTGATAAGATCAGGTTATCGCTACCACTAACAATTCTCTTAGGACTTTGTTAATTTTGTTCAATATTTTTTGGAGTAGAATAAGCGATTCCTAATTTAAGATTTCTTTAGATATTTCTAAAATTAGTTTTAAGAGATTGTTTTGTGATATTGAGTAGAACAAGTAGGAGATTATGTATGTCGACTTAAATCTTATTTTGACGACTTTAAAATCTCTCATTATGTTGCTTTTGGCTTTGAAACGTTTAATGACAATAGCCCTAAAAGTGTCTCATATGCAACTTCATAAAATTGCAGGACGTCAAGTTTGTTTGAATTGTGTAATGATGGAATAGTTATTGAAGTAGAGAATATGAGTGGAGTTAGATAAGTATTAAACTTTGAATATTCAATGGCACAATAACATGTTATTCTAGGGAAATATTAAATTTTTTTTTATATATAAATGTATTTTTTGGATAGATAATTTTTAGATGGCAACAGGAGAGTGGAGAATGGTTAAGTTGGCTAGAGTTTTTAAAAAATGATTTTTAACGATTTAATAAAAATGAGAGATTTAGAATAATTGGTATTAACCAAGAAAAAAAACAAAAAAAGCAACACAAAAAATTTGCAAACAACAAAACAACGAATCCATAATAATCGAATCATGGTAGAATCATCAAATTTGGGTAGATCACCCAATAATGCTGGTTCTATACCCATAACTGCTCCAAATCCACAAATTCTTGCGACACAATCACCATTGGGATTGCGTTGCGGTGCATTAGAGACTCGTGTACGAGGCTCTTGGTATCGTGTTATTGTTACTTTGGAAACAGATTATCTGGCTATCAGTTTGGATGAAGCTAACGAAATAACTAGCACTAATACCGGTAGCACAACTAATACAAATATTACAACAACAAATGATCAATCTACAACATTAAATGGAATACTCGGGTATTTAACTACATTTCTTTTTTATACCCACCACCAAGAGTTTTGCTGGTATATTCAAATTGTTATTGTGCTTGTAACACCCAAAGAGAAACATCGGAGACCCCACAAAGTATATAAATCCTTGGCAGCTTTAAATTCTGAATTGATATAGATATATCTGTCTGTCTGTTTGTATATCCGCCTATCCGCGTTCTCGCGGTGGTTAAAATTAAGGTATCGAGCTTAAATTTAGCAAGCACATTGAAAGTTCTTGTCCACTAGTTGGTTTTAAAAATTGGTAAAATCGCTTAAAGGCCATGCCCACAATGCAACATAAGCTGAGAATGTCCCAGTTTTTTAAAGCGAAATTTGATGGTTTTTTGATCAATACCTGCGGGTGAAGGAAACTTGAATATCTGTCCAAAAATTATGTAAATCAGCTACGCCTTCACGAAATTAGGCAATACCAAATTATCTAATTTTTACGTCTATCTTTTCTACCTATTACTCAAGAAGTGAGTCTGCCACTGTGTCATAGTATCACAGAGTTTGTGTGGTGGGTATTCTAGGTTTGGTCTCAGCCAAATATAACTTTATTATTTATTTGTCTTGTCTTTGAGAAGTTGAAATATGAAAATGTGGTTTTGTTATACTTTTTTTTCTCGGCGCTTACTTAGAACTGGCCAAAATGAGTTTTTACCAAATTCCGGTTCAATGCATGGCATGAATCCAACGGCCCCTAGTACGCTAGTTAATGATTCTGATACGTGTGCTCCGGATAATAATGAGCATTTGTTAAATAATAGTAATAATAATAATAATAATATTAACAATAATAATAATAATTTATTAGACAATGGTGACATGTGCGATGTACCAGATCACGTGGCCAATCAAAAAAGACATGTAAATATTTTGACATATATTCTGAAGTTCAGTAGTAGCAATTAAATGACTTTATATATATGTATTTATATATAAATGTGTATGTATATGTGTAGGTGCGTATAATAAAATCGGAAAATAATGGTCTGGGTATATCTATAAAAGGTGGTCGTGAAAATCGTATGCCAATTTTAATATCGAAAATTTTTCAAGGCATGGCAGCCGATCAAGCTAAAGGTCTCTATGTGGGCGACGCTATATTAAGTGTAAATGGTGAAGAATTACGCGATGCAACTCATGATGAGGCTGTACGTGCTCTCAAACGTGCTGGCCGTATTGTTGATCTAGAAGGTACTTTAAAAAATTTACTTGGCATCAAATTTTTCTTCAAAATTTAATTTTTCATATAAAAAAAAGTTACAAGTAAAATCAAAAACTCCAATTAGTTGGACATTTGCATCTAAATAATGACCCTTATTTTCTTAATTGATCATGATTTTTCCTTAAGGAATGGAATTTCATTTATGGATCGTTAGATAGTCATAGATCGTTAAGATTTTATGATTGTACTTGTTTATGTTTAAGAAAATTAAAAAAGCTCCTTCATTTTTTCCTAACGTTCGCAATTTTTGGTTCTTAGTGAAATTTCTGCGTGAGGTGACACCATATTTTCGCAAAGCTAGCATAATATCGGAAGTTGGTTGGGAATTACAGCGTGCATTTTTATGTCCTTTAGCGTCGGGTGCTACTGCTTCACCACCTGCACCAAAAACAACACCACGTGCCGATACACGTTACATTCCATTGCAATTAACACATTTGGCACGTAATCTCAAATACATTGATTCAGGTAAGTGAGGAAGCATTATGAATAAATGAACAATTGATTCTATCTTAATTAATATTTTCACATTTATACATGTATTCTATGAGACGTGAACACACACACACATGCACACACATACACACCAAACATTCAAAAAGAAGGGTGATTTTGTTAAATGAGAGAGATGCAGAAGCAAAAAAAAAACAAGTTTAAAATTTATTGGCACGTCTTGGTGCCAAATTGTTAAAACAAAAAAAAAAAAAAGAAAAGTTAATAACCACCTCCTCAAAAAAAAATATTTTCGAAATGTGCATATGTATATGTTTGTGTGCCTATGTATAGACTTTTATTATTATTATTAACCTTTAATGATGAATTATGGGAATTTTTTCTTTTTTGCTTTGTTCTTTATCATTATTATTATTATTATTATTATTATTCTTGTTGTTGTTTGTTTTTACCAATGCGAAAATATTTGAAAAGTGACAAGATTATTAGTTGGCTTCATGCAGATAGTTACTTAAAATAATTACTGCTATAAGTATAAAAATATTAAAAATTAAACGCGTTTTATTTTCAATTTTTTCTTTCATTTCCTTTTTCGTTTTCTAGCCCTCCACAGAAATATTTCCGCCTTATATTTAATTGGCATATTTGTCGTGTTCTTATTGTTGAAATCTTGTTCACAAAAATAGTTAAATAGTCTTCCGATACTAAAATGTGTTTAATTTCTGAATGCGATATTAAAAGTTTATAATCAAGCGTTTTTGCTTTATTTTATTTTTATTCTTTATTTTATATTAAATTTATTTATATTAAACAACAAAGGCAACAATGTGCTTTTTAGGCCAACTCTAACTTTGACAATTTTTTAGCTAAAAAAAAAAGCAAAACCAAACCAAACCAAATTTACATACAAATGTGGATATTTTTCTCACTTTATGCGTTTTTTGGTTTATATCGGTAATATTTACATTTATTTTAAGCTTTTTGTTTTATTTTTCTTATATACCTGTTTCCCAATGTTTGAAGAGGGAATACTCATTACGTCGAAACATTTAACAAATTTTAATAATTAGTTTTAGCAACTTTACAAGATAGATTGCCAAATATTAAAATGTGAGTTAGTTCATATTTATCTGTCTGTACGTCTGTCTCTCTGATTCATGGTCTCTCTACCTTTTTGTTATAAATATTTTACCTTCGTCACGTTATAATGGAAATCATCATAACATTTAATAGAATCATTGACAATTAAGATTGATATTAAACATGTGGTGAAAGGTTGGTCAAAGGTCACATTTGCATTTTAGTCCAAGTTCTTTTTGAAACAAAAATTAAAAAACTTTTACTTATTACAAGTGAATTGTACAAAAATAGGCCATAAAAAATGTTTCACATCTCTATTTAAGCCATGATTGTAGTGACAAATGGTGGTGGATATTTTGAAACTTTATCCAATTTTTGATATTTGCCACTACTTTGTTTTAATTTTTATTCTCTAGAGACCTAATTCACGCCATTAAAATGCATTTATGCATTTATGCTGTGCATATATCAATGGCATTTGTAGTTTATATATTAAATTGTAAAAGTGTATAAGGGGTCTCTCAAAAGTTAATTGACTTTCATTGTGTTCCATCGAAAAATTTGTGTTTTCTTTAAGTAGCTTTTGGAAATTTATTGAACATTTACATAGACATTGAATAGAAAAGAATATGGTTGTCAAAGTGATGCCAATGTGATTAACTTTTGCCATCTCAATGCTTTTGTAGGCAGATCAATACATTTTTTCATTTTAGATACATTTCATTTTATTTGGCAAAAAGGAAAATGCCGAAAAGCCAACGCATTTGATTAAATGTTGACTATTTCGTATCATTGTCTACGTTTAAGAAAGTAATCTGGTAAAATATTTTAAAAGATGAGAATTTCCCTATTCATATCTGAGTTTATTGGAAAATAGCATAAATTATCTGATTAAAAAATCTTTTAGAATTTTTAGAAAAATCCTTTGTTTATATTTAAGTGAAGCACTTTGAAAATGCACTAAAACAGATTGTTGGGGTGAATTAATATCTATGCGTAAATTTCGAAACAACTTGAATTTTTTCGGGGCTTTTAGCCTAAAGATCTCTTAAAATTTTTTCAATTTTTTTAAAATTTAACTTTTTTTAAGTAATTTTTTTTTCGAGCCGAGTTGTAGGATATTTTCAAGTTGTTTTGCCTTAATTGTGATTCAATGAACTCATTCAATCATTTGAAATGCTTGCAGTAATTCACTGAATATTCAATGGACTGTACAGGTCAATGAATTTTCTAATAAATGCTTAATTTCATGTCGATTCCCATAAAATTGAAAAATTGAAAAATTGAAAATTGAAAATTGAAAAATGAAATGATTCAATGAATTTCATTTTTTCTTTTCCTTTGAGAATTTTAGCTTTCTTTTGAATATTCTGATATTAGTTTGTAAAGTAGTAAGTACATTGTGAAAGTGGTTTGAAATCAGGCAATAGCTTAAGATTGTGTTTGTAGTACAAATGTTTGATTTTATAAGTAAATGTTTTATAATATTTTTCTTTCTTTTGCATTTCACTTAAATAATCAGTTCAAAGCCTGTCAAATTTCAAATATAAAGCTTTCGGACGGAAAATTAGATTTTAGGGATTAAAAAAAATTTTAGAATTTAGTTATTTTATAAGAAAGATTAACTTAGATTATGGAACTTTCTCTTATAAATTTAATGGGTACAATAGAGTTCTTTATACCCACCATCCAGAGGTTGAAGGTATACTCATTTTATCATAAAAAGAAGCATCGAGTATCCCATTTTTGATTAGTCTCAAATTATGAAACGCTTTCGATAAGTTCGCCGGTTTGTTCGTGTGACTCCTGGTTGCAAGGAAAAAGATATCGACTTCAAATTTGGCAAGAACATTGCAAGTTTCTGTACGTTGGTTGATATTGAACACATCTGTCAATGCACACGCCTACAGGGCACTGTAAACTGAGAACGCTTCTTTTTTTATTAAAAAAAATTTATAATGTTTTGCCTATAACTTGAATATTGAACCAGATAGAAAGCTGAAATTTAAAATCGACCACACCTACTTAAAATTATACAATTAAAAATTTTCTCTCTGTAAAATAAGAAATAATGTATCTGGGTAGTGGGTATCCCAGTTTTAGTCTCAATCAAATGCAATTTTCTCAGTAAAAAGCCTCACTGGAATTTGAAGAATTGAAATGCGAATTCCATAGATGAAAGACCCTATATATATATACATATATTTCTTAAGTAAATTATATGCAAGGATTTAATTAATTTTCCTAAATATATACACAAGGTCACACACACACAGCTAGGCATGCATATATTTCGAATAATATAAATATCAATAAAAGCCAAAAAAAAAATAGTTTTAGGGTAATACATGAAGAATGCGAAAGTGTAAAGTGAAGGTAGAAAGATATTTAAGTTTAATATCTTATGCCATATTATTGTACTTACAATAAAGTTATATATAACTATTAAATAAATATCACTTAAATTATAGAATTTATATACTTAGGAGATTTCCCTTATTCAGTTATTGTCACTCTCTCTCCAACTTTTGCCATCTTCACTTTCTTATCTCTTGCCATAATTTACTGACATTTAGTGTTAGCTCTTTTTAATTTTTATTTAAGCGAAATGATGGGACGTGATAATCTTCCCTATTCGTTGATTTTAATTTATTAAAGTCCGTTTATTGAAAGTCAAAAAGAAAAAGATTTTAATAAGATATTCAGAAAAATTTCCTAATAACAATTTAAAATTTTAAAGGAATTTTTAAAGAATCTAGTTCTGTTTAGTTTTTGTTTTTATTTGTCATGTCACTTAACTTATATATGAGCATTATTTTTTTTTTGTGTATATGTATGTGTATATATATGTAATGTACACGTACGTGTCAATTGTTTTTATTGCTTAGAGCAACAACATTTCTATATAATTCAACTCAGTTTAGTTCAGTTTAGTTCAATTCAGTTCAACTCAATTTATTGCAGTTTTCGTAATTTTCTATTAGAGTTCATTAAATGAATAAGAAAATGTGGCAAACACACTAAAAGATATTTAAGTAAATTGACGAACTTAATTATTCAAACGGATACATTATATAGATGTAATTAAGTACATTTTGATAATGATCATAATAATAATAATAATGATGATGATGGCGATGCAACAAACAGAAACTACATTAGCATAAATATATAATGCTTTAAAAAACGGAAAATAAGCGCATTCTTTATTCTATAAACAAAAATTATTTATTAATAAATAAATGTAATTGAATATTGAATTGCATACTTTTCCTTAATTATTATACGCTGCACGATTTATGGTACAATAAGCCATAACATTTGGATATAATAAGTTTGTACCGAGAGACTCACTGTCTCTTTTTGATTTCTCAGTTTTATAGGAGGCTTAATTATCCGTCTGGTTTGTTTATTCGTCTTTCAGTTGTCTGTCTATGAAATTATATTATTAAAGTACAGAGTGCAATTTTCAAGATGTTTGGTATGCAGGAGTGGTTCAACTCAAAAAAGCTGGATTATAATTTTGGTTAAAATTAGTCTATTATTAAGACCGCGCCCCATACAGCGATCTGCTTTAACAATCTTTGTAAAAATATGGTGCAGGGTGGACGTTATATTCGAAGTCAAGCCGACTTATTTCAATTTGAGTTATGAATTTACTCCTAAACTTTCTTGTATTATCAATTTTAATGAAACGAATCTATTTTTAGCAATTTGTCATATGTAAGTAATAAGTAACCCCTTAGAATTCATTTTAAGTACAATACAATTCCTTTTTATTTAATTTCTCATATGTAAGTAAAAATTAATTTCTTAGGGTCCATTTCAAGTGCAAATCAATTCCTACTTAATCAAATGGTATAATTGCAAAACCTAGACTCTTTAAAAAGTTCTACAAAGAGAATTTGGTTAATTATAAAAAAGGAGAATAGAAAAGAAAAAGAAAAACGAAATCAAGCAGGGAAAAAGTGGAATTTACTTTAGACATAAAGTGAATAAAGTAAATAGTTCAATAGACGTAGTGAGAAGTTTTTGTTTGTTGAATGATTGCATTTTATGCATATAATCCGTAACGCTTATGTAGGAATTAACTTACACACAATGAATGAAAGTTCAACATAATGGCTTCTTTTCTGGTCTTTTTCTTTGCTTTTGTTTTTTTTTTTGGGTTGGTTTTTCATCCTTTTCTCCATTTCTAATTTCTAACATTCTCATCGTTTTCACTTCTTACTATTTCATTGGGGTTTTTTTTTGTATCACTTTCTGTACGACTGCAGTAATATCAGTGATATTTCCTCATCTTCTTCTTCTTCTTTTCCTTTTATTATTATTATTATTATATCCATTTTTTTTGCACTTACACTCTTTGTAACCAGTAATTAAAGTAGAAAAAAGCGAAAACAAATTACTGTTCATGTAAATGCACTAATTGTGATAAATGTTAGAAACAAAAAAAAAAATCAAAAAAAACCAAAAAAAAATTCACAAAATTATTGTTAGAAAAATGCAATGAAAATAAAAATGAAATGAAGTGAAATTAAAACAGCCTGGTGCTGATTTTTCTCTTATTTATGTACTTAGATTTTCATTTGTGGAATGAAATGCGTCATCAAAGTTTTCACTTGAAATTTATCCACTGGTCAGTTCCTTAAAGTTTTCCAATTTTTTCCCCCTTTTTTATGCCCTTCACCCAAAGATTGAGGGTACATTCACTTTGTCATTGTGTTTGTAACGCCTTGAAGTAAGCCTTGGAGATCCTAGAAAGTATATACATTCTTGATCAGCATCAAATTCTGAATCGAGATAGACATCTCTGTTCGTTTGTGTGTGTGTTTGTTGTAAACTTTCTTCTGATCGTAAAATTTGAGATATTGAGCTCAAATTTTGGCAGAATCATTGGAAGTTCTTGCATGCAAGTCGAGATTGAAAGTGCGCCAAATTGATCAAAAGACACGCCCATAGCGCAGAGTAAACAGAGAATGTCTCATTTTTCAATTGGGTAGTTTTTTTTTGCTCATCGTATGGAAACTGCAAAACATAGAAAGTTGAAATTTTGCCCAAGTAAGAAAGCTATTGTTCTACTCTATGTCTCTCCAAAAATCATGCAAATCGGGGGCGCCTACATGAAATTATACCAAATTTCAATTTTTTTAAGTTTATTATTTCAATTTACTCTTAAAAACTGGAATCAGGTTTTGAGTTGTAATATCATGGTGTTTGGGTGGTAGGTATTCAAGATTTGACTCCAGCTTAATATAATTTTCTTACTTGTTTTTTTCTTTAGTAAATTTTCAATTTATATTGTGACATAATGTTTTGGTGGAGAAGGGGCGATATAAAATTGTTTGGAGGTGTGGCGCATTGTTATAATACCTAAATTGTTTTATGTATTTTTTATGACGCTTTCTTTTGCATTTCATTTCATATTCTTCTTTACAATAATTTCCTTTTTAGTGTTATTTACGGTGAAGGAAAAATGGGGAAGGAAAAATATATATCAATTATATTTCCATTAAACATTTGTTTATCTATATTTCTTATTTTATATGATTTGTCTTTCTTTATTCCTCTCGTCATATTTCAATTGTCTTGAATTTTATTATTTCACTCATTTATTTATTTTAATATAAATACAAATAAATGCCGGTTTTTTTTTTCTTACCAAAGAAATTTCATTTGCCTATTTGCTGTCTCTTCTTTTTCTCGACCTCTCTCTTTTTTTCTCTCAACCTTTCTCGCTCTCTCTCTATCGTTCTATATTATTCCATGATATGTTTGAATGTTGAACGTTGCTTGAATATTGCTTACATTTATATGATGCTGCTGTTGAAAAACTACAAAAAAAAAAAACTAAAAAAAAAATGCATGTAAAAAATGTAAATGGTTATCTGGATGTATGTTGATATGTTGATATTTGGGTACATTGGTTATTGTTGTTGTTGATAGAGAATCGTTGCCTAGAATTGCATTCACCAGATGGTGTGCATTCGTGTATATTACGTGCCTCTGATTCAGCGGAAGCGTTGATTTGGTTCAATGCATTGCACAGTGCCATGAACTCTAGCACTCAACGTGCCATGTTTGAGGCGAATCGTGCTCTAGCTAATGTCATTGGCGAATTGAAGCATATTGGTTGGTTGAGCAGACGTCTAAATGGTAACTGTAGCACAACGAACAATACGGGTATCAGTGGTATCACTGGTGGTGGTGGTTGTGGTGGTGCTGGTAGTGCTGGTGGTGCTGGCAATTGCGGGACAACAGGTGGTGGTGGTGCTGGCGGTGGCGGTGCTGCTCTACCTATTGCCAATGTTGCTATGATAAGTACAACACCCACTATAAGCGGTGCTGGTGATGTGGTTGGTATATATGTATATATACATATTTATGTACACATATACACACTTACATATATGTAGATGGGAGCATTTTTCTATTATTTTCATTCTCATTTCATTTTTCATTTTTATTCATTTTTCATTTTTGGAATTTTGGTTTGTTTGTTTGTGTTTGCTTTATTCTTTTCAATTCTTTTCTATTTTGATGGCATTTCATTCATTCATTTATTCAATTATTGTCAACAGCCTGGTGGACGCTCTAGTTCAGAGAGTTCAGATGAAAATGATAAATGGCAACCGATTTTTGTGGCCGTTACAGAACGTGAACTAAGGTCAGTAATAACTTAAACATAAACACTTTAATAATAATAATGGAAATTCTATTAAAAAGGCTTCCTATAATTTGCTGCCACAACAAAAAGAATATTTTCCCTTCTCCCCCTATTTCCGTCTATTGCTTTGGACAAAAAATACATAAACTATAGAGAGTATCAATAAAGTTTTCTGTTTTTTGTACTTTTTTAAACGTTTAAATTTTTATGCAAACAATAAAGGCTTTTGTTTCCGCTTTGAACAGACTAAATTCATCCATAAACTGCATTCATTTCGGAAGATTTCATATGCCAAAATGCTAAACTGTTATGACTAGAAGTAATTTTAGATATTGCGAATTTTTTCTACGAAAAATGCGCTTAAAATTATTCCATTTTTTACTAATTTATTAATTCTGAAATGATTGGTACAATAAAACATTGATCTAACTTAAGTTTTCCCAGAGAAGATAATAAAAAAAGTTCTTTTGAGTGGTTTTCACTTTAGAAAAATTAGATGACAATTTACTCATAGGATTTAAACAAATGAGAATAGTACAGTCAGTTTGAGCCTACTTTTAAATACTCTGTAATTGAAAAGTCAAAATGAAGTACAAGTCCACAAGGTTAACAAAATTGTGATTTTTTAAGTATTTGAAACAATAGTTATATGGCAGAGGGATCAAAAGTTGAACCTATCTGGATGAAATTTGGCAGAAATATTTTTTATAGGCAACTTCAATTTCCATTAATATATATTTCAAATTGTAAGCCTTTCTTCATATACGGGTTCACTTTTTAAAAAAGGCCTTATATGAGAAGTGGTCGTAAAAACCATCCAGAACAGACTTACTTAAAACGATACAAAAAATGATTCTGATTCCAGCGTTTAAATCAAAAGTCGGATCTATCTCAACTCCTTCTGAGTGTTACAAACATTTGCCTAAACTTATAATAACCTGTAACAGAAGTGGTGTACAACGTAAAAAAAGTAGAAAAAAAGAGCAAAAATATACTTTGGTTGTGATTTGTGTTTTGCCTTTTTTTAGAATTTATGAAAGTGCTCCATGGTCTGTGGAGGCTTGGGGTCGTCCACTAGAAAGTTTCGCTTTAGCTACAACGCGTTTAGCTGGCGCCGGCAACAGTTCATCTTTAAATGTAAGTGTCCCAATAAATATCAATCGAAATACTTGACTAAAATGTTACGATATTTGAGTAGCGGACAAAATAAAAATTGATTATAATTCAAATAATAGGGCCATCAATCGACTGTATTTTGCGTGCGTTGCGGTACAACGCGTGGCGTTCTGGTATATTGGTTAAGATCGGAGACACATCGTGATATGGCAACATGGGCTAGAGCATTAGTACAAGGCTCTCATAATGCCGTAAATTGTCAACGAGAATTTTCATTTCGTTGTCTATATCAGGGCAGGCAATGCCAATTGTTGGTCCATTTAAGTCGCGGCTTCTGTTTATATGAATGCGCTTATGCAACGCCAACAGCGCAAATACAAAATAAAACACAATTATGGCAATTTCCATTTGATAAATTACGCGGCTCGGCTGATGATGGCAATCGTTTGCTCTATTTGGATTTCGGTGATGACGGTGAATTTGTAAGAAATTTCACAATATTTTCTCTTTATTATTTCTACTTCTGCATCTGCCTTTGCAAATCTCATTCTTCTTACGCATTTTCGGCTTTTTTGCTTTCTTATTTTCTCGTTTCTTTGGTTTTTGCTTTTGAAGGAACTGGATATGGAATGTTGCCCTAAGCCCGTAGTGTTTGTTCTACACAATTGTTTGTCCGCCAAAGTACACAGCATCTCTTAATAAATTGCATTCCTTTAACCGGAAGCAAAGGAATTACGAAAGTTTCAACGAAATATCACGAATTACAAATGTGGAAAGAAACCGTTTAGAAAAATAGTAAAAATCGAAAGAAAAGTACGTGAAAAAAAATTCAAAAAAAAAAAATAAATATATAAAACTAAAAGTAAAAGTGAAAAAACTCAACTCCAAAATAGATTTCTTTTTGTAATTTCATACTTGCCTATTAGTGTGTACACTATATATCTATACAATGCAAATCCAAAAAGAAAAAAAAAACCAAAACAAAAAAACTAAACATAAAAAACCAAAAATTTAAAAATAAAACAAAAATTTAAATAAAATTTTAGAGAACAGAAAAAAAGGAAAAACTAGCGGAGAAATTGTCGCACTTATATATAGAAAGCACGAAAAACGAAAAATGAAAAACCAGAAAATCAAATTGAAAAAATTAAATAATTTCAAATAAATTCTTTTATCATATGCAAACGTAATTAATTATAATAAAAAGAATGTTAAAAAAAAACCAAAATTATAATGAAATGTTAAATTGCGGAGTCTATAATTTTAATGATTATTTTATAGTTTTTCTTATTTTAGGCCAATTTTAGAGTTCTTGTGTGATGCTTCTTTTAAGCCCGGACTCAAGTTTCGAAGGGTTAATTTTTTTTGTTAATGTGGAGATTCATAATTATTTACTGAATTCATTTAAAGCTGCTTGTCCATTTGTATGTCTAAAATTTTTTCCAGTTTAAATCGCAAGCACATTCATGAAATTTTACTAAGCAGACCTCAATAAAATCTATGGCAAATAAATCGAATTAAATTAATTATATAATTATCAATTAATTAATGGCTTACTTCGAGCCGTTTTCTAGCCATTTTCTGGCCGTTTTCTAGACCTTTTCTTGGGTAACAGATTTTCTTAAAAAGTATTTTCTAAATTTATATTTTTTTATGTTTAATGTTCAATTATTAATTTTTTGAATTATGATAATTAATCAAAGTGTTTATAGATGACTTTGGAAAACTGTCTGGCACTGGATGGCATGAAAAAATTGCTACGATTTTAAATAATTTGCATAAGTTATTAGTAATATGAAATGACTTTTTCAAAAAAATCTTATCAATGTTCCCTAGAAACTATTAAGATCTACGCGTATTGAAATGGATTCAAATTAGTTAAAAGTTTTACAAAAATCTCTATTGTTGAACCATTTTACTCGACTTTAGAGATAGGGAAGAATGTGTACACTTAGAAAAGCGGAATAAGAGACTGAGAAGAAAGAGAAAAAGAGTGATTCTCGTACATTACAGTAGAACATAAAAATTTGTGTAACCTGTCAGGTCAGCCAGTTAGCCAGTTAGCCAGTTAGCTTAGTGTAGTTCAGCTTAGCCTAAATCCGACCAACTCAACCCAGTTAACCTTAATTATTACGTGATTTTTATCCCAAAACGCTTAAATAGTTAAATGAAATGTCACCTATTGAATATTAATGGCGTAGCAGAACAGGAATTAATTACGAAATTGAATTGAACAATTAAATACAATGCATGAGGCATGCTCTGCATATTGAATAGAAATGATGTACAAATAAAAAAACAACTAAACAGATCAACAGGTAAACATAAAAAAACTATGGGATTGCAGGTTAATGGCCGGATTTATTAATGTTCTTTACATTCATTCATTCATTCATATTTATTTGTATATGTTCAGATATTTTATTTCATTATCATTATATCAATGAATTTTAATTTAATAATTTTTATTTGTTTTATTTTTGTTTTTGTTTTTGTTATGAGAAGGTTATATCATAATTTCTATATCCAATTTCCGTGATTGTTCAAACCCTGAAAATTGGCACGTAATTATGCGATTCTGTCTCAAGGAAGATCAACTAAAAATATCATGCTATAAAATCAATTGAAATTATTTATTAATAATTAGTAGCAAATTTGAAGTGCTTATAACAAGGAAACATTTGCAGGGAATTGTTGGAAGAAAAAATCGAAAGGACATCATGAAGTATTTTATAATATTCTATTTTTACTTAAATTTAACTTATGGTGGCATTATCAAAACTACCGAAAGATCTGAACCAATTGATACGACTACTGTTAGTAAAATGCTAAATGTAACTGTAAAAGATGAAGATAGTTCAAGTGAAAAATCTATAGCTCAAACACGTGATGAAGAGGCCACCATTATGTTAGCTCATGACACATTATTCACAGTTTTCGATGCGGCTAAATTTAAAAGTGATGTACAAATGGTTGATGGAGAAAGGTCGGGTAAATTATTGTTATTGAGTACGCCCAAGTTAACGGAGAAGAGTAATACAGAGGAAGAAAAAGATGAAAATATTGAGGAATCTATTACAATGGGCGATGAGATGAAAGCAGAAAGCAAAGACTCTGCTACCGAGAAAAATTCCATCAATAATAATGAAAAGAAAGAGAAAAAGGATAATGAGGCAAAAATGGCAGTTACAACTTCCTCACAACCTACCATTTCATCGAAAATTTTAATGGAAGGTAATGAAAATTTGAAGAAAGAAATGGAAATGAGTGTCAAACGTGAGATAGAAATTGATGCACCAGCATCAAATGCGAAAGTCTTTCATTTGGATCATGATGAATCTTTAGATTATGTTTTAGTTGTAAATGGTGATTCTCATGCTTTACACACTTTACAAGCCGACTTGTATCCGGCAACTATTGTTGAATCAGCACACTTTGTACCCGCTTCTAAAGAAACGGATGTACATTGGTAAACTTAGTCCCATTGATTCTTTTATACAAAATAAGATTTCATTTGGAATATGAAAAATGAAAGAAAAATTTTGCTGAATAAATTTTTTAAAAAAACAAGCATAATAAAAAATTGTGTTTTTATTGCAAAAACTTAATTTGAATGACTCTTTTTTTTAATTTCAATATCTCTCAGATTTAGATGTTTTACAATTTGACAAATCAAATCGTCCAGCCAAACATCATTTTTTCCTTACTTGCGAATTATATTAATAAGTGTAAAATAAGATACAAAGAAATTATTTTGGTCAAAATTTACGTGCACTTGTTTTATTCAATGAATGAATCAATGAATGATAAAAATTTTTTTTAAGCAGAAGCAAAACAGTTGAACTGAAAATTAAAACCAAAATGAAACAAAAGTTCATATGAAGATTTTTAGTAAAAATGATGCGATGTGATAAAATTAGTGCAAAGAAATTCTATTAATTGAGTTGCAACAATAAAACGTAAGGAAATATCAACAAAATATACTTTTATATGGCTAACTATGATTGTAAATATTTATTTGAATATTTTTTATTGTAATTTGTTAAAGTATGTTGTTGTTGGCATTATTGTTGTAGTAGAATGTTCTTAGTGTTGCCATTGAAGTAAACTAGCACAACTGTGACGCACTAAATCTGATTGTGGAGCTGTTAAGCGTTTAATAGCATTTAGTAAAATAAAGTAGCCAATGTTCAACAATTACAGCATCCGACTTAACCGGCCAACTTAACAATCAACTAACTTAACAACCAACCAACCAACCAACCAAACAACTAGCCAACCAATTAACCAATATATTTACATTGCGATATGAATATGAAATACATATGAATAAATTAAAGTTTGTTAGTATAACCACGTATTATCAGTGTTGCGGTCAATGTATGAGAAAAGTCGTGAAAGCCTGTAAAAATAAAACAAACATAATAATAAATTTCTTATATGATTTATGAAAAAATACTTTACGAAAAATATGACAACTACTTTTCATACATTTTATCCAGATTCTCTAGGCAAATAATTTCATTGGACTTTTTCAGGCGTTCGTTTGTTCGTTTGTTCGTTAACTTGAAGAAACTTCTAAATCATTAAATGCAATATATTTATTAATCATTTCCTTTGGAAGGTAATAAATGAATGCCCAAATAAACGTTCAAAATTATCCATTCAATTTAAGTTAAAAGGGCAGCCTTTATGAATCACAATCTTTTCTCAAGATTCTCTTACAACTTTTTGATCTATTTTGAAATTTTTGTTTAATGAATCAAACTGAATAATTTTGTTTACCTCATTAATTCAACTTGTAATTTTATAAATGAAAATTCGTATACAATTCAAAAAAAATTGCAAGCAATTAATGTTGATATCACAATGATAAAATTTTAAACTACCAACACTAACAATGCATTCATATATAACCACGTATATTCTTACATTCTTACATTCTTACACTAAATATCTTATAATGATTATAATGATTTGCTTTTTATTTTTGTTTTTGTTTTTTGTTGTTTGTTTTTATATTGGAAATACCCAGAGAAACCGCAAAATGTAATAAAATATATAAAATTAAGGAGATGCGCCACATTCATCTTCCTTCATACACACACACACACACACACACATACACACACACACACATGCACACAGGCACATACACAAATGGTAAAATTATTAATTTATTATTTCCAATTTTGACTTATTAAATGAGAAAATGGAATAGAAATGTTTATATTTTGAAACAAATTGTATTAGAAACTGATGAAAATCTGAAAAAAAAAATAAAATCTGAAATCTGTCCATGGCCAAGTCTATGGCTAAAGTTTTAACAAAACACGCACTTTTGAAACTTTTTGTTATATCAAAATTTTATTTGTTGATAGTTTTTCTTATCGGAATTTCAGTCTATAAAAAAGGGTTTGGCATAGTTCTTGAACTTTGTCAAGAACTCATCATCTTGAAGTTAAATAAATCATTCTAAATTTAGATAAAATATTGGAAAATTCAATCTATAATTTTTATTGGTAACCCTAAAGATTTTATTATTAAAAAAAAAGAAGTTGGATAGTTTTTTTAATATCGATTGATTGTATAAATTGCTAACAATTGTTTTTTTTTCTTCGATTCATTAAGGCCTTTTGTTTGTAATAATTTGTTTTCGCAAATTTTTTTACACTCACGAATTTCTGTTTTTGAGGCACGTTTCTACTTAATATATAATTCAATTACATTTAAAAGGTAAAGAGAAAAAGAGAGGGAGAGAGATAGTAGCATATACATAGAAAGAGGTAGAAATAAACAGAAAAAAGTATAAGAGAGAATGAAAGATTAAAAAAGAAGAGAGTTGAAGAAAGCCTTATTAGAACTTAGATTAAATGCATGTGATTTTCTTTAGAATATTTAATTAAACATTTCGTCTGGGAAAGCAAATTGTTTTAAGTAGTTTGCAAAATGACATTTTGCGTATTATATGGCTCTAGTAATTATCAATAGGTTGCTATGTTATTAGATAAATTTTAAAATTCTTTTATTATTGATGTAGAATTTTTATTTCTTTAGAACTGTAGCTACCATGCAGAGATGAATGCTAAATTATTAGTCATTTATATTGTTTAGATACATTTCATCGATATACATTTCGTCTAGAAACATTTCATGTAGATACTTTTCATTTGGATACATTTCATATAGATACATTTCATCCAGAACCAGTTTACCTAGATACATTTCATCTAGAAACATTTCCTCTCGAATTATTTCATGTATATGCTTTTCATTTAAATAGATTTCATTTAGAACGATTTCGTCTCGAAGCATTTCATGTAGATACTTTTCATTTGGATACATTTGATGTAGATACATTTCATCTAGAAAGATTTCACCTAGATACATTTCATCTAGAAACATTCCTTCTTGAATTATGTCATGTATATACTTTTTATCTAAAGAGATTTCATCTAGAACGATTTCATCTAGAAACATTTCTTAGATTAATATTTAATCCTTGCATCACAGATCTGCAATTTCTGGTTACAGGTGTTTTTATTATAATTTCTCTATTGCCATGCAGAAAATAATTGCATTCGAAAGAGATATTTTAGAGAAAATGTAATATCAGACAAAAGCATCAAGAAATAAATTAAGAGAGTCACTGTAAGAAATACAAAACGTGACTAATAGTTAAGTGAAATGACAATAAATACAAAATGTAAATGGATCATTGTATTTATTGAGTTGTCAGTTGTCAAACGTGAAAGTAAACGATTAAGAAGTTCAATCAAAATTATCACATAATTTAATTTAATTTAAAAGTGGAATTTAAAAGTGGAATTTAAAAGTGGATATACAATTTTATATAATATAAATTGTGTGCAAACTTCAAATCAAAAACTAAAAGCAAAACAAGAGAAAGCGTTATTAAAATTGAAGATAATAAAGCGTGGGAATAATTAGTCAACATATCTCAAAAGCAACTAATTAATAAGATCAAGAAGTGACAAAAAATACAAAACCTCTTCAAAGATAATTAACGCGTAAAGAAATTATAAGTGTGAATTAATGGAATTAATAGCAACTTTTCTGTATTTATGCAGCATAATGATGTGCTTGACACAAGCCCAACGACCCTCGTTTGCTGGTAGAAGGCCACCAGATGGCTTAACTCAAAAAGATAAATATTATCTGGATTCGCTACAAAATTCCAATGCCTTACAAAATTCCGTTTCCAATTTCAATACCAATAGTCAAACAAATGAGTTTCAAACACGTTTCGGAAATGTTGCAACAAATCGAGTAACAACGACAAATCTCGCTTTTGGTCAAGCACAAAGGCCACCTGTTGGTGTACCTGTTGTTGTAGCGGAATCAGTACGCCACAATTCATTCTTGCGACCATCCTCAATTGCCATAGCTCAACGTTTTGGAAATAATGATACAAATGATAATAATGAAATGCCAATAGGTTTTGCTCAGAATAATGATGCGAATGCGGCCAATGGATATGTTAATAATCCAACAAATTGTACTAACGATAATTCAATCGCGGCAACGTGCAGTTTACCATCTAATAATATTAATAATACTAATAATGTAACAAAATTATATCCTGTACCTAATTCGATACCTGTAGCCGCATCTTCATTCGTAACATCAAATGCAAGTACATGGAGAAGCACATCCGTAGCTACAACTGCAGTTGAGCCCTTACCGTTGGATGCTTTGGGTGATCGTTTATTAGTGGAACAATTGAAACGTTTCCCAATCGATAAAAGGCCATTCTGGTTCCTCAATTATAAAGCTATCGAAGCTCAACGTAATAGTTCTACGCCCAATGTGGCATTATCACAAACTCGCCCATTTTTCGCTGGTCGATAGAATGGATAAACAACTAAAGCTGTATTGCCATTATTTATTATAAGTTTTAAATTGTTTCGGGAAGAAGAATTTGAAGCTATTAACGTTTATTTGAAATTGTTTCTATTTGTTTGATTTTGCCTTTTTTTGTATGCGTTTTCTGTTTAATTAATTTTGCAATTTATTGCGATTACTTTTTATGTTTCGTTTGTTTTTTTTTTGTAATCTTTAAAATACATTTAATTAATTGTGATTGTTTTCGAATTTATTATTATTATACTTATCATTATTATTTTGTCTTAATAATTAATTAAATATTTACTAAAAATGTATAAATGTATGTGAATAAAAGTTAATATAGAAAAGTTAATGTGGGGCCTTTTATGACCAACTTATAATCAAGTCGTTCTTTAAGCGATTTGAAAGGTAGAGATTTGCTTATCTCTTGATAATTTTTATGCTTCTTTTTTATCTGGATGATTTGATGGAAATCATTTCAATTATTTGAGAAATAAATGCAACAAATTGAAATTTCTTGTATTTTTATAAATGCTAGATTATAAGAATGGAAATTCAATAAAGTTGAATAAAAGTGTTGGGCCTGACAAATAATTTTGCCGCATTCTATTTTAATATCATTTATGTTCCAATTTTCCGTGATATATCATTATGGACTTGATTCATAATTTTAATGAAATGATCAAGTTAATTTGCCAAAGTGCTTTTTAAAAATATAGAATATTTAATGTTTAGTTGCTTAATGGACTTAGCAAGTATTAAGAAACATCTAGTTATAGGAAATAATTTTAGGATTTTTCTTGTTTCATTCCCTTAATTTTTCAAAAATTTAGAACAATTCAAAACTTATCAAACGATATAATTTTTCGAAATGTATGAAAAACTGGCGCAAGTGATTTTCACGAATGTTAAGATTTTTTATTAAACACTTTATTTTAATGGAAACCGTTACAAATATTTCTACAACAATACTTGTTCTAATGAATTTCTCATAGTTTCATTTAGAGAAGAGAATCTATGTAAAAAATTAAAGTCAATGGCAAGCGTTTCATCCAAACAGAACTTGATAGGTTCATTTGTAAATTTTATAGTCTCTTTAAAAATGCAGCTAATACGACAAAAGCCTAATAAAATGAGAATAATTAGTATGGCATGATAAAATGAAATCTACAATAGAAGAGAAATGAAGAGAAATGAATGAATGAAATTAAATTTGTGTAGAGAAATTAATGGATAATTGACTAAGTTTACATGAAATAATGTCGGTATTTCTTAATTATTAATTTGGGAAAACCCATTGCTCTTTATCCCATCCTCAATCTCTTTCACTCTTTTGCATTTTTTCGGCTGCGTCACCTCGGTATTGTTTTATATTTTTCTTCTTTAAATTAACAGCTTCATGATAAATAATAAGGAAGATCGTTTGAAAAGTATTGTCAGTTGTAAACTACTGGAAATGGAAAAGTAAGGGGGGTAATTTGTTTTCTTCTTTTTTTGTTATTTAAATATTCACTTAAAATGATAATAAATAATAATTAAAATGTCAACTAAATCCGAGAGAAAAATCTAATGTAAAATTGAAAAATTCTCAAGGTAATAAATGTTCCTTTTTTTCGTTGGTTGCTTATTTGACAATAGTTGACATAAATTAATGAATTATTTTGGCATTTCTAATTTTTGATTTTGCAAGGCACCTTTTCTTTACTTATAAATATAAATATTTAATAATATTAAAATAGTAAATCAAATAGTTTAGTTAGTTTTAGGCGGCTACTGAGAGCCGTTTTATGATTTTCATTCAAGCGGGGAAAACTAAAAATTCTCGTAAGGAAAAATCTATAAGAAACAAAAATTTCGTCTTTGTATTGAAATTTTGAATCTAAATAATAAATATATGTAAATATAAAGGTGAAATATTTAGATCAAAAATCGAATTTTAAGGATTTTTTTACTTACCTTAAAAGACAGCTAATTGAATTTGTATATCAATACAAATATAGACTTTTTATGTTAAAAGGATCAGTATATCAAATTTTTTTATTTTAAATTGTAGGCGTGGCAATTGCACACGCACACACATACTCTTACATTTAATCCATCTTCCTTGATGATGAGATGGGCGGTGGCAGCTGGTGGACTCCATATCTCTTATTAAAAGGGAGGAGCGAAAAGTGCCCCTTTGCTTTGGCAGAACAGATGGGATTCTTCGGCAGAAGAGAGATGGACACACGGACTTAGACCAGACTTTTTAATCTGGATTAACACAAAAGTCAGAGATGTAAACTTCTACATTACAAAGTTCTTTACCGGTGTCCAATGTGCACCAACGAGGAAGAAGACGTAAAACATGTAGAACGTGCAAAGGGTAGATGGAGGCACCTTACAAAGCGAAGCGTGATAGATTATATGTTAGCAAAAGAGGCCAATTGGAGGGAGATAAACGAAATTATTTTTTTCGTATTAAAGAAATTAAGGGCGACCAAACGGGCCATAAGGGAACAAAGAGGACTATGCATACATAGGTAACCAATACTCTGCCTAGTAATACCTAACGGCAGTGCCACGGAGGACTCGCGCGCACCGTGGGGAGTGTGGTTTAGTACGTAGATGTAGGCACGTTTGAAGCCAGGTCCAGCCCTGTCGAGGACGGCTGCTGGTATCTGTGAAGGTTTCACGCTATCTGGTCGCATACTGAACAAAAAAAATTTAAATCCATCTAGCGTACATTATAAATTGACATAATAAGGAAATGAAATTTTCTCTCTTCTGATTATTAACAGCATTTTGAAGTAAAGGCAAATTGTTGCTGAAGCCGCTGCAAATCGTCAAATGTTTGTTTTGATATATTCAATACAATTGGAAAGATTTTACATATGAGATATGTTTTATTCATGATTCAATTTGCACATCAAGTAAAATATAAGATAAGAATGTAAACGATTTATTATTAAATGCCGAAAATAACACTAAAATGGCTTACTTTAGATTTATCTACAGTTTCCTAATATCAGATTTTGTTATATATTCAGTATTAGTATTACTAATATCATTTTGATAATTTGTAGTCGTTTCATATTGATTAGAAATTTCCGTTTGAGTGGAATCTGTGATCGTTGTTACTGAATTTCTTGTAAATTTATTCGTGCTTGTTGGCAATTCGAATGGTATCATTGGAGTAACGCCAGCTGCCGGATAAGGATATTCAGTTGTTTCTACCACTTTATCATCATTAAATTGTAATTGTGCTTCGAACTGTAAGCGTCCATCAGTTAATTCAAAGAGAACAAAGAATAAATTTGCGCCAAGAATTATTATTTTAAATATTTCCATAATAAAATGTGCGATGCGTTATGTTGAATGTTACGTTCTTTGATTGAATATGTTGTAACACATAAATGTTTCAAATGCTTTTATACTAAATAATTGAACGCTGGTAAATAGAATACTTAATATGAAAAATGTTACTCTCGTTTTCTTTTATTTCATGAATTAAATTTAATTATTAATGATACTTGCGCGTATAATCAGAGATTATGATTTTATAAATAACATTCTAGCATAAAATTGGTGATGGTGGTTATTGTGATGATATTGCCTATGTTACCATAAAATAAAAGTATTCAAAAATGTGCACGAATATGTACGTGAACGTGACAATAACTTAATGATAAAGCTAAAGCCTTGAATGTTTTCAGTTTTTGGTTGGGCATTAGCCTGAATACGAATGAACTTAACATAGTTAAATTTATATTATTACTGCATGTAATAAATAGCATAATAGTTAGAGTCGCTTTTAAAACACCCTATATCAGATGTTTGTTTCTGGTTTCAAATTATCCTTAAAATAAATTTTACATTCACGAACAAAAACGTCGATTGAGTTTATGAAAGATTCTACTTCAAGCAAATTCATGTATACCGCGTAAGAACAAAAAAAATAGTTGGTTGGAACCAACCGCCTAAAGGGTTTAAAAAACTCAAATAAATGTAGTACAAGTCAAGAAATTTGAAAGAAGTGCAATTTTTATATGATATAAAAAGATATTGCATTGGTTTCAAAAGGTAAATCAATCTGGACCAACTTTGGCACACATGTATTTCATAAGAAAATATAAGACAGTGGCGATTTCCATAAAAATATATTTCAAATTATAACTTATTGTCCTTATAAAGATTATTTTTCAAAAAGAGTATCACAAGGGGAGGGTGCGTAAAAGTGAATCGATCTTGGGCAAATTTAGTACACACAATATTCATGTTAAAATACAATACAATTTTATAACGATTTTTTTACAAAAGGCGTTATATGGGGCGCTTTTAATTTTAGTTCTTTTCTGCCATAGAAAACTAGAAAAGGGCAACTTCTTTAATTTGTATAAAGGTCTATTCTTGTATAAAACTAAATCTTACTGATAGTTTTTCTGCTTCTGTACTTTACACAACCAAATGTAAGATAGGATTTGGATCCGGATAATTATCTACAGAAATTAAATCTAAATAAAAATTATAAGAAAGAGAAAGAAATTAAAAAAATTGCAAAATAATATTTTTGTGTTATCAATAACTAATAAAACATTATTGGAAGTTGTTATTAAGAAACAGATAGTTATAGTAGCATCGATCCATGATTTGAAAATATGATATATTAACTTTAATTTAATTAAGAGGTTTTAGCATTTTGATAAAGTCTGCTACATTATTTAAATTTCACATCAAATGTAACAGACTCATTCATAAAATCACGGATAATGGATTTTTTCAAACGTTTTATAATAAAATCTACACATTTTTATGTGGCAAATTAACATTCAGAATTAGATTTTGGTTGTTGATAAATTATAATAAATTTTAGACATCTAATGATTAAGGTTACCTAATTCGTTCTAAGCAATTTGCCATGCCTATGTAGGTTTTTGATATTCGATTTTGATAATTTTCAATGGGGCTCATCTCTAGGACAGAACACACCCATGTACCAAATTTCATTAAAATATTTAGAAAATTGAGACCTCTAGTTTGATAAAGAAGGAGTAGATAGGCAGCCAAACGGGAGCACAGACGGAAGGACATATATGCTTACATCTACTCAGAAAATGATTTTAAGGCCATTCTGTCTCAACATATCTTACCGCGCACTACAAGTGGTGTAGGGTGTAATAAAAAGGCCACATGTTTTGATGAACTAGCGCATTACTATTAATAAATGGAGGATTTAATTATTATTGTGGTATGTTGAGCATACTTGTTGCATACATGCGTAAATGCATTTAGGTATTTTATTTAATAATTAATATGAGATTGCTAATGGATTTATCGAATTTGTGTTGGCGCTTACTTTGTGTGAAATGGTTCTTACGCCTAAAATAACACAAACCAAAATTCCAACAAATTTTGTTCATGTTACATTTAACGGCGAGAATAAATTATTTTAATATTTTATATAAAACACAAGGAATTATAAGGATATTATTAAACTATGAAAATCTACACGTATTACATTAGTATTTAGTACGATGTGTCATGTGTTATGTATATAATTAAATTTTAATTATTGTGAATGTGAAAACGGGCTTCTCTTCTTAGTCAAATACATTCAGTGTAATAGAATTTTAAGCTGGATGTAAACGCTTAGAATTTGTGGTATTATAATTTAATATAACGAAAAAATTCCGCTTAGAAATATGCTTTAATTTTTTTTAAGAAGAGTGAATTTCGAATAAATTTGATTTTACGTGAAAGTAACGGCACTCAATTTGTACCGTTATAAATCTTTATTACCTTATATCAAATTACTAATTACATTGCATACATTTTGGGGGAGAGTTCTACTAGCTAAAAGAATTTATTTAAAGCAGTCTAATTATACAAATTTTATAAGAGTGAATATTATAAAAAGACTAAAGTCAATGAAAATTACATACACTACGCACAAATAAACATTTGACTATTTAAAAAAAAATAACTAAACCACATATATATCAACAAATAGGAATTTATGCATTCATCCACTTTTTTTTCAATAATTATGGCAGGCTACTTTGTGGGGGTGTTAATGGTGTCCAATGATGATGACTTGGACCATTTAAAGTGGAATTATTAGCACTTTCATCCAGTGTTCTATTATTATTCAATGTTGATATTTGCTGTTGTTGTTGAGAATGGACACCATTCGAAGCATTATTATTGGATGATTCTAGTTTGTTAGAATGCTCTATTGTATTTGATCTCACATTTGGGCACTCTAATGTCAATAATGTAGTTGCATCTTCTGTTGGCTTAAATAACATTGATTGGTTCGGATCTAGACTTCTAGTTACATCTAATGGTTCCAATGCATGTGTGGCATAACTTATAGAAAAGGAAAAATAAAATTTTAGAAAAATTCGCTTTAGATTCGCTCTATTCAAATCAATTAAGAGGACTTGGTTTGTAGATTTTGAAGACAATTTATAACCGCATCGAACAAAAAGTTCGTACTTACCTAATATCTGATACCAATGGTATATATTCCGGTTGATAGGTATAAGCTGTTGCATTTGGATAAAGGCCATATTCAGCTGCTGAACTATTATGCCAACTGGATGGTGTGTAACCCAACGCTGTTGCCGAATTATTCAATGCATTCGTATATAATTGATGAGATGATGATGGTGAGGTGGGCGTTGGATGATAGATTTGATGGCTGGCAGCAGCTGCAGCTGCTGCATAAGCTTGCGTTGAGGCTGTCGGTCCTACAGCCCCATAATAGTCATTGGTTTGTATTGACGGTAACGAAGATAACGATGATGATGATGGTGATGGATTATACTGCTGATGATGATGATGATGATGATGATTATTGGTATGATGCGATGTCAAGTGATGTAATGTATAACCGGGCGAAGGGGTAGACGTATAACCAGGTGAACTACCATTAACTGGTGATGCACAATTGTGTGCTGTTTTAGAATTTTATAAATTAAATAAATCGATCAAATTGATTAAACTGATTATAAGTGTAACATACATAAAGTTCGGTTATTTGAAACCGGCATTGCAGTTGGTACTGTTGAAGTCCAGTAGTTGCCATTTGCTGTTGACCAAGAACCCGTTGTATATGAAAAGACAGATGGACTAACGCCAACGGTTGGTTCAACTGGCATAAAACCGCTTGATTGTTGATAGGAACTACTTAAACCACTCGATAGAACTGAGACATTATTTGGTGTGGTGTGTGCAGATGTAGTGGACGTTGCTATAGGTACTTGTTCAGATGACATACTGATGGTGGAAGTTGGTGTGGGTGTGGGAGTACTTGAAGTTGGGGGTGTAGAAGCATTACTGTGATTGCTGCCAATGCTATTACTATTGCCATTAGCACTGCAATTTATTTCAGCAACAGCATTATTTAATCGTGGTCGAGTATACGGTGTCGATCGATTTGCTATAGATGATCGATTCGATAAAATTCTACCATAACGATCGCTAGAACATTCATTAAGAATTGGCGCACTATAATGCGCTGTTGTGTGCGGTATTAGCCAGCCGTAATGAGCGTCATGGGAGTATAAAGTTTCTGGACGTTCCTAAAAAGCATAAGAAATTTATATCCCAATGTATATATATATATTATATTATATATATATATATATTCTTTTAAAAAAGAAGCGTATTCTGATGTATGTGTTTACCTTGGCATCAAGAAAAGCTTTGGCGAATGGATTGTATTTAATTTTCAAGGAGGTGACTTCTTCATTTTGATAAGCAGTCACAGCAATAAATTGAGTTTCTGGAAATGGATATGTTACCACATGGCGTTGCTCGCTACCCACTCTAACTAAATGGACACGTGGCTCGTATTTATGCAAAGAATTTAACATAATCTGTAAAAAAATGCAGAATATAATTTTATAGCTTTTAGAATTTGTCTTTATTAGAGTTTGAGCTATTTTAAGGTGTTGTAGTTATGGTTTAATGTTAAGGTTGGGGCTAGAGGATACGTTTAGGGCTAGGACTGGTGTTTTCAGCTAACCTGACCATTGCCATTCGTTTTATTAGTTAATTTAACTTTGGCAAATGAGATGGGCTCTTTCATCCAATGTGCACCAAAGTTGGGTGATTCTGGATGAACATAAATGGGATTTGTGGGTGGTACTTCAGCCTTACCCCCCGGTACCCATTCACCGCTCACATATTTCCAACGGTGCGTATCTACTTGAACGAATTCCAATAAAACTGTGTACATAGCGGCCGGATCTAAGCCTGATGTAGTTATTTTCACCACTGGAAACATTCGTCTAGAAAATACAATACAAGTCATCATTTCTCTTTTCGTTAATCACATTAACTCTTCTTATAGAATTCTCATGCGCAATTAATATATTTGCGATTTGTGGATTGCAATTTACGGTCAGAGTGAACAGACAGACGCACAGATATTTACATGTCTTGTAAGGATGGTAACTTGTCTAATGGACAGATTATCTAAATTATTAAAGTATCGTTGAAATTAATTCTTTCTTTCTAAAGGATTGAGTCTTTGACGTTTGAAGAGAAAGAACAAAAAAATAACGAAAAAAGTTGTTGTTAAGTAGTTTATAGTTTATATAAATAAACATTAATTTTGTGTATTGAAGTGTAATATTAATTAACACTCTCACGAATAATGCATAATACGACAACAACAAAAGCAAAATAAACACAAAGCAAACTCAAAAACTAAGTAAAAATATAACAAAAAAATAAAAAAAATTCATTCAGAGAATGCACGAATACTAATCATCTTTCGTTCTCTAGTTTTTTCAAGTTTCTCCACATTGTTGTTGCCGTTGTTGCTTGTTGTTTTACTTTTTATATTTTGTTGTAAACATTTCAACGAGAAAACGTTAGAATCTCATTAAGTTTTGCTTTCCCTTTAAGAATTTCGTGCAATTTGTTTGTAGATTATTTTTCTTTTATATTCTTGATTTAACGTCAACAAAGCAATAAGTGCAAATAAAAGTATAACAATTGAAAACCTTCTTCATTAATTTGCATTTCAGTTCATTTTTATTTTGTTTCGTTTTTTGTTTTTTGATTTTTTTGCTTTTTTTGCTCTTTTTGTTTTTTCTTTTTTTTGTAATCTTTCCAAACTTTTTGTAAGCATTTAACACCTTTAACTGAATAAATCTTTACCTTGCACATATGTCTAACTGTGTATTTGTTATTGTTGTCCATTGATTTGCCGTGCTGTCTGTCTGTGTGTATACATAAACCAAAAAAAAGTATATGTGAATATTATTTTATTAATCGCTTACCGGCCATTTTTGGTAACAATCATTTCATTGGTAAGATTTTGAAAACGTAACCATAATTCACGATCATCTAAACTGACATGAAAATTACGTTCAATTAGATTTGGACTATTGTTACAGCTATTACGGCTATTCGCCCCACCGATTAACATATTATTATCGGTACCAATCATGTTATTATTATTGTTATTATTATTGCTACTATTATTGTTACTATTGCTATTATTATTATTATTATGGTTGTTGCTATTTTGTGATTGATGTGTTACTGCATATGGATCGATTGCCGATAAAATATGCGATGTAGACATTTCTCTTATCTACACTTCACTCTGGTCTGTCTCTGTTTTTTTCTTTTTTTGGGAGGGGGGGCTATTAAAAGAATACATGAAAAAGACTTAAACAACGAACTTTAGATTTTGTTGCTTCAATTTTTTCTTTTCTTGCATTTTGAATAATTTTGCTGTACAAAAATGTTGAGAGAATGATGTTGCTGATTCAAAGAATAAGAGTTTTTATTACAAAGTGCACGTGAGTTTGTTTATTCACATTTATGTATATTTATATATGTATATATATTGCCAAGCAAACATTTATATAATGAAAGAGACACAAAATAATTAAGTTGAAATAAAATATTTTTATGTTTATTGTTGTTGTTGTTATTGCTATTTTTTTATCATTATTATTGCTGTAAAAGCATTCACTCAACCAAAAAAAAAATGAAATAAGACGAAAAGAAAAAACGAAGACGAAGACGAAAACGAAAACAGAAAGTCCGAAAAATAAATGAAATAAAAAATAAAAATTTTATTGATTTACAAGCATCATCCAACTTCAACACGTTGGTACAAAGAGAACATGCTGTAATACTACAATATAAATATGATATATACATCTCTATATATTTCTGTGTGCGTGTGATTGTATATATATATATATTGTATGTATGTGTGTGTCTGTGCGCGTACATGTATGAGATTGTGTTTACAGTGGAAATTAAAAAGAAAAAAACTCTACTCAACAAATGCTGAAATTTCCGAAAAATCTTTAGAAATGCTGAAACCGAGTGCGCCATTTTGTAGATATTACGAAGCAAATTCCTTTGTAAATTCTTATTTCTTATAATAAAAAGAAAAACTTACGATACACGAAGTACTTATTAGAATTATTTTCAATTTTTTTCGCATTTAATGCTTTCTAACAAAAAGCGATTCTTTTGCTATCTCTTTCTATTTTATAAGATACAATTGCTAAAAAAGCGTTAGAAAGGAAAATGGAAATGGAATAAATTGAATTTTGAATAAATTGCATCTATTGGGGAGATATTTATGAGATATTTCTTTTATGAGTTCTGGATGAAAGTGATAAATGCCAAAGGACAAATCGCTTGATAGAATAAAATTATCGGCTCATTTTAGATTAAAACTCTCCGACAAAAAATTAACTCAATATAATTTATACATTTGATATGAAAAATTTAACATATCTACACAGATTGGAGGATGTGCATAGGGACATAAAAATCGCAGAGTCCAAACGAAATAAAATGAAATAGAATGCAGTGAATTATGAAAGCAAAAAAAAAACCCAAAATAAAAAAAAATACATAAAAAACACAAAATAAAATGCCGCTTAAATAAACTAAATGATATAATAAAATAACAATAAACAAATTCTATGCCATAAATTCGCATGCGACGCATGAAGACGAAGAAGGTACAAGGTAAATGTTATCTGAGATAATGGCAGGGACAACTGATGGCGATTGATGGGCAATGGTAATGGCAATGGCGATAGTGACGGGGGCAGTGACGTTGGCGTTGGCGTTGGCGTTGGTGATTGCGGTCCTTAATATCATTTCTTATGTTGTTATTGTTGTGTTTTCTTTTTTTTTTTCTTTTTTTATATAACTTAATCCAAAATGCATACAATTTTGTATTTGTCGTGTACTTCTGTTGGCTATGTGTTCTCGAAATACAATCAAGATATTTATATTGCACATTTTTTAATTTTTCATTTCTTCAACAAATAAAGATGATTTCATAACGGATGCTTAAAGTGATAAATGTTGCTCTTAAAAAGCGTGATTCATCACGAACAATAAACACCCAACAATTAAGAGAAATCTTATCAAAGATTATGCGAGAATAATAATAATAACAATAAATTGATGAGGGATTTACGATCATTTCATCTTTTTTCATCAATTTACTTTTCTGTCCGTACTTCCATCTTTTCAATAGTAACTCTAAAGTATCATTTGAAGTCAATTTAATCTGTGATAACTTTTGACATATTTTGATAAAATCTTCTAAACAAAAAGTAGTGTAATGCAAAAAGGATGTTTTATCAAAATGGACTAGATCATTTCATGTTTACAATCACTTTAATGTCTTAAATAAGACACTAAAGTTAAGTCAAGTTAGTTATTTTGAGGCAAAGAAAAATTGCCAAAAATCGATTTTAATAGATTCAATTCTTTTTATAGTTAAAATTATCTCTCAAGCAGAAATTTTTGCAAAATCTACGTTCTTTTAATTCAGACACGGATTTTGATATATTTTTTATAAAAGTTAGAGACAAAGTGTGTTGTGACTTGTCGACATTAATCTTTCGTGTTAAAATTGTAACTTTCTTTTCATCGTTTTTATTGCAGCTTATTGTTGTTGTATTTTATTAAATTCATATAGAAAATAATGCATTTTTTGAGACAAGTGTTATTGACTTGATTGATACTAAAACAAATTATTTTAATTATAGCATATATTGAGTTTGATTACGAATTTTATTTTCTATAGATTTCTATGCGGGTTTTCTAAACGTAAAAAAAAGTCTGATCTAAAGTGCGATGAAATATTTATATAAACACAAATGAGTTTATCTCATTTTCCTTTTTGTTCTTTATATAAATGTTGACCATAAATTGAAGAGGATTTAGAATAAGCAATCATCAACTAAAGTCTTCATAATTTTATTGAAATTCAATTTTCTTTAATCATCTTTTAGAGCAAATAGCGGCATTATATTAATTAATTATGTTATCAATGATGAACAACTATAAAATATCATAAGGCAAGTTGTCCAATATTTGAAAAGCAAATGAAATTGTTGATTAATAAAAAAGAAAATTTTGTTCAAAAAGAAAGCATCACTGTTTGGAAATTGGCTGAACAAATTAGTTGATAGTCTTATCATATTATAATATCATCTAAAATTCACTTACTTCAAGTGTATACAAAGTTGCAGAGTTTATCTAAACACAATCTCAAGAACAATGTTTTACATTTTTATCAACATAAAACATTATTCTAAATCGTTCAATTTATTGCAACATGAGTCTTAATGGGCTTAATAAATTTACAGTGTTTTTTAATGCAAACAACATAATTTACTGTAGACTTAGCAATCCACTTCGACAAAATCGAGTAATGTAATGGCATTGTGTAATATTTTTCTAACAAACACTTTCAATATCTTTAATAAATATTCTAAAAAATAGCCTACATTATTGAGTTTTAAAAGATTTATTTTGTAAACAAAATAAGTTTCTCTAATTTCTTATTAAATTAATTAAAAATTTGGCTAATTAAAAAAAATCTGTACAATGGAAAGTTCAATCATTGAAAGTAACTTTATTTGGTCGAAGATAACGTCTGTTGCACTTATTAATACATTTTTAAAAGATTTATCTTTTGGATAAATTAATATTATTCGATATTTGTTTAATTTGAATTTCTTTCTTTATGAATAGTAACTAGTCCATTTTTTTTCTTCCCTTCCTTAAAGTTCATTGTGTTGCAGTTCTAAGAGAGAAACATTATCCGATAGAAAAGATTTATTTTCTAGATAAAAAAAGTTTATTCAAAGTTGCATCAAAAAAAGGAATAAAAACATAAAATGCGAAGAATTATAGTTCTTTTTGAAATTGAATCAACTGCTTTTTATATGCATCATGAAAATGAAACTAAATTATTAAAATGAAAATATTTGGAATACAACAAGATGTTCAGATTTGTTAATGTTAAAAAAATGGCAACAACAACAATAACAAATACATTTGCAATACAAATGTATAACAAATAATTTGATATTTATCTGAGAAATGTTATCACTTTCGATTTTCTATTTTATTTATCACATACATTTCTCTTTCTATCTCCTTCTATTTGTCATTTGTTTCCCTTTACCCCTTTTCTTTATCATGTAGCTTTGCTCACTTTGAGATACATTAAAATTTACCCATTTATTTATTAAGATGTCTTTGCTAATAAAAAAAAATTTCGATTTGTTTTCTTCTTTTTTGTTATGTTGGATATTTATAACACGCACCTGAAATACTTTTGTGACTATTTTTTGATGTAATTGTTATTATTATAATTATGATTAATACTAATATATTTAATATTTATTTATTCTGGCAATTGATATTGGCGCTTTACACAAATCATTGAACAAACTGTTATTAATTAGTAAGTATTTGTCAAATACATTACACGCACTCTCATTCATATGGACATTCAAATCCGTATATCTATAAACAATATGTATAAATGTATATACATAGATATATGCTTAATATGAGTAGATAATTGTAAATTACTTTTCATTACACTTCAAAATAATAATTTTTCGTTTTCAAAGCAAATGCAAATATCAGGAAAAAATTTTTTCACTTTTTATTTTTATGGGCTTTATTTTATATAATTTTTTTGATAATATTTTTCTTTCAGGCACACTCTCACCCAAAGTGTAAACATTATTGAACTTTTTATAAAAAATCAAAAAAAAGAAATTTCAAAAATTTTGTTTTCTTTTCTCTTTTGGTATTATTGAATTCTTGTCGCGTGCTGTTCTTTGTCAAATTGATTATTATTATCAAAAATGAAAAGATGATTTTTGAATGAATTGTATATCAAAAGTACCCAAGAAATTCAAAACGAAATTCTCCCGTTCGTATAAAAAATTGCGTTTAATGCCGTTTGATTACTTCGTACAAAATGATCAAAATTTTTGTTTTGTTAATTTGTTCGGCCATCATAAAAATTTGACGTGTTTTATTTATTTTCTTTCAATTCAATTTCGTTTGCTTTTCTTCTTTGCCTTCTCCTTTTCTTACAGCGTTTTAGCCAACAACACATACAACATACAACAAAACCTTCCTTAGCAAATGCTTCATTATTGATCCGTAACTCTTTCGTTTTCTACTCAATCACTTTGACTGGTTATTGTAGGTTTTAATGTTGTTGCTATTGCTGTTGTTGCTTTAGCTAACTACCTTTATATTGTTGATTATATGGTCATCTCTTTTCACATCATTTTGTATTGAAATTCTAAGACACGCCCACGCAAGTCGTTTGCATTGTATAGCATTGCATTGAAAATGTAAATGAAATGTAAACGAAATCAGTTATGTTGTTCGTCCATTTTTAATGATCGTGATGATTTTTGAGAAGAGGATGACGAAAGAGAAAAAGGAAAAGAAGACGATAGAAAACATGAAATACACAAATCAATGACACATTGATTTGTAACGATTTTTTAATCTGTAAACATCATCAATTGCCTTTCCCGACGTAAATACAACAACAGAAATATACAAAAGCAAAATGTTATTATTGTTGTTATTATTATAATTTTTTACACGCTACTAGAGGCTAATCTGCTTTTTCTGTGTAAGCTAATGGAATTTGAAAAAGCAATACTCTGTAATATTTTGTTCAATTGCAATTTACTAATTTCAGAACACTTTAACTCCAAATGGCCCCGACCAAAGTGTTCATATAATTAATTGAGCCCATTTGCCTATTGAATAATCGAAAATTTTTGCTTTAGTAATTTTGTAAAAAAAAACTTAAGAAATGGATTAATTTAAAAATCTTATAAACTGAAAATGTGAATCTAATGCTAGAACAATGTTCCATTTTTCATTTATAAAGAAAAAATAACCAATGCAAGTAAAAATATCCGTACTTTTTTGGAACAGAAGTAAGTTTCTCAAAATGTCATTCATTATAGATTGCTAATGATCGACATGAATGAAAACTAAATCCTCCATAAAATATTTTCTCTTGCTTATTTTTGTTATTTTTGTAAAATAATCATCTCCAATAAAGATGGACAATTTAATGAATTTCACAGAAAGCAACCTTAAAAATTTTGAACAAATATGGAATTATGTAAATTGTGACGGTTAATAAAGAATTAGCTTTTTACAGAATAAAATTTTCATGGAAACTAAACAAAAACTGTCAATTTATAAGATTCAGTAAAGTTTTATTAAGTTCGAATTGTTCGTAGAATAAAAAAACGCTTAAAAGGCATCATTATGCCAAAAAGGTCCATGGTATGAAGTTGGACAACAAAAGCATGAAAATGTGGAAAGAAGACATGCAAAAAAGAAGAAGTTAAGCATCAATAAGGCCTTTTAATTCTATGTCAAACCAAAAATGCTGAACTTTTTGCTATTTGCTTCATTTAGGCGATTCTGCTTGATGTGTAGAATGTTAAATTAGTCGACTTGAAACACTTTTCTTGTTTTTTGTTGTATTTAAGAAGCTTTTCCATTTTATGCATCATATAAATCGCATCGCATGTTGAAAGATTATTCATTATTTTGTTGGTGCTATTTGTTCCCAACAAAACAATGATTTGTTGATTGATAATGAATGTAAGTTTGATTTGGTTGGATAAAAAGCAAAAAAGAAGAAAGAAACGAAACCAAAAAAAAAAGAAAGAAGCTTCATAAAATATGACAATAATAATCTTTGTGAGTACATTAAGTACATTGACATTTTGCACACAAAATCTCTGTACAATAAATATTATGCAATAATGGAATAATATCACAAATCAAAAAACAATTATGATAAATCTAATGCAAATTTTTGCATTTGAAATGCATTTTGTTTTTTTGATTTCTCTATTTCTATTTCTCTTTAAATTTTTGTTTTTTTTTGCCTCATCTAAAATTTCTTTATATTGTTCATATTTTATAAGAGCTCTTAAGAAAAGAATTAAGTTTCATTGATAACTTCACTTTAAGGTTCATTTAATAGATTCATTTAGTCCATTCATTAGGAGAGAGAGATAGATTTAAGTTTTCAATTTAGACTTAACTTAAACTTTCTGCCGACCAATTCAAAATTATATTCCCAAAGGCTCTAAGTATATTCTGCTATTTCATCCAAATCATATGGACCAAAAACTTCTAGATAGAAAATTTGAAGTAAAACTGATAATTTTTCTAAAAACCATTCTTAACTATTCTTATGCTCAGGATATCTTATTTGGACACAAGGCAATAAAATTCCGAAGCAATAAAATAAAGCATGAATTCGAAATATCAACAATTCAGGTCTATTAAAATCTAACAAGAACTGCCTTCTAGGAATTGTTAAAACTTCTTAATCTCGCTTGTCTTATGGATCCGTCACGACATACATTTGCTTTCAAGAGAATTTTCTTTTTTTTTGGCAATTTCATTGTAAGTAAATAATTTCTTCATTTTGCTTAAGAAACTAAAGAACTTTTTCAAATTCTATAATATCAATTATTTCGATCTATCTACATCTATCGATACAGACACAACTATAAATTCATATTTATAGATTTCTTGTACTATTTACTTTCAGTTCAACCATTTTAATTCTAATTTGTGTTGTTGTTGCTCTTTACGTTTCACTTCAATGGTGAATGATTTCTTGTACTTTTGTTTTACTTTATTCTTCTTCTCTTTTCTTCTTCTTCTTCTTCTTCTTTTCATTTGATTCTAGTTTTTGTTTGCCTTTTCTGTTTGTAGTTTTTGTTGTTATTGTTTTGTGTTGTATATTTTGTATATTTCTTCTTCTTTTTCTTTCTTTGTTTTTTTTCTTTAGTTTTTTGCTTCTTTTTTTTTGTTGATTTCCATTGAAAAAATCATCATTTCCATTATCAATGTTTACCTTCAAAGTAAGTACATAACTCAATATCTATATGTATGTGTGTTTATGTATGTATGTGTATATATGTATATGTATGTATATATGTGTATGTATGTTTATTCAAATCCATTTTATTTATATAATTCATTAAATGCGAACGAAAGAAGTTTTAGAAGAAAATGGCTAAAAGCTTGAAATACAAAATGAATTGAAAAATCGTAGCCAAATTAAATAAAGAAAATACAAAATAAAAATAATAAAATAAAAAAAAAACAAAAACGCAAAACAAGCACAGAACGCAGAATAAATCTATTTAGAAATAGTTCATAGCTATTGCAGGGTAAAATATAAAAACATCGAATTCTCAAAATCGTGATCGATTGATGGAAAACCAAAATAAATGTAGAATTTTCTATAAGGCAATTTTACAATTATTTAAATGGTAAAAAATGGTAAAAAAAAAAAACTAAGGCACACTATAACATGTTAATACATAGACTGTCCGCTGGATTATAAGACAAACGAAACTATAAAATAAAATAGTTAGTTGAAATTTTTATTTCCATTCTTAATTGATCATTTTGCGAATGCAATTGTGATTACGTCTCCAATTCGACTTACCCCCAAGTGACTTTTGACTTGTCTGTGATTGTTATTAAAGACTTTAAGCATTATTTTGCATAAGAATAATTAAAAAGTATATAAAACAAGGCATGTTTTCCATATCTAGACATAAAATTTAAAGATTTGCCCAATCAGTACATCCGTCTTGATAATTCAAATTGTTATTTCATATTACAATTTAGAAGATGCAATAGAAGCTGTTTGTACATTTAGCTTTTGTATTGAAAATGGATCAAGTCCCTTAAGTAACATGCCTTAAGTACATAAAAACATATCCCCTTTAAATTAATGAAAATTTCTCTGCATTTTCAAAGACATTTGTTAATATTGGCCAACATCATCGTCTTAAATGACCTTTTGATATTACAATGAATTGAATTGAAAGGAGCAACTTCGTTTCATGTATTTTCAATGAGATTTTACGAGTTTAATGTAATGCAATAAAATCCTTCTACTATTTGTACATGGACTCGTTTAAGTTTTGGTATTAAATATTATAATAACGCGATCGTTTATTTACCGCTTCAATGATTACTTATGCCCATGAATAAGTATGTTGAGGACAAAGGATTATTTTGTTTAGATCATATGATCATCATTAAATGAATTCTACAAGAAATTATTACATTTCACGGTCATTTTGAACATATGAATCGAAACCTTGAATTAAGGTACATTTTCATTCGCGTCATTACTTGAAACTGTAAATTAATAGCGCTTAATGAAAAAAACCAAAGGATTTGCTTGCAATTGTTAAGTAACTGCAACTCAAAGAAGAAAAAGAGCCGAAAAGAAAACTCAAATTGTTTTTATGAGTTATTTATTTAAACATTATCTAGCGTAACAAAACGAACGGCCACAAATATATTGGACGGTCATGCAATCATATAATTACACAATTTTCCTGCTCCCTTTCTTTATTTTCTTTTTCTCCCAGTTTTGTAATTTTTTATTGCCTTTTCCTTATTGATTTCTTGCTTGATTACATTTGGGCGATGGAAGCGAAAGTAGCAGCGAGGGCACAAGCGCAAAAGAATTTTTTTGTGTAATCGAAGGAAACTGAATAAGTCTGAACTCTCCTACTGTTACGAAATGTTACGTTGTTATTCAATAAACTTTATTTGTATTAACCAGAACAATAAACAATAAACAACAGCCTTAATGTAAGTAATAAAAAGAAAGTGAAGACCGAAAAGGGAGCAGCAGAAATATTCAAATGAATAGTATTTTATATTTTATTTTTTTCATACCATTCAAGAGAATTCAAACGCGGCATTTGAAAATGGAAATATAAAAGAAAATGAGATATGTTTTTCTTATGTTTCTTCAGTTTTTGAATTCTTGCATTTCCTTTCTCGATTTGTTATTTGTTTACAAAAAGTCTTTTAACAGTTTGACAAGCGAAGAAAATCACAAAACTAACAGTCAAAATATTTTCAAGTTAGCAATATTTCATCTTCTTCTACTTTTTCAAAACAAATTGAAAAAAAAGAGTTTTTCATCTCGTCTTTTCCTCATTTAAATATTGCAGCACAATAAGTTTGAAGAATAAATCAAATTATCAAATAAAACAAAAGATTTAGGTGACAAACTTGAATTTAAGTGAATTACATTTGCGATTTCAATAGATTTCATTTTGGAAAAAGTCATTTTAAGAAATAGTTTGATTTTGAGTACACATGGACAGTGGCCTCATGTAATCAAACAAATTTTCCAAATATGTAAATTTTTGAAAAATGCAAAAAATTTTGTAATGATAAATCAAAAGGCTTGTTATGGCAATATTTTCTTAATCAATTAATGTAACTTTCATTGAAGATAATTTAAGAAAATTAACGAAAGGTTAAGTTCAAATTGTTTCAAAATTTTATATTTCGAAAATATTTTTGGCAACTTGAGCTTGGATGGATTCAAATAGTTTCAAAGCGTAAGGTCAATTTTTTCATTGACGAATAAAACGTTTTATACAGAAAGACAATCAAAATTATTGCAATCAAATTCACGTCGTACTTTATGCATCTTTGCGCAGCCCATTTTTAACACTTCATTTTAACGAAAGCGACTACAAAATTTGTAATTGATATCTTTTAGTGATATCTACACGTTGATAGGTGATAAAGATTGATAGATATACAGGCGCAACAATTTGATCCCAACTTTATGGGGGCTACGGTATCTGAAGCTCTTCATTTTGATGAATTCAAGTACTTGACTTTCAGTTTCCAGTTTGAAATTCCAACTTCCAACTTCAATTATCAACATTCTGCAAATTCTTTAGAGATTCAATTCCTAATAATTATGGCCTATGAAGATTCAATTTGTCGTTACAATCATTATATTTAGCAAATGTTTCAATTTGCATCTAATATCATTACTTTAAACTTGCCCAATTTTGCAACTTGTTGCAATGGATTCAAATCTCATGTCATTTGTTATTATGGACGAAAGTCAAAGATGCCAAATTCAATTCCATTTTATTTTGTACACATATCATTTATTATATAACGTATACATTTGTGTGTGCTTTTTGTCTCTCTCTCTCTCTCTGTCTTTGTTTGCGTTACTTTTTAATAAAGTGCAGAACAATCGAATCACAATTTAACACTTAAAACTAAAATCTACGCTTCTGTTTCGATTTCCATTTTTATTTTTGTGTATCTGTGTGTATATATGTGCTTACGTGTGTGTGTGTGTGTGTGTGTATGTTTGTGTGAGATGTATATTCTATAAATTCAAGAGAAAAAAACCTCCGCTCTTTTTTTCCTTTTTTGACATTTTTCGCTTTTCATCGCTTGTTTTTTCATAAAAGTAATAACATTTAAATAACATTTAGAACAGAAATAAGTAAAAAAAGATAAAGTGGACTGAGGCCAAATTTTAAATACTCACCATCAATATGGGACAGTATATTACATGGTCAAACTTACAAGTCAATTTATCGGTAAAGAAAAATTTACTTTTTGCTTTTTACAAACAATTCGCTAATTTCAGATTGTTCTGTGTCTTTACCCAAACAAAATCTTCTCATTTGAAATATCAAACCATATATAAGAGTTATTAATATTGAAAGCAAATTTTAAGATGATATCTGAAAAAACTCAAACGAGCAGACAGACTGACAAACTGACAAACATATCCAAATCGATTTGATATGTAAAGCTGTCTTTGGTCTTTGGGTCTTAAGACTTTGAATTTCACAAACATTTTGATGAACTGGGTATATTGTCAAACCTCTGGATGGTGTGTATGCAACAGGCAGGCAGATATAAAGAATGATAAATAGTTGATAATTTTCATGATATTTGTACAAATATTTCATCATTCTAGATTATTTATGTATTTACACATAACATTTCATTTATTAACATTTCAATTTATATTTTCTCTGATTTTTCATTATTCATTTTTTTTCCTTTTTTGAATTGAGAAAATAATGGAAGACATTTGTAAATTTCTTCTTAATTTTACTTTTTTTTATATAATAAATTATAGTTGTTATAATTGTTATTGTTGTTATTTTTACTTTTCGCTTTTTATTATCCGTTATTTTAAAGATGTGTGAATTAATATTTAGATTATTTATATCAGTTGTCATCACTCAGAACTTTACGATTTCCTGTTATCAATTTCAAGCAATTAAAACGTGTGGGCAGTTGAGCCTGCACACGTGGCACATGGCAGAGTGGACAAACAGACAGATGCAACATTTTTATATGGTTTAACGTTTTCTTTCTTACTTTATGTAAATATCTTACTCCATGGAACCGTATTGAACTTTCTTGACTTTAAAATATCTGCAAATAAATTTAAGTGGAAATTTTATAGTTAAAAATGTTTATAAAGTTGAAGAGAGTACAGAAGGAAGAGCCGATGGCAAGACGAGGGGCGTTTCAAAGGGAACACTCGAGTAATGAAAATTAAAACATTCTAAAACTTAAATTGAAATATGGAATTAGCACTTTGGGAGATTAGGTCTTACTTTGTAGCTAATTTTAGAAAACTTTCCAACAAGATCGAACTTTTTAACAATGTAACCCCTTTAAGTGTTATGTAAAGTTTTTTTTTATAAAGTATACTAGATCAAGTAGATCAGTAGTTTGAGACTTTGGAACATATCGGATCAATCAATTCATAGATCAGTAGAGCTTTTCACTCTAGAGAAATTCTCTACTCGCTTAAGAAATTCTCCACTCTATGAAAAGTTTTAGGTCACAAGATACAAATATTTTGTATTGAGGACGTAATCTGATCTAGGCGGACATCTTATAAACCTTTTGCTACAAATAATTTCTCCGTCAGTACTTAAATTTCAAACCAAACCTTGTCTTTCCATAAGCTTGGCATCGCTTATTAGTATTAATAGATAAAATTCAAAGAAGATTTTATGAAAATTTTAATGCAAGTACAAAAGCAGTATATACCTCCAACCGCCATACCCGGATAATGTTAATAAAACAGCTACCGCTAAAGCAGTGCCAACAGCAAGTGGCGCCGTTTCATCACGATATGTGCCCGTAGCGCTGCAATGAAATGTTGGACCCCATTTACCGCTCTCCTTAAACATAAAACTTTGCATATGTAAATCTCTTAGATAGAGCCGAGCAATATGACCCGATTGATCACCCGAATCGAGTGGTGCATACATTAGCACTGTTTGCTCTTTATCACAAACATACGACTTGCCAACAGGCGTTGGAAAATACATGGGTGTATGAGCGGGTGATGTTAATGTTACATCTAAGCCAGGGCGATCAGGTAATTCAAATAATGGATTCGATGATGAATACGATAATTCGAATTGATTTATATACCAACCTTCACCACCAGATGACTACAAAATGGACAATAACAACAGGCATAACAATCAAAATTAATTTAAATGGCACAAGCAAAAAGGATTGCTGGTTCAAATACCTTTCTAAATGTTATAGTTAATTTGAAGCCTTTAAATTCTAAAGTTAATAATTCCATTGTGGTATCTTCACATTCACCAGTTAAGATTGGATTATCTGGTAGATAAACATCAGCCTCAACATCCTCATTCAATGTATTGCGATATTTTATGCTAATCAATCCATCAACACTAATCAAAATGCATGTAATGCCATTTGTTGCATTAAAGCGATAAAGTGAGGCGGTAGCATCATGATTCATAAATGATGTCTATTACATAGAAATATGTTATATATATATATATATATATATATATATATATATATATATATATATATATATATATATATATATATATATTTAAATTTAAATTTTAAAGCAGAAATTCTGATTTTTACCGTTGGAGATTTTGTACTGTATTTTGTAATGCGTGGCGTTTTCGTTGTGAAAGCGCTCAATTGTAAACCAAACCCCATTGATGCTGAAATTATATAATGTAGATATATGTGTATGTTTGTGTGAGTGCGAAGTTCATTATTTTTATCATACGATCCTTAAACATAACACAAAACAATTTAACTTTAACTTTAAGTTTAATAATTTCTAGAATAAATTAAAACTAACTAAAGACTCTGCTTCCAATCTTTTGATCTTCTACAGATTAAAGACTATAAAACCCAGTGTGAAATGGTCTGAAATTATGGGTCCATATCAAGAAAACTTTCTCCTTAAAAAACAAAAGAAAACAAACGAGCAAAATTTTGTCATTTTCTTATTTGGCATTTTAAGAACAAGAAAATTCAATAAAAGCCCTTTCGATTTAATATGAAAGAAAAAAAGTTCAAAATCTAATAATAAAGTTTTTTATTAATAAGGAATCGATAGAAATGAGCATTTATTGGTTTTTAGAGCATATTTTTGAAGACTCTGTTATCCCCAAAAACAACATAGAAAACTATGTGAAGGACATTTTTAAAAGCCTTAGCGCATAATTGAATGAAATAATTTAATTATTCATTTTGTATGGTGACTTTACATAAATGAGAAAGCAACTTAAAAATTCCATTTTATGGCTTATTTAAAAATAATTTGATACTTTAAACCAGTCAAATAAAATGAGTAAAATTATTACTCATTAGTTTTCTTTAATTAATGTTTATTTTCTTTTTATTGTAATTTTATTTTTTGTCTTTTTGTTTCAATCGATTTTCCATCTTCAATTCCTTCAATTGGTTCTACTTTTATTCTAGTTTTGCTATTGCTACTTTACACTAAATTAATCCTCCGCACAACAACTAAGGCAAAGTATTCAACTTTCACTTTAATCAAATAATAAAATTTCGTGTAGTTTTTTTGCAAAAATTGGTCAAATTAAAATGAAAAAATTTTACTTTTCAAATTACTTCTTGTAATTCTTTTACAACTTACCCGTTAATGAAAGTATTAAAAAATAATTTAAAAAGAAATCATAACAAATTTTACATTGCTCTAATTTAACAAACATTTTATTCGTTTCAATATTTTTATTAATTATTTAATTAAACTTATATTTTTCAACTTTGCTTTAATTAATTAACAGATTACAGCACAATATTCTTTAGATAATAGCAAAAATTATGATAATAATAGTGTTAGCAATATTTGTACTATGCGTCATGCGCATTTCAATTTCAAGTATTTTCTACAATTTGGAGAACACTTGAACTTTCCTTGAAATATTTTGATATTTTACTCCAAAAAAAAGAAAAAAGATAAAACTAAAAAAGCTTTTGCAAACTTTCAAATTTAGCCAACGTAAATTTTGTTTATTGTTATTTTACATAAGTAAATATTGAATTTAAGATTAAATATACTTACAACAAGTCTGAATCATTATCAGCACTTCTCAAGTTACATTCCCGAGAAAATCATGCATAAACGATTTCTGCGAATGAAATTTGAAAAACCTATAAATTTGACTGCACTTAGATGTTCAAAATATATCTGAAATGCTGAACACTTAAAGCTAACGTAAAATTCCTCGTTTGAATATGGCTTCATTTTTTATCATGCCTTACCATCCCAAACCTTAACAGATTTTTAAACTTGCTTGATATGCTGATATGCGTAATATCTCTAAAATAGGCGAAAAGATAAATCGCGGCTACAACATACGAGCGGATATTTGCGGCAAAGTATGCCCCTTTCTAAAATTAAAATCTCTTTTAGCAAAAATTTTGATTGGTAGAGTTGTCGTTAAAAAGAAAAAGGCAAATAAATACGATTTAAATTGTTGTTCCAATTATATGAAATCTAAAAATCAGAATTTCATATTGAATCAATATTTTCTAATTTTTTGTGATTTTATTACTTTTATTGAAGACGTTGAAAAAGAAAAACTTCTTTTTGAATTTTATTCTTAAATATTTTCAAATGCCATTGCACTTACTCTATCTATTTCATCATAAAAATAATTTGATCTAATTTAACTTTAGTAGGGTTAGTTTTTGAAACAATCTGCAACAAAACATAAGAAAATATGCCATAAATTGATTAAATATCGACAGATCTATGACAAATGAACAAATTTAAGTAATGAATAATAACTTAAATGCAGGAGGCCTGAACTTATCGCTACTAAAAAGGTTGACAACTAATTGAAGCTATTGCGGTAATCTCACAGGATTTCCAGCAAGCTTTTTTCTATCAAACGAAAATTTTATCAAATGAAATCTTGCAAATATGAACAAAATGATATAGAAAGTTCTGAAAACAACTAGCTCTTAACATTTTTCTTGTCTGATGGCACAAACTGTAATGATGGGGGACTTTGTAAAGCAAAGTCGGTTTACTTGAAGCTTTGTATTGCGGAGTATCATTAGATTGTTGGCTATTTTTTCAAGAGTTTATAATTCATAGAGTACTTTACATATGTCCAAATGAATGGCCTTACCGTCGGCAAAATAGAGAAAGAAATCCTTATTCTATGTAAACGTAATTGTCAGGCCTTAATAGTCGGCGTCTACAGGATATTGAGAAACAATTTACAAAAAAGGAACAACAAAAAACCAACAATATCATCGATAAAGTCATGCCTCATTCATTAGATGATAGTAAAATCGAAAAATTTTTATTGATTACTTTTTATTTTTACACTCTTTCTTGATATATTAATTAATAGAAAAAGACACACAGTAGAACACACACGGATATACATGCTGAATATTTATTCATATTTTTGTATTTATTTACAACTGATTTTAATCCAATTGAATTCCACTTAAATGTAAAAGTAAATCATTAATAATTTTTTAATTGTTTTTCATATATTTCATTTTATTTGTTCATTTTTTAATGTTCAAATTAAAATTGAATTTCTTAATTTGTTCTATTAAACCGACCACCCAGATATTGATGGTGTCCTCACTTTATCATTATGCTTGTGACATCCAAGAGCAAATATCGGAGAAACTACAATATATAAAAATTCTTGATCAGCATAAAATTCTGAATCGATGATAACTTGTCCATCTGTCTAACCGTGCGAATGTGTGTGGTAAATATTCTTCTGGTCGCAAAAAAAGCAATATCAATTTCAAATTTGATAATAACACAGTGCGTATACGTTGGTTGGGATTGAAAATGAACTATATCGATTAAAGGACACGCCCACAATACAATGTCTTCCAAGAGAGCGTGCAAATCGATCATGTCTAACCAAAATTATACAACTTTAAATTATCTATTTATAAAATATTAAATAATTTGCCTGAGTGGTAGGTATCCAAGATTCGGCGCCAACCAAATATATTTTTGTCACTAATTTTGTTTTGTTTTGTGTTTTTTTTCAACAAATCAGTTGCATTGATTACTAGTTATTATTATTATTATTGTTAGTTAGGGCTACAATTCTTTTATAATTAAAGACAAATTAAAAAAGGATTTTATTTCTACCTGGTTTTTAATTTCCTTCTTTCCTTTTCTTTAATATGATGAAAATGTGTAGATAGTGTGGACATGATTATGCGTTTTTATGTTTGCTGGACATATGAAAAGGCGTGTCATAAATGTCTAGCAGAATGTCCTTGAAAAATATTTATTATAATTATTTAACTATTTTTCCTTTTTTGTTTTACTAGTTTGTTTTATTCTGAGATGATATTGTTCTACAAAAGTTAAAATCACTTTCATTTGATTTTTAACTTTTTATATTAATTTAAATGTATATTTTATGTCCTAATTATTATCTGTGTTCGTAGTTTTTTGTGTTATTTATTTTTATAGGTTGTAATTAGTTAATTAATTAGCTGATGATGTTGAGATAAATTTTCATTTTTCCTTTATTGTTTCTGTTTTTTTCTTATTTACTTTAAGTATTGCCTCTCCACTTATATAGTGATATATGTCTCTGTTATTATTAATATTATTATTATTGTATTTTTTTTACATATTGATTTTTGGAAATTCTACTTAAAAATTACTAATTTACTATTTTACTACTCCACAAATTTTTCATTCGCCCTTTTTTTGTGTTGTTTTGTTTTTTTTTTTGCTTGATTCAGTTATAATTGACAATCTTAATTTGAATATTAAAGCAATAAATAAGAATTCAGATTATCAGATATATTAATTTTTGGAAAATTTAAACTTTTGTGTTATCTTTGAGAAAGGATTCAAAAAATAGATTAATCAGGTCCATATTTAACTCCCAGACTTCATATATCAAAGTACTGTTCCACAGCAATTTTCCGGTATGGCAAAAATATTCGCATGAGAAATTTTTTTCAAAATAAAATTTTATTAAGACAATGATCATAAAAATACTAATACTCGAGAGCAAGAGATCGAATACCACTACTCCACGATTTCATGCATTTTTCTTTTAAATCGAAGCCCAAATACATATTAAGTTTCATCATAGTATCAGAATAAGTATGGCAGAAATATCGGATGGACAGAAATGCAGGCACGTTTTAAGTGCGTCAGAAATTAATTATCAATTTATCGATATAGTAAAAATGGGCTCTATTTCTAGTACTTTTAAATAGTGCCTACATTACATAAGCTTATCTGCATTTTATTTTATTCCATTATCTTAAAAGTTTAACTAAATTTATTGCGATGAATAATTTTCTCAATGTACGACGAGATTAATAAGGATTTACTGTAAAGATTGTCCCATTTTAACCAATTAGAATTGCTCCCGTCTTTGGCAATTTATACCATTTATTACATACAATACGATTTTAGAACATTACTTAAAATTAATGTGAAAGATTTCAGATCCCTTCGTACAGTACATGATTAAAAATTATTATTGCGATTTAATAATGCATAAAAAATTTTCCTTGAAAACGCAAACGGTACTCAATTTAGGATATATCTCTTGATTTGGCCATTTAGCTCATTTGTATAATAAGAACTTATATAGAACTGTACAAACATACTTCAAATTGATTCAAAATTTAATTTTGATTAGCTATACGTGCGTACATTACAATCATTTTGATAAGATGATTGGTGGGTATAAGGAGAAGGAAATGTGTGGAAAGTAGCTAACGTGAAGATATTTGCATGTGTAAATATCAATTTTGTTTAATTACTTTTTCTACACTTTAAAAACAATTTGATGCTATACCAAAAAAAAAAATAATAATTATTTAAATAGGAATTATCCAAAATTAAAAAGGTATTGGATTATTAAATAAACTATTATATCGGCTATCTAATTAACTTTTAATGTATAGCAATTCTTCTCTTGATTAATAGCTAATTAGATTAAAGAAGGAATTTTTTTCTTTGGCTTAACTATTTTTACTGATGACCACCAGAATAAATGAAATGAATAACAAAAACAAAGTTGATATCTTTTACTCTTATTCATTTGGTTTGTTTTCTCTCATTTTCTCTCATTTCTCTCTGCTTTATGATCCATCTCTTTCTCTTCTTTTTCCATCTTATTATTATAGTTTAATAGCCCTTGTTTGATTATTTCCAAATTTTTGTTTTAGTCCAAATTTTTATACATATCTTCCAGTTGAGGTTTAAAGTAACTTTTCAATTGAGGCCGCTTCGTTTTAAATGTGGGTGTTAATAAACCATTTTGTATTGAAAATGAATCTGGATGCAAATATATATCTTTAACCTGAAAATTTTTAATTTTAGATAGAAAGCAAAGGAATGGAATGGAAAATTTAAGTAAACTTTATATATATATATAATTTTTTTTCTTCCGCAAAATGTATCTTATAGATTGTGCGGCAATTGTTACCTGTTCGAATGATTTTAAGCCTCCTTGTTTGCCACAATTTATCATATCATTCATAATTAATTCTTTCACTTTAGCATTATTGCACAAAACGGATAATGTGCCACGTATATTATTATCAATCGCCCATTGTTTTAGTGTTTCTACATCGGGCACTACAACAGCTACAATACAACTCTGAAACAAAATGAAAATGTCGTAGGCAAATTGATTTTAGTGAATGTAATGTGACAATCGTAATATAAATATTAGATAGACACCTTTAAACTTTCTCCATAAACAAAGACTTGATTAACATATTGACTGAGCATATAAATATTCTCAATCTTCTCAGGCACAATATATTCACCTTGGCTTAATTTGAAAATATGCTTGCGACGATCAATAATGCGCAATGTGCCATTCGGAAGCCACATACCAACATCTCCTGTATGATGCCAACCTTCAACATCAATTGCTTCGGCAGTTTTTTCTGGGTCTTTATAATAACTAAAAAAGAAATGAAAATTAGAAAAAACAATAATAAACAGTAGTATAATTATTATGATTACTATGATTATAATGATTTTAATAAGATCAACTAATAAAATTATTACTTTTTCAAATTATTTATAGAAAACTTTGCTATTTACCCATGAAACACATTGGAACCACGAACGCATACTTCACCAGTATTTTGATTGGCATAATATTCCATTTCTGGCACATCAACCAGCTGCAAAAAGTAGCCAATGAAAAATATTCTTTTTGTAAAATGTCAATAAAATTGTATACAACAACATAAGTCATATTCACCTTGACAGCATTACAAGAAACGGGTGGACCAACATGATTTGGTACAAAATCACCTTGTACCGTTAACGATATAGCACCAGTGCATTCGGTTTGTCCATAGCCTTCAACTATCAAGCAACCCAAAGCACAACGCATAAATGTTAATACATTGCCGCCTAAAGGAGCAGAACCTACCACCATTAAACGTAAATTACCACCAAAAGCTTGATGGACTTTTGAGAAGACTAACTTATCCCAAAAACCGTTACGCCTTAAAATACCTTTAGAGATTTCCTTTTCTTTAGCTTTTAATCCTATATTGAAGAGATAACGTTTTATTGTTGAGGCAGCCAGATCACTCTGTACCTTATCGTAAACTCGATTTAAGAGGCGTGGCACAGCCGGTATTACAGTTGGCTTTAACATTTTTAAATCATTTGTCAATTCTTTAATATCACCCGAATAAAAGCCAACAGCTCCACCCACATAATAAATACCATTTTCACAACAGCGCTCAAACATGTGAGCCAAAGGAAGGAAGGACATCATAACATCACCACTACGTATACGATGATCCCCTAAATATCGTAAGAAACACTTATCGTTCAATTAATATCGATCAATTTATTTCGAAAATTGCAGAACTACATTTATTATCTTTTCCTGGAAAAGCAATTCCATTCTAATGGTTTATCGTAACAATTTAATGAATTAATTTGAAAGGCTAATTCTAATTCTGTCTAATTCTTAGTCTCTGTAAAGGTATACTTACCCAATTGTAGAATTACTGCGCAAACTCCGGCTACAACGTTGCCGTGTGTTAGCATAACACCTTTAGGATCTCCCGTAGTGCCAGAGGTATAACAAATGGTGCATAAATCTTCAAGTGTTGGTGGAACTTCAGCATTATTACTAGTGGCACCTAATTTTTCCACATCAATAAATGATACAATTTGTATGCCCTGATTGCGTGCTGCCTGTAATGTTGTTTGCTTTATGGGCATAATGGCAATTAAAATTTTTAATGAAGGTGGTGCTTTCCCCAAAAGCATCATAGCTTTAGCATCATCCTCAATAACCACAATTGTCATTTCGGTTTGTCGTATGATAAACGCACAAGCCTCTGGTCCTAATGTATCATAGAGGGGCACAACAACCAATGAAAAGCAATAACATCCTTGTTCATATAGAATCCATTCAGGGCGATTTTGTGAATATATACCAATAAGTGCTTTAGGTCGAGCACCTAGAGCTATCATACCTGAACCAAAATTTTTTGCTCTTAATAAAGCTTCATCATAATTGATCCACTAAAATATTCAACAAAATATATGATATATATAATATATAATATGAAAAGCATGTTTATAATCAATGCAATGGAGTGAAACATAAAGAACTGAGCATTTACTTGATAGGGTGCTGTTAGAGTTTCACGCCATCCCAGGCATGGTCCATTATTAGAAGTGTAAGCACCTTCACGAAATGTTTGATACAATGTACGAACATTTTCAGTAATAAAGTTGATAAATTTTCCATTTTTTGAATCCTTGTAGAATTTGGATACATGAATTTGTTCTGGACCCTAAAATGGAAGAGTGCAGATGAAAAAAGAAAGGAACGAAATCATAGGAAATGGATAATGTTTGTATTTGACTGAGTTGTTATTGGTCTGAATTGGTCTGTCTTAAGATGAATAAAAATTGAATCTTAAGTTATTAAAACTAAAACATATTTCTCAAGTATTTTGGGTACTAGAATCAACAAAACACTATGTCATTATTTTACAAAAATGCTTAAAATAAAGCACTTTCATAATGTTTATCGTAGAAGTTAAATGAAATAAAAGCGTGCTTTTGTCATAGTAGGTGATTTATGATGAAATAAATGTTATTTAACAATGGCCAGAAAAATCTTTACTATTACACTCTGTATATATTATAAGCATCGATTATTTATTATTTATATTGTCAATATTTCCTGTTGACATATTTATCACAATTTCCAAATTCATACGCAATTGATTTAATTTGCGCGAGTTGCATACAAAAAACACATACAAAAAATGTGATGTGAAAATCAAATCACAAGTCACAAAAGTAAAAAGGTATTCCATTCCAAAGAATTTAAAAAACCTTTTTAATTGAGGGAACTTCAAAACATGTAAAAATTGGAAGCCAATTTAGAAGAAATTCGGAGTCAATTTATTATGTTAAATAACAAATCTGAACCGATTTAAAAGTTGTAAAGTTTTTCTGCAAAACAACTTCTACGAAATAAGTTTTTATATAGAAAGTGATATCAAACATATTCCTTGCCATTTTCAGTCTCGCTTGTCTTTGAATCAAAGCATTTTCACACATCAAATTTCATAAAAACAGCTCGAAAATGGCAGCCTGTATTTTAGAAGGAAATTTACATGGACCGATATCACAACGATAGACAAATCTGACCAAAGTCTAAATTCATTTAGAAAGTGATTTCGAATCGATCGATATAATAAAAAATTGAACTATCTCAACTCGTACAATAACATACAACATTTCAAACTTAGTATGTATATCCCGTTCGAAAATTCTCATTCGATATAATAAAATTAAAGGTCAATAAAAAAATTAAATAAACAAACATGTGCAGATGATATAAGAAAACTAAATATTTGGAAATTTTTTAAAGATCTCTAAATTCCAAAAATATGACGTGTTGCGATAAATATAAAAAAATACAAACATCATTGATTGAGTTCGATCGATGGTGTATCATAATCTTGATAAAACAACACAAAATACGAAAAACTATCATTTAAAAGAACTGAAATCAAATTTTGCTTCAATCAATTTATGTACCAACAGAATATTTTGGCAATTTATTTGATCTAATTTATATTGTTGCATCAAATTTCATTAAAATACTTTTAAAAAATCGATAAAGGTCGATCAAAATCGCTTCAGCAAATAATTTTATATTGAGCAGAATCACTTTGAATGATAGAAAATTTCTAGTTGTTACACATTTCTACAAAAATTATACACACCTTTTGAATTATAAAAGTACAAAGCCAAAATAAAAAGAAAACATATATAAATTTAAAATTGATTTGCTACAGATCTACTTTTAAATATATTATATTGTATTTATATAAACATCATGAAACTTTCATTAATAGCAAACATTTAAATTTATAAATAATCTGACAATTTAATTTATAATGAATTTCTTTCTATATTAAAAACAGTAATTAAAAGCAGATCGTTATTGAAATAGTTGTTCAAAAATATTGAGATTCATGTCTATTTAAAAATCCGTTTAACTTATAAACATTCACATACCACTTGATATGTGTAATTCAATTAGCGTTTTATTTTGCATTGAATAAATAATTGTAATTTATTTATTAGGGCTCATTATAAAATGTATAGCACAGAAATTTATAAATAAGTCTAACGTTAAAGAGAATCTATTACTACAAGTGCTTACTAAACTGAACATTCATATAAATCTGATGAATATCTATATTGTAAATGTTGCTAAACACAATATTTTGTACGTAAGATATTGATTCAACATTCTATTGATAAGCGTAACATTTTGAACATAAGATGTTGATTCAACATTCTTTACAGTATGTTAAAATTGTATATAAGTATTTTATACGCCACAAGAACAATTATTTCTTGCTTTATTAGTACTAACCAAAATTAGTTTAATGAATTAGAATATTTTAAATATTTAAAATTTTTAAAATTCTTTTTATTTAAATATTTTAAAATTTTCTTTTCTTGTGTTGCGGCACACATTTACATTTATAAGAACAGTCTACACCTTTTACCTTTATTGATAGTTACAAAAAAATAAATTTTATAGATAGATCTTTAAGCTGATTGACATTTTTACTATGCAAAAACATGTTTAATAAAATATTGTGGAAATATATGATTGCTTGTATGCCTGTGAGTGTGTTCATACATGAAATAGAAGAATAAAACTTTTGATATATTAACATTACAATTAGAAGTTAAAGGAGCCTACCCGATGATATGCATCCTGTAGAGGATCATATTTTATCTACAATAAAGAAATAAAGAAGAATATCCAGAAAATTAACGGGACGCGAATATTTATGTTATTTATTTATAGAAAATAAGGAATAGAAAAAATTAAACATAAGAGGAAAATGTTAAAGCATTAAATGAAAAAAGCCTAATCAAAATCAAAATAAAAATAGAGAGATTGAGGGGTCTCTAAAAAGTAGCAGGGACAATGGCGGTTCAAAAACTACTAAGGCTCACTACCCATAAAAAGTATTATAAAAAATTTTTAAACAACGAAGCAGGCATAATCGAACTCTACATTCACGCCCACACACACATACACACACACACATTCAAACATACATAAATGGATACATAAAATGAAACACATGCACATCGAATTGTAGTTGTTACCTTTAAAATGTCACTTTGGCTGGACATTTCAATTGGGGGCCGTATCGTAGTAACTTGGCCACAACAAGACATTTTTGATTTCGCTTTCTTTTTTTTTTTGTTTTTTTTTTTGATGAACAAGAATTTTTCAGTTTCACTTTTCACTTGCAATAAATTGCTCTAGTGCTGCAATCGTTGCTTGTGACAATTATTTACAATTAAAGAAATTTATTGAAATGAATAAATGTCTGTCGGTCTCACTGCTTCCTATTTCAATTTTAATTTCAATGAATCTTTCTTGTCTTTTTGCCTTTATATTTATTACACTTTAAACGCTTTATCACTTGGCTAGCGCTTTCATTTTATTGTTAATATTATTCTATGATCTTTATCGTAGAAGAAAAAATTGTTTACAAAAGCAAATAGCGAGGTAAGAAGAAAAAGGCAGAGCATATTTTCAATTTTTCAATGATCGTGGACTCTTTAACTCTCTCTACTTTTCCCGCTTTCTGTTTCTCCATCTCTCTCTACATCTTGTTTGATTCTCTGAGTTTTTCTTAGGCAAGAAGAGTGTCCGCTGTAACGCATTTTGTGATAATGAAATATTTCAAGAAATGGAAATATATTTCCGATAGCTCACTTTGACACGAGTTTGTTCCCATCCCGTTTTTATTTAAAAAAGCCAGTGGACCCGCTACAATCGATTAGGGCAGCATTTAAAAAAAAAATTTTTTTTTCAAATGAGACGCTCATACTTTAAAAATTACAACTTTTGAAAGATAGGTAGACAAACAAACAAACAAACAAACAGGCAGATAAAGAGACAGGCGAACTTAAATTAGTTCTAGAAAATTAGTTGTAATTGATTTAAATAATAACCAAAACGGGGGAAATATCCTTAACCTTTTTTACATTCTACAAATTCTGCAAAAATTCATTCTCAAGAGTTATCTCAAGTGAAAATTACTCATAATTGCGATAATCACAAATTACAATAATGCATAAATAACTCGATCATAACTTTGCAGAGAAGATCCGTTTTCCAATATATAATTTTATGGAGTATCTAATGAAGATTATGGTGACCGCAATCGCTTTACGGAAACTAGCACTAACAATGACAACAATAAAATGCTTACTATTTCAAGTTTATTATTCTTTGTTCATTGTAACCGGTTGTACAATAAGTTAAAAGACCATTATAGTCTTTTATTTTCTTAATGAAATTTAGTAGAACCATCATCATTAATGATCAATTTAAAATTATCTAAATCATGTTTCAATACTAAATTATTACTTGAATTTTTGAGTCTTTGACTTTTGAAAAAGAAACCTACAGAGAGAGAGAGAGACAGAGAGAGAGAGAGAAATAGTGCGAGATAATGCGAGATATTATCTAGCGCTAAATAAACGTCACAAAACAGAGAACAACAACGTTCATTGACATCACACACACAAGTGTCATAACGAACAAATCTTATAAAAAAAGATGTCTAAAATTAATGTAATTAATTAACATGCACAAAACAATCACAAATTAATTGGAGCGTTCACTTGAACAAAATACACTTCATAAATATATAAATATTATGCAATTAAACTTATAAGAGATTAAATAGAAAAAGAAGCAGATGAAGATGAAGATGATGATGATGAATCATTGTAATAATTTTCCAATTCATTAAGCAAAAGAATTAATAATTAGCAGAGGCGATAGTGCATGCAAAAATGAGACAGAGCGAGAAAACTAAAGAAAAAGTGTGATTAAGCTCAATGCGGACTCGCAAAGCAACATTGTTGTAATAAACTATTCAACATGTTGCGCAATAAGTTTACAAAATTATAATTAGAAGTGTATGAAAAAAATTAAATCAAATTCGATGAATTTATTGAACAACTTATTGCGGTAATTTATTTGCCAAAATAGATTTGAAAAATAAAAGAAAATTAAATTTAGAAACAATTTATAAAATCTTTTACTTCAAGTAATTAATGACAGGCAGGTCGTATAATTTATATTTTAAGGGAAAATCTCATTGAAATTTTTTCTAGATTATAATTTTCTTCTTATTTTTCTTTGTACAGCAAATTATATTATTTAGTATGATTTTTATTATTCTCATTAGGTTTTTATGTCCATATTTCAATTATGAATATGGCTTTTTTAAAGGATAATAATTTATCCAATAAATATGTTATTAAAGGATTAAAGGATTTTGACGGATAATCCGTCAAAAGGATGATAAACAAATAAAATATAATATTTTATTTGTTTATCATCCTTTTTTTTCTTTTTTATTTAGATTATTGCATTACATTTTGTTTATGTAATTTTTTTTAAGGACACTTCAGATATAAGACGTAAAAAGTTTACTTGTCGCATCCAAAGGGACTTAAGATGACTTCAAATTCTATTAAATTGAACGTGTAAAAAATCATTTAATACTTCCATGCTTCTGCGCATTACAGATCGTCTGTCATTTTCTAAACAACTTAACAACATTTTTGATGAGTAGGCGTTGACGGAGTACACTTCGAAAATTCTTATTAAGTTTTTTATGTATACTTCTCACATAAAAAAAACTTGTTATATAGAATAAGAATATAACTCTTAACTAATTTTTAATTGCGTTGACATTTTGTATCAGATCGGTCCTCTGTTTCGATCTCATCTAACCTTTGCGGAAAATTAGTATTTCTCATTTTGCACTTTGTAATTTAATTAACATTTAAAAGCAAATCCAGTTAAAAAGCCTATAAAAATTCGGATTTGCCCCCTGACAAATTAAAGTAAAAAGTTTTTAAGTCGCATCGAATTATATTTTTTTTATTTTTCAAATAATTAAAACTTTCTATGAAAACTTAATTTTTGATTTATTCCCCTAATTTGTTAAATAAATTAACCAAAATTGTATGTAAAATATTTAACAGTTCGCCAAGATCGACTTTTAAATTTTTTTCATGTTTTTTTTTTGATTTTTTAAAAAAGTTAAATAAAAATTATTGTTATTACTATTTTTATTTCTTATTTATTTAATTTGATTTTCTTTTCTGTTGCTGGTTGTTTATAAAAAATTTTGTGCAAAGATCAGCATGTGATCTGTGTGTGTGTGTGTGTGTGTGTGTGTGTGTGTGTGTGTGTGTGTGTGTGTGTGACAGAAATTAAACCAACACACATGCATAAAAAAATTCTATGTATAAAACAGCATAAACAATCATTCATTAAGTATTGGTCTTCTTCTTCTTTTTTTGATCTTATTTTTTTTGTTTTAGTAAGCAAGAAAAAAACTAAAAATTGGAGATGCATCACTTTCTGATAAATTATGCCAACAAAAGCAACAACAATATATAAATCAAAAGAAGAAGAAGAGAAGATGATTTAAACACTTTTACGTAATAAACAAAATTTATACACATTTTCTTTTTTGTTTTTGCCTTCACTTTTCATTTTTTTTTTAGTGTTGTTGTTGCTGTTGTTATTGTTACTACTTTGATGGCACTATAAGCAAAACATAACAAAAACCGAAGGAAGATTGCACTGCAAGCACAAAAAAATTCGAATTATTTTTAGCATAATAAATTCATGCGGGTGCTGCTGTTTTCTTCCTGTTTTGTGTACAAATTGCTGTAGTTCTTCTTATTTTCCAATGCAACTTCTTTCATTTTAAATCATTTTAAATCTTGAAGTTATTGCTATTGTTGTAATTGTTAAAAAATAATAATAACAATAACAAAAGGTCGAACTTTTAAATTAAAAATTTTTTTTGCTTTTAAGATAAAAAACTATTTCGCGACCAAACAAATAAATTTCGTAAAGTTTTCAATGAGAAAACCATCACCGCACACAGAACGGAATAAAAATGTGTGGAAAAATGAAAAAACAAAAAACGCAATCGAAATTAATTCGAATGAAATTGAGATCAAAATATTGTAATAGAAATAACACAATAAAATTTTTACAAAATAATGCACGATAGACTCTCAAAAACACACTGAGATAGACGACAATAGCGAACATTAAAATTTAGTGTTTGATCATAAAATTGAGGAACCGAAAAACAAAACAAAACAAATATAAATGAATAATAAAAATAAGAAATAGAAAATTGAAACTAGAAAACAAAATCGAAGTCGATCTAAATCGACTTTCAAGAGCCATCCACCTAAACTACAAATTGTATGTTCAAAGCTGTTAATATTTAACAGATCAGGTTTCAGATCAGATTTATGACTCATAATTCCTTCCACAATTCCTTCACTTTCAATCACAATCACTTTATGAAAAGGACACATTGTCAAAAGGACACTTTGTCAAAAGTACATTTTATATAAGGAAATGCCTTGAAATGTCCCTTTGATCTGATCAATTTAAATTTTTGCTAAGCAAAGGCAACTTTTTATATTTTTATCAAAACTTAATACATAAAAATAATTTTTCTTCATTTCTTTAAAAATTAGAATTAGATTTGATCGTAATATCAATACAGTCTAAAAACTTTTTTCAATACCAAAAGGAAAATAAATAAAGCTTTATCAAAATATAACTTGCCATGATGATCCATTTTGACAGACATATTTAAAACAATTTAGAAAACAATTGAAAATGAAAAGTCAAATTGTCATGCTAGCATTTTGTAGGGTCTTTACTCAACATATGCCCCAAATATGCCGTAAAGGTTGTAAGACATAAAACATTAATCACAATTTATATAAATATATCTATGTAAACATGTAATAAAAGAATTATTTTTATTATTGTTGTCTATTATGACTATTTTTTTCTTTTTTTCTTTTTTTCTTTTTGTTTTGGGCCTCAAACTGTTGATTTGTATGATCATTGCTTTTTCGTTTATTGTTTAGAAAAAATCAGACAAAGAGAATTTAAGTCTGGCAATGATGTTACTTTATGGCCTACATAACGTTTTCTTAATTTTTTTCAATTTTTTTTCAATTTTTTAATTTAAAAAGTCGTTAATGAAGTGTTACGTAACACTCATCTGATTTCTCCTTATTATCATTCACAATTGATTACATTATCAGAGGCTCGTGTGTAAATTTTGACAACCTTTAGTAAAGTTGCGAATTATAATAATCAAAAATGAGCCACATAAAGTTTTTTTAAATCGGCAAGTAAAAAAAGTGGGAGCTATCTTATTCGTTCACAAAGTTCAGACATTACTCATTAGAATTTGAAGAAGAAACATATTTTCTTCAAGTAGAATTTGAAACGTGAAATTTTGAAATGTACTTTTGCAAGGGCTGTCCTAGAAAAATACATTCATTTTATAAATATTTCATTCAGTCACTTAAGAAGCTCTTCGTATTACTTTCAAACAAAGCTACGGCTTTAATTCGTTCACTTTACTTATTGAAAGTTTCCAAATATTAAGAGAGTGAATGGAACATTCGTGTACGTTTAATAAAAAGTTTCCCATTGAACACTTTAACCTAATTTGAAATCTGCCTACAAATTACAAAATTTGTACACTGTACTAAAAAGATTAATGTCTTTAATAATGGACCGATGGACTGATGTGTTTGGCAAAAAACGAAATATACAGATATGTCTTAAATATTCAACAATGTATCAGAATTGTCTAGACTTTTTGAATTTGCCAAATTTTATTGTGAAAATTTCCTTCGTTTTTTTTCCATTTGTTTCCGCTTTTTTTTGCAAATAAATTAACTATATTGATCTAGATGAATGATATTCTATAAACTTTTGAATTGTAATACTTACATCTAAAATAGGCGATTGATTATCCAGAGGCACTAACGGTCTTTCTGGTCTTGGGCGTGTTAAATAGTAATAAAATAGAAGGACAATACCAGCGGATAATGTTACGACAACTGTTGTACCACCCAAGCAATCTAAATAGCCATTAATTTCAGTAACTAGAAAAAAAAAGAAAGCAGCAAGATGTTTTGTTTTTGTTTTTGATTTTTTTTTTTGGCCAAGGGCATGAAGAATAATCCATACTTACTTAAATAAGAAATAAATTTCATAATGAAATGATTTAGATAAGACCACGTGGATTTTTCTGGTAACATTAGTAAGAGAGAGGGAGAGGCAAGCAGTGTGTGAGAGAGAGAGAGAGTGAGGGAGAGATGGAGAGAGACAAAGCGAGAGAGAATATACGAAGTAACTGTCACCTTTTAACACTTTAACTGATGAATTTTTCAAACATCTGATAAAATAGACCAAACAAATTGTAATCTAAATAAAAATAGAATAAAGATAAAATTTATTAAAGTTGCGTATACATTTTCTCAATTTCGATATCTAATACCTGCAAACCATTATCATATTTATAAAATTTGTAACTTACAAAGTTAATCTGTATAATCTTTTATAAAAACATTATGATTAAATTAAAAACATGAAATTTCTCAAGATCTCATCCATTTCAAATATTTTTTATATAAATGAAGCGAGAAATTGGGCGAAGAACCCTGCTTTTCTCTTTTGACTTGACAGAATGTATCCACAGTTCCCATTAAAGCGATTCATACCGCATTTGGGGCCATTTAAGCATAAAATATGGAGAACACTACTCTTTGTAGTTTTTTCTATTGTAATTAACAAATTTCTAGTAGATTTTGAAAAATTGGTAAAAAAAATTTTTTGCGAAAATTGGTTTCTTTGTCAAACTACTTTCAAATTTCATCTAACATTTTTTGCAGGCACTGTTTCGATTTACTCTCATTTCAGAGATACACAAATGATTCATTAGACAGATCTAATGAGTTTACATAAACACAAAACATACGCACACTCACACATACACATTTAAACTAACTCAATTATAAAATATGAATGAAATAAATTTTTAATGTTTACCGCAAATTGAGAATTGAAAAAACCACTTTTTTATCTCTTATGTACTCGTTTCGCAACGTTTCGAAACGTTTCGCAGTTGTAGATGAATTGAGATCGCTATAACGTTTTAAAATTCTACAAATTTTATTTCAAAGTTTCTTCCAAATTTTATTCTACGTATTAATTTTTATTGGCATTTCCTTGTTTTAGTCCGTTTCCTCTGTTCTCTTTTCGTTTACTTCAATTGATTTCCAAAATTACTTTTTAATTGCTACGACTTATTTTGATCACAATTTTCTATAGAATTTTTACTCAAAATTCAGTTGAATAACTTTGAATTGTTTTCTTAATTACTTTACATTCGCTTTCTTTTTCCTCTTTTTTTGTTTTGGTTTTTCCTTCCCCTTTTGCAGACTTTTTGCAATTTTATATTACTGTTGTTTACCAAAGAAAAAAAATTACTTAATATCAAAAGTTATTTATTGTATTTTTTTGTTGCTTATGTTTTTTTCATTTTTTTTCTTTTTTGTGAAAAATGTCAAATATAAAACAATGAGAAGTAATAAATTTTGTTACATAAACAAAAAGAAACATGAATTATAAATAATTAAATAATTAAAGATTACTGTTACTTTTGGCAGATTACGCGAAAATAATAGAAAAGTTTAAATTAAAAGTTAAATAGCGATTTTGTGAAGTGTCTCTTTTTCTTGGATTCACTTTAATCTTAAAAACTCATTTAAAAACAAAACAATTATTCTATTACATTTCACAATAATTGTAAATGTAAAAAAAAATCTTAAAATTTAAAAAAAAAATTTTTTTTGCACTCAAAGTCGTATTTCTTTGATATAAGTTCAATATAAATGAAAAACAATTTCAAGTACAATTTGAAAAAAGGTTCTAAAGAAAAAAACATGTTTCAGACACACAAAATAGCACAAAAACAAAACACACACATACACACGTACACACAAATAGAGTACATGCCTGCCACAAACATAAAATGTTTATATATCGATTTTTCACTGTAACGCTAAACATTTAGAAATTATGAATGATTTGTTTAAACAAACATAATTTTTATTAGATATAATTTAAATTAACATAATTATCATTAATAATTAGCGCTTTTTCTTTTCTTTTTATTTTTTAACAAAATCTTTAATCTTTAATAATCATTAAATTGACCTTTTTTTACCGTTACAATAAATAATATTCTCAATAGTTTTATTTCTACCTCTGCCTCTCTCTCTCTCTCTCTCTCTCTTTTTGACTCTCTATCGGACTTCAATGTTAAAATATAAGCAAAAATCTTTTTAATTGCTTTTCAATGTTACAATGAACTTGTTATTGTAACTGTAAAATGTGCAATTGCCATTAATAATTATTAATTTTCTAGTTTTGTTTTTCTTTTCTTCTTCAATATTAATTTTATTAATTTAATTAATTTTAATTTTATTTGCAACATTTAATTATAATGAGAAGTTGTATTTTCGTCGTTTTACGTTAATTATTTAATTAAAATTTACATTTCTTCTTCTTTATTATTATTTGTGTTATTTTTTTCTTTATTTCATTTTATGCATTTATAAATGATACGTAAACGCGCACTCTCTCACGTACACATTATTATAAACATTTTACCAATTTTGTCTTGAAGAGATGTTAAAGAGAAAGATAAAGACAATAACAACAACACAAAAAAAAGTATCTTTTCTCTGTAAATTTATTGTTATTGTGTTATAATTGCTTTAGTGTTATTGTTGTCGGTTTGTGTATTACTTTTGACCACAAGAATTCTAGCCTTTATTTTAATCAATTTCTGTTTTGTATTTATTTCTTTTTCGTTCTATTTTTTTTCAATTCCCATAATTAAATATTTATAAAATTTCTTTTAACAATTTTACACATTCAGTTTAAAGAACAAAAACACATGTGTGTATGTATATGTGTTTGTGTGTCTCTGATTGCAATTGCATATGGCATATGGCATATGGCATATGCCACTTAGCATCATCAATATACTAACTGCTTCATTTTATTATAAAATTTTATAAGAACAATAAGGCAACAACAACACTAGCAATAAAAAGAGAAAGAACCAGAACAAGAACAACAATAGCAACAATATGTTTAAATTTTCATTGGAACATACTTATACATAGAAATATATATATGAAAAACAGTTTTACTTTTTCTCATTTTACTTATCATCATCCAGTTGTTTTTTTTTCAAATTGCCCTTCGTAATATTGTTATCTCGTAAATAATTTACTTTGCTTTGTTTAGAAAACAATAAAAAAAAAATTATGAAAAAAAAATTTTTAATACACCACGCAGCGATATGACCGATATTCACGTCAAGACAAATAACTAACAACAACAACCACAACAATACAACTTATGTAAACTTCTAATTTAAGTTTTGCGCTAGACTCATTTCCACTAGAGATGGTGATTTCTGTTATGCTTCTTCTAAATTAACCCATAAACCATAATTGAATCGATTTTTTTCATTTCAAAAAGAAAAATAAATAACTAAATAAATAAATAACTACAATTGAACTAATTCAAAATTGAACGTAATCGAATTTACGTATTAATTATGAAGTAAAGCTTTAGTTATCGGCTTAAGTTATTCTTAATTCGTTGTAGTGATTATTATTGTAACATTTCATTTTATCAAAATATTTACATTGGAGAATTGTTTCAAGCGTGAAGTTAACAACGCGAATCTTTCAAATATTCAGCCAAATATTTTCATTATTGCTTTTCGTAATTTATGCAATCTGCTTTTTATTTATATTATAAATTAAATAAATAAAATTTAATATTTACTTAATTTAGAAGACTTTCGTAATTATCATTGTGAGTCATGATCACTTTGCTCATGCAGCATAATAAGCAACTGATATAGCGAATATGACAACATCCTTAAAATATGTTACGCATTTTTTTATTTAAGTGAACTTGCTTCTCCATATAAGTTTATACCGTTATCATCAAAAAAACCGCAATGAACCACAAGCACTAAATATTAACTGCAAAAAAAAATAATAATGAAATTAAAAAAAAGTCAAATAAAAAAAATTAAAATTAGCAAAAAACATAAAGCACACAAGACCGTATAAATTAATGAGTAATATAATAAAGGTGATATGGTAAAAAAATCAAAACAAAATGACGAGTAGTTATAAAGTGAAAAACAATGGATGCAGGTCAACGGGGCTCTCAATCAACAACAACTCACTTCACATCAAGCATTGAAGGATCTTTTAACAGTGCTTACGATGAAGTTCATCCAGAAGTTATAGTTTTAAAACCAACCACAATAGAAACGTCTTCGAAGGCGGCAAATAATAAAACGGTATGCAGAGAAAATGGTTCAAATGAAAATGGCACAAATGGAACAAATCTATTGTATGCAATTAACAAAAATGCCGCTGAAGGCCTTATGGATATTGCATTGTTATCGGCCAACGCTAATCAATTGAGATTTTTATTAACTTATAATCACAAAGCATCGACATTCTATATTAGTCTTACATTGGTGGCCATATCCCTCATATTGCAAGTCTTGGTTGGTATAGGCTTAATATTCAAAGTAATTACCAAAATAAATTATTAAATTATAGCTTTTTCTCCAAATATTAGTAACATTTAATTTTTAATGTTTTTTTTAAAGCATCGTTTCCAACGTTGCCGCAACAAGCGTTATAATGAATTAGTTGTTGGCGGTGTTTTCATTGTAACCGTTGTAAATATTTTATTAGCAGCTTTCACCACCACCACGGGGGATTATAATTAAATAACTATTGAATTTTATTTTTCTGTAATTTCCAAATTTTTATTAATTATGAATTTACAACAATAAAAAATGGCTTATTATGACCACAATTTTTTATAATAGCAATAATTGTATTATCTTAAAGTGCTTAATTCAATTTAAAATCAAATTATCATTATCAGTTGAAAATAATGAGATACAACAACTATTAGTGAATTATAATAAACAAATAAAATGGGAAGAATAAATCATCTATTAATAATTAGATAAGCGCTAAAAAAATTACGCATTATAAATAACAGAATAATTTCAGCTGGATAACATTAATGTTAGCATAACATAAATGCACTCTTAATATCTGCTACGAGATACATTAAATTTATATATATATATATATATATATATATATATATATGTAAAGAGAATAAAATATATACAAATCAGATTACAGCGAATCAAAGGCAACACAATACAAATCACAACAATTAACTACTGTAATCCTTTTTAATCATTTTTGCTATAGTACTCAATTGCATATTTGTCGTTCCTTCATAAATAGCCCCAATCTTTACATCGCGATAATATTTCTCTTGCGGGAAGTCACGTGTAAAGCCAACGCCGCCCATCCAATCAATACATTTGATTGTGGCCCGTTGTGCCACCTCTGATGCATAATATTTCGCCATGGCAGCCTCTTTCACAAATGGTACACCATGCTCTACCATGCGGGCTGCATTATATGTGAGTAAACGGGCCGCTTCAATTTCGGTCGCTACGGTGGCGATTTGATGTTGCATCGATTGAAAATTATACACCTCGTTTCCAAATTGTTTACGCTCTAATAGATATGGTATTGTATGATCGAAGCAACCTTGAGCTAAACCAATCATTTGAGCTGCTATACCGATACGACCTTCATTTAGAAAGCCGGCCGCATATTTGTAACCATGACCGAAAGTACCCAATAAATTTTCTTCGGGTATGCGAACATCTTCAAATGTTACCATACAAGTGCCCGAGGCTCGTATACCTAATTTATCTTCAGGTTTATTTATAATTAGGCCTGGTGTATCTCTCTCTACCAGAAATGTTGTGATACCGCGATAACCATCTTCAGGTTTAGCATTGGCAAACACAATAAACAGGCCGGCTAAATCTGAATTGGAAATCCACATTTTCGTACCATTTATAATAAAATGATTGCCATCTTTTTTAGCTACCGTCTTCAAAGAGAACGCATCCGATCCTGATGAAGGTTCTGTCAAGGCAAAACTCCCAGGATATTCTTGCGCCAGTTTTGGCAAATATTTATCCTTCTGCTCTTTGGTGGCTACTTTTGTAATCAATGAAACCACTAGAGTGTTGTGTATATCTACAAGAGCAGCTACAGCTGGACAAACTTTCGATAGTTCTTCAACTGTTAGAATTGTTGTTAGGAAATTGCAACCACTACCACCCAAATCAGGATCGACTTCGATCCCCATAAGACCATTATCAAACATTGCCTTGACTACAGAATCATCAAATTTATGATTTGCATCCATTTGTTTAACATGTGGAGCTACCTGCTCTTGGGCCAGTTTAGCAACTGCATAAAAAAGTTCAAGTGTTTCTTCTCAAATTTCATAGAAATTAAATTACAAGGAATTAAATTAAAAGAGGAATTAATTGCATTGTATGACAACAAGTAAGACGCCTGAAATGTTGAATATTCAACATCCACAGAGAAGCCACAAATTTTCCTTCTGAAAAAAGCCTTCTTCTCCACCAGTTTAAGATCTGTTTTAGATGTAACTATTCCAGCTAAGAACTCAGTTTAATTACATTGATAACTTGAATTCTACTCCCTTTAGGAAAGTCATTATTGGTAGAAACTGGATAAAGCACTTTTACATGGGAAATCCACTAGAACAGTAGATTTCATATTTGTGTTAAAGCGAGCAATATCACCTCCTTATCCAATTAATTTTTCTATCACAAGTGTAACGCCATTTAAATCATTATCAAATGTTAAATTTAAACAGCTGACTAAAATCTTGTGAAAACCATACATATTTCTCTTTCACTTGCAACCATTTAAAAAACAAACACTAATTAGTAATAAATGTTTTTAGCATGAACAAATATTCCATAATCTCATCACAAATATTTGAGGGAAATTCATATTTTTGTAAGTTCGTTCCACACGGAAAGTTATTTCATCTATAGTTAGTCGTCAAACTCTCGTTTAAAAGTACAATTTGTTTTACTACGAAAACACAACTAGTTTCGAACCTGATTTTCTTACATAATTATCTTTTTACAACTCCTTGCTTACATTGCCATTGAACTTATAATTGACTCGTATAATTAAATAGATAAGAGAATAAAAACGCTTTCTCTTTGTTGGTCTTGTCTTAAACTTAATGGTTCAAATCGTAGAGAAACAATACTATATAAAATTATTCATGGGATCTTTTATTTAATATTTTTTTTAAAAATTGTTTATAAACAAAAACAATTTTACTTAACACAATTGCTTGACACCTTTTCTTTGTATGTTAAAAGCAATGTTAGAGAAATACAAAAAAAAAGAATATGCCTTATATAAGAAAGGGAGAGAAGGATAATTGGATAGTGGAAGAGAAAGAGAGGAAAAGAGAGAGAGAGAATAGAGAGAGTTTTTAATTGCAACTTAAAAAACAAGCATGTTACACGGTCAAGTTCAAACCCTAAATGCTTTGTTATGACACTCTCAAGCTAAACTAAAGAACTAAACTAAACGATCTATTTAAATAAATAAATTGTAGCACAATATGAATAAGAAAATTTCAATGGCCTCAATCAATTTACATTTATAAATTTTAATGGATATCAAAAAAAAGAAAGAAATAATCTTTCTCCACGGGTACTCTCTCGTACTTCTTGAAGTTTCTCTCAAAATACTGTGCACGTAAGTGCACACATACACATGCAAAGTACTTAATTAATTTTACAGTGTAATTTCAAATAAAAAAAACGTGTGGAATAATCCATGTGGATGCCTATATGTGCATAGTGCATACAAAGCAGCGCTGCTTAGTGCAGCGTTAACGAAAACAAAAACAAGAAAAAATCTGTATGAAAAATAAGTGAAGTCAATTAGAATCGACTGTATAAATAACCTACAAACACATCGCCAGAACATGGAAACATATCAATTTTCCAAATATTTAAAACTATCTAAATGTGTGGAAAGATCCATGGGCCAATTAGAAATTTTGGCCCACATTTTGCAATATCTAAGTACTACCTTGTGTTGGGGTTCGCGGAAAGTGTAACTAAAATTGTTATTGGCTTTAGTCAAAATAAAATGCCATTTCGGAAAAAATTAAAATAATCTGCTAATTTTTTAAAGAGTTTGAATTTGTGTATCAAATTTTCATTAAGATATCTTCGAAATTGTGAACGGTAGATTTCAAACTGATGGACGGACGTGTAGATGAACTTAAATCAATTCAGAAAGTGCTTTTTATAATATCCACGTGCCAAAAATATTGCAAACTAAATAAATTTTCATAGAGTACGAATGGACGGATGGATGGACATTTAAGTTTACGCCAAATTAGCGAAAGATTTTCTAGTTCTTGGGGATGTTTATCTACCATTCAAATGGCGTACTATTTAATTAATTGTTATATAAATGATGCTCCAGTAATCAACAGTAAAAATAAGAAAAAGAAAAAAAATAAGTTTGAAATTTTAATGCATGAAACTAGCATTACATTACATAATGATAAATTAAAAAGTAAACTACGGCACTGAGTTTACATACGCACAAATAAACGAACAAACATTTATATAAAAATATAAATTCTACACGATCAATCAACTAAACGAACGATAAGTAAACGAACGAGGTAAGTTGAAAAAAAAGAGTAAATTGACAGAGAAAGGAAAAGCGGGAGAAAAACGTTTTTTGCATAGAAATTTTTATTGAAATCAGTGTGAAAAATGAAAACTTAAAAAAATTTATGAAATTCTTAAATTTAGATATCACTTTATTAATATCAATTAATGCAAATTATTGCAAATTATGCAAATCTTTTAATTTTGTTGTTGCAAAAAAATTCAAAAAAAAGGAGAAATATGCAAAATTGTGAAAAATCAGCAAAATTAACTAAACCAAATAAAGAAGTAGAGGAAAAAGAAAAGAAGAAAAGCAAAAGGGAAAATCTACTCACCGGTCTCTTTCATAACCTTTTCATCTTCAGTTAGAAAGGTTAAGGGTGTTGGCGTAGTAATTTGATTCGATGACATGGCAAGTTGGTGCTGTTGACGTTGTTGGCGTAAACCATTTAAAAACTATTGCGACGTTTCGAAATATATACAAATAAAATCAAACAATAAAAGACGGAAAACAACCAAACGAACAAAATAAAAAAATTTAAAAAACGCAACAAATTTATTTTCTATTTTTTCCCATTTGCTTTTATTTACGCCATAATAAAACCATTCATTTACATACCAAACGTTTTGGTAAATTCCTTAAAACATTCATTTTCTTCACTATATTTTCTTTTTCTTTTTACTTTTTATATTAATTCCTTTTTATTTATTTATAGGTTTTTTTTTTGTTTAATTAATTTTCTATTTTCTCTTTGCTTTTATAAATTTTTCTTCTTGGTTTAAGCCACTAGCTTTCTTTTCGTACGGAGAACCCAACACTAACGGCAATTCTTAATTTTAGACTGGGACTGCCAGACAATATTTTTCAATGTATTGTTTTATAACCTCACGATGACGATCATCTCACAACTCTTTACAAACACTAATACTAACCAACAACCCACAATTTGTCTACATAAAATATTTACATTTATATTTTGCTATTTATTTATGATGTCTCATTTAATATGCTTTCAACTGAGAGTATTTGAAATAATATACGCATAAGAGTGATCACCAAAGTGGTAGAAATAGAAACGTAGAAAGAAAGAGATAAAAAATAATTGATATAAATTATATTGAGAATGATCGATCTTCAACGTTTATGGTGCTGACTTTTCTTTACATTATAATGAAATCTACATTTCTAAATTTCAATTTATAAATACCATGGGAATTGGAATGGAATTATTCAACAATATCTATTATTCCAATAGAAGAAATGCATCATCTACCCGCATACAAAATTTAGATACAGGAACTCTTTTAAATTGTATACTTTTTAATTATTAGATCGTTTAAAGTTCGGACAAAAGAATTTTGATTGAAATATTATAAAATTCTATAGCTGGATTTTTTCAATATATGGACAATCGTTTTAGAGACTTCCCGACTTAATCTATCTTAAGCATTTTCATGGAGGTTAGAAATGCCTTCAAAAGACAGCAAAATATGTTCCCCAACGATGAAGTTTCTGTCGTTTTTTTATTGGTATATTTTGTTATGAGAAAAGGGTGTCCTGCATCTTGCACTGTAAAAAGAAATTGCAACATCACAAATTTGGAAAATTATCAACTTAAATAAAACTGATAAATCAATCATCCAGCAGAAACACTTGTAAACTCTGCAATTCTTACTAATTGAAACGAAAAAGAAAGTCAAGTTTATCTTAATAAAAAATACGAATCTTTTTATTTTCATAGTAAACTTCAATTAAACAGAACGCACAACACAAAGAGGTAATAAAAGCCAAAAAAAAAAACAGAAAAGCAAGTTTTTTTAAGCTGTTTCCATTGGTTGTGCTGCCGTCTCCTCTGTATATTTGCCTTTATCTTTACCTAATGCAGCCAGACGTCCTTTGCCACGTCTCTCCAAAATCGCTTTGCGATCTTTATCCAATTTCAATTTGACTATCAAACATTTCGATGGATGTATACCCACATACACATTTGTACCATTGGCATTTTCTCTTTGTATCTTTTCAATGTAAACGACAAACTTTTTTCGATAGGCTTGAACAACTTTGCCAACTTGATTACCTTTAAAATGGCCTCGCACAACTTGAACTTCATCATCTTTACGTATGGGCATGGATCGTACATTATATTTTTGTCGTAATTCTTTTGACAATGGTGCTGACATCAATCGCCGACGTATATGAGATGGAGCTTGAAAATGCCGCTTACGATTCTTTCGGCGTGAGGATGTCACAAATTTGTTTAATTTCATTGTGCTGTATTACGCTGTGTAACAAACAGAACAAAACAAAAAAAGATGTCACAATATAACTTTAAGAAATGATTTTCTTTACACTTTATTATTGTTGCAAAACATAAAACAACAAGTCAACAATTTCCAAAAAGCATGTTTTTTTTGCATGATAATATAATTTTAATCATTACTTTTATTTACACTATTTCTATTGTTATTTTTGAATTTTATTGCTTCTCAAGTTCATAAATTCAATTACTATAATCTCTTTAAAATAAAATTCCTTTAAATATTTTGAATGAATCTTAATTTTTTATAATAATTTGCAGAATTACGTACAATTTTCGGCAATAATTTTATATGAAAGGAAAACATGTGCATACAAGAGCAGCTCACTTCAGTAGAAATATCATCAATAGACCAACAGTGTTGTCATATTCATATTATCTGAAAAGTATTAACAAAATTTCTTTGATCATATTTATTGATCTTCATAAATTTTTTAATTTTTTTTAATTTTAATACATATTTTATTATAATTGTAATTTCACGATACTTTCTAATTTTAGAAGTTACTTCTATAATTGTAAGTGAAAGAAAGTTCAAAACAAAATTGCTAAATGGCAGTAGAAAATTAATTGATTTGGCAATGCCTACTACGAAAGAAAGAATAGCTGGCCAATTACAATTTCGTGAATCTGTTGCAAATAATAACAAAAGCATTAAATCTTGCTTTTTTTTCTTCTTAGATAGTTATTTATTATCCACGATAATCATTAAATTAAAATAAGTGTTTTGGAAGAGACATGACAACACCAAGTAATCAACTAAGTTCTTATGAATTGCATCATCCATCTACGCCGCAACAATATCCATCACAATTAGGCGATTATATACCTTTAGATGCTAGTTATGCGGGACAAAAAAAAAGTTATTCAAGTAAGAGTAATTTTCAAAGGAACGCAAACAATAGAATGAATCAAAATTACTATCAAAAACAGCAAAAAGTCTTTAATAGAAATGATGAACAAAATGGAAATAAAAATAGGAGCAGAAGCGAGACTGCCAAAAATGTTAACCATGAAGCAGACGATTCATATTTTCATATATCCATGTTGGAAGATCCTTGGAAACCTTTAATACAGAGACTGAATGCAATAAAAAATTCCGAAACTTCTTTAAATAAATCTGACAAATAAATTTTCTTATAGTAAACTCATTTCATCTTTACATTTACTACATAAATAAACGTTATATGGGACTATTGTATTACTATTAAGCACAAATTTTAATTTCTGCTGCAGAGATAAATGCAGTGTTACCAAACACAAAAGTTTTAGATTTTATATTAAGATGCTAATGCTCATTTTAAAAAATTCTCTAATCAGTTTACTTGGCAGAACGGTGAATTGTTACAATTTCATATCATTCCTTTCAGTTATTGCGTTACAGAATTATAGATTGTTATGTAGGCGCGTAACATTTAAAATAAAAGAATCAACATCAAAAGCAGTTGCTTTATTAGATCTTTGATATAAAAAATATGTCTAATATATCATCTATAAATGAAATATCATCATCAAACAATCCACATTATACTCAATTTAACACGTAAGTTCATGTAAAACATATTTTTTCCAATATATAATCACAATTACGGCAATAGAAATTAGAATTTTAGTAGATACTGTAGATACATATGACCTTGATTAGTTTTTTGCGTTCATTGTGGTTTTTTTTTGGGTTTTCTTTTTTATAGATTTATAAATCAACTTGAAATCGAGGCTTTAGTGCACAGTAATAATAAATTATTAGAAGTTATTAAAGAAGTAACTGAGCAATTTATTCAAGTGTACAATCAAGATAAACGTCCAGAGAATGCTTTAAATGCTATCGTAGTGCGTTTACCACTTTCTTACACGGATTTATTAACACGTCCATTACATTTATTACATTTTGCTATAGAAGAACCGTTACAATTCGAAAATGCTATCAAATATTGTATATTTGGTATTGTACGTAATTTAATTAAAGAAAAGAGTAACGCTGATGGGATACCAGTTGATTACCCTTTAAAAACTATTGATATTGAACAATTGCACATTTTATTGCGCTTTCTTGATTTGCCGTTACAACAAGATTTATGTTTTGAACCACATCAACATATATATCCAAAGGGTCTGGCACTGGTGGTGGGCATTTTGTCAGGCTTTACAGAGGCTGAAGAGGAAATGTATGAATTTCTAAAAACTGATTAAGAAAAATACTTTAACTTTCATTTATTTTTAATTTCTCAGCATACAATCTGTGTGGTATTGTTCTTATGGATGTTCCCGCAACAAATTGAAATCATTAAAAGTTGATGGTATGAAATTTGAATTTGAATTTAAATTTGATAATTATACAAATATAATTAAAAATTTTTGATTAATTTGATTAATAATTTTCTTAAAGTACCGTTATGCCCGAATTGTTCGCGTCCCATGAGTGAATATTCAAAATTGCGTTGTACTCACGAATATCAATTATTATATATATTGCCGGTGGCAGCTATTGAGACGCCGCGTACATTAAATAAAATATATCGAGCGATTACGGTGCGTCTTCGTGAGCACACATTTGATTGTGCATTAAAATTGGGCAAACGTTATTTAATAACTGGATATTATTCATATAATCGAGCGAATCAGGAATTTCAGGCATGGAACCTGACAACAATATAAATTTAAATCATAATGATTGTTTCGCTTCCATACACGACTTGTCCAATTATCAAATGGATGCATTGTTAAACTTTGATGATCCACAAGAAGTGATTTCGTTCACTAATCTGAAAAAAAATCATAATAACAATAATTATAATAATAATGAGAAAGAAAATGATCAGAAAGAGTTAAGGAATGAAAATGATTTGCCATCATCATCTTCATCACACTTAAATCTAAGTACATTTAATTTTGATATAAATCCAATGGATGAATTAATGCCAACATGGAATTTATCCATTTCGCACAAGGAATTGTCGCCAGTAAATATGGAAAGTGTTAATGAAAGTCCAACCACGAAAATAGTAACAAAAAATGCAGCGATCACAAAAGTACCAACAACACCCGAAAAAACTATTAATACAGATTTATTGAATACACCAAGTCATGATGATAATTTTAATAATACTTCTTATAATGAGCAGAATTTATCAGGCATATCGTTTATGTCTGATGCGGCATCACCCAGTGATATATTAAAGACAGTTAATTATGATGTCATTAAAATTTTGGAACAACTTAATAATGATGAAACGGAAGCAGTAGCAGATAAGAATAATGCGATTGATGCAGCTAGAAAGGTACAATTTATAAAAAGAATAGAAGAAAAAAATCTACGGCTGAGCAGTATTTTACAAAAACCAATTTAGATTTAATTTAATTAAAAAATCAAAAAAAAAACCAAGAATGAGGTAGACCATTCAGATCACGAAAGTGAAATATATTACTCGTTGAAAATTTTGAAAAATCCTCATATAGAGGAAGGACTAAAGAATGAACCAATCGCTTGCAAAAATTCTTATGTCAAAACGCTGTTCCCAAAATTGTAAATTGTTTTCCAATAAGAAAATCATAAAAATTATTTTCGGAATTTATTTTTAAATCAAAAAATACTTTTTTTCACTAATGTTAGTGTGAAAGATTATCCCGAATCCACTAGCATTATAAAGTATGAACCTGTGAATTTTAATTTTTTTTTTTTTGGCTTTTTGTTTTATATCTTTGCAGTGGTCAACACAACCAGATTCAAGTCAGACAAACAGTAGCGACAAGAAAAACGGCAACAACAATAGTAATAAAATGAAAATGTCATGTCCAACAGAATTGGGTTTAGAATTGAAATCTAAACGCATTATAACCAATCCTGTAGATGTTTTAAGTTTAGTGTATGATACACCAACCTGTACCAGTACAACATCGAAAACATCGTCTAAAGTATTAGAGCAAGACACTGCGGATTGTGACATGTCAACAATAGAGTCGCAAGTGGAACACTTAAGTAATAATGTGATTAAATCATTGGCAGGTGTTACTTGTAAACCGCATGGTGTTGATGTTACATTAACACCTCGCTCTGTACAAAAATTATATGAGGAGGTCACAGGTGATCATTCCGAATTTGCTTTTATCTATGCTTTAAGTGCTCAATTGTGTCAAGATCGGGTACCCATGGATTGTTATGTGACTCTAAAAATGGGTCTATTATTAAGTTTATGTTCCATTTCGGTAGGGGTAACTTAATGCTTCTAACATATTCATTCCATATTCCATATTTATTCGAACGTTTTTTTTTTTGTCGTTTCATTTGAATTTAGAATAAAATGGAAGTTCCACCTATAGCCATTGCAGCTTTAGGAAACGATGTCTATACGATTGATTATTTAATGACAACTATAGGTCAACTGAGCTCACGTTTTATTGGGCCATGTGATGACTTTAAACCATCATCACTTAATGCATCGCGCCAGTATAAATGGATTGAAGCTGATCCAATAATCTTAGCTCAAGGTGGCGTTTATTATGTGGGTGATTGGTCACGCTTAAAATTGGCACAATCGGAACGTTTATATAAAACGATTGAATGCTCTGAAGTGAATGTTGAAAAGACCATTATAAAATATCCTTTACAAACGGCTATTTGGACCCATTGGCGTACATTTAATTACAGTTCCAAAGATCAGCAGATATTTCAGAAATTCGTCAAGTAAATTAATAAACTTATTAAATTAAAAAATTAATAAATTTTTCAAATTTTAGTTACATATATACTTTTTTTTGCAATTTTATCAAGACTTAGGTTAGGTTGGGTTTATCCATTTCAAATTCGCTTTATAATTTTAATATTTTTCTTTCAGAATATTTGGCATACCAATTTATGTGGCTGAAGATAATCATGAGGCTTTGGTGGATTATATATTACAACAATCTTCTACACGCTTGTATGAATCGACTGTAGATCAATTATCTATCGGGGACGAAGATATGCGTAATTTTTTAGTACTAATTTCCGAACGCCTTGTTGATTGGATGCCAGAAGCGAATGAATTATTACAAAAATATTTTGTTAGCTTAAGGAAAGCTAGACCTGGTATAGTTGATCTGGATAATGCCTTAGATATTTTTTACTCTGGGTCTATATATACATTTTTTTTGTTGTTGTTCCTTTTTTTAGATTGTTTGGGAAAACAGGCTTGTGTTTCACTAAAACAATTCGCCGAATCTTTTGCAAAGCTCTCATTACGGCATGAAGTTTTGAAAAATGATGTAATCGCCAGCATCATTTTATGTGAACATTTTGTGCAACATGTTTTCGGTGCAAGTAATTGTCTAGAGAATTCACCACCACCATATTTTGGTGCCATGAATTTCATTGGTATGGTTGATGATTACTTTGAACAATTTCATAATTGGTTAAGTGAATTCATCGAGAAATATTATAAGCCAGGTTTATAAATTCATTCTAATCAAATTTCATTCAGAATTTAATGTAATTTCTTAATGAATTCAATTAAAGTTTCTTTTGAAAAATTAAAAAATTAAAAAAAAATAAAAATCTATTAACAGACAAAGAGATTTCACATGTAACATATCTTCACTCCGCTGTAGCGAATGGTATAAAATGTAATAAATAGAAACACATTTCAATTTTCCATTTATTGTGTAATTTTATTGATTGCAGGTGTTTCCTTTTTTTTTTAATTTGTTGATTTTTTTCTTTACATCAATTTTTGCTTTTCATATTATTTTGGCATTATAAAAAAAATTTGTGAATAAAATTCAGTGATTTGTGTTTGTTTTTTTTTTCGTTATTTTTTGTTACGCGAATAATGTATTTTTAATTAATGGACTCTCTTTTCTCACAATAATTCACTTTTTTTCTGTGTTCTATTTTAATTTAATGTTATTAAAAAATTATTTGCGTATAAAAATGAAATTCGTAAAAAAAATATTCACATATTATTTGTTGTGTGTTTACATACCTAAATATTTATAGAGCTTAATATTGTATATGTATTAATGATGCATATTATATATACATATATAAAAATGTTTTAAAAATGTTTTAAAAAAATCTTTTCTACAAATATCGTATAAAAATTACAAAATTACGGGGAAAAAATTCTTGTTGCTTTGTCTTCTTTTTTTTTTTCTTTTTTTTTACTAAAATTTGCCATGGCACAAATATGTATATACAGACACACACGCACGCATATATACATGTGTGTGCGTGTGTGTGTGTATGTAATATATAAATATGCAAAAAGTTCGATTTGTTAGTGTACTGTTTTTTGTTTTGCTTTTTTGTATTTTAATTATTGTAAAGAATTCATTGTTTTAATTGCTTCGTTGATTAATCGCTTTAAAAACGGCAAAGCGCAAAAATGAAATGGAAAACGTGAAGGTAATTCATTTGATATTTTACATCTCTCAACCAATTGGAATTACGTAGAAATGTAAAGAAATTCGCATGGTATTGCCATTCGCAATCAAACTTATCTGTTGATAATTTTGTTCATATTAATTTAATTAGTAATCAATTGGTTCATTGAAGGCGATTGGTGGTTAAAATGTTGAATTTTCATAGAACATAAAATAAATGAATGGATATATCTTATTGTAAATGGTTGGTTTCATATTACTTGGCATTCAAGTGTAATTCTAAATTAAATTAAATTTTCTAACATGAAAGGAATATACAACGAAGAGATTAAGAGATTGTGAGATTATATTTTATGGCTAATTATATTAGAAATATTAGAGGAAAAGTCTGCGTACACCCCCCCCCCCCACCACCACCACAAGCATTTCAAAGAAAATAATTAAGAAAAATTAGAAGAAAATATTCGATTGTTTGGTCTTATCTTAAAAAAAAAAAGGAAAAAATTATTTACAGAGAGGACGAAAAGTTTTTTTGCGTAGTTCTTTCCTTCAGCCGGATAGTCGGCCCCAAGCATTGTATGGATATTATATGAGATTTCAACATTTATAAATTATTCGAGCCAAGAAAATAGTAGCATCAAAAAGTTAACAAAAAAAAAAAGGAAGAAATAATAATGAGAATAATAAGATCGTGTTAATTTACATCCAATAATACTCTTAAATTTTGGTGATAAATCTATATAAATCTAGATATATAAAAAAATGTGCGCTTACAAAATACAAAAAAAATTCAAATTCACCATTATTGATATGTTTGAAAAATTAGAAAAATTAACAAAAACCAAGAAAAGATAAAATGGAAATTTTGTAAGCAAAATTTTTCTTTTTTTTTTGTAATTCTAAGGAATTCCCTTCAATTTGTTATTTTACTTTAATTGTTTCTTTCTTATTATTTCACTTTAATTATACGTTTATTTTTCTTGCTGGCTGGTCAAAATAAAAAAAATATCAATTCTCCAACTTCCTCATCACTTATACAATAATTTCGTTTTAATATTATATTACTTAACTTAAATTTATATGTAAATTTAATTTACAAAAAAAAAGGAGCAGAAAAATTAACAATAACAAAAAAAATATGATTTCATTTCATTAACAAATTCTTTTTTTAAAAAATATATTATTTTACACAATGTAAAAGAGAAATTTTTATAGAGATATGTATGAACAAAGTAAAATGTACAAAAAGGGCGGCAATAGGAAAAAAAAACCAAAAACAATAACAAAAAAAAATATAAAAATAAAATGAGGTTAATAAGAAAATAAATGAAAACGAAAATACAAATAAATTGCGTTTAATTATCTTCATTTGTATGTATACGTGTGTATATGTTAAGCATTTTGTATATGTATTTGTGAAGACGTGCGAAATATTTGTGTGTAATTTCCTTCTTTTTAAAAAAACAAAACAAATAACAAATCAATTATAATTTCTTGTTCGTCATGTGCGTTTAGTTATCGTTAGCGTTATAGGTTTCACGTCTTACGCTTTCTTGTTTAGCTGTTTGTTTTGCTTTTCACTGATTTTTGTTTTCTTTGCTTTTTCAATTTTCCAATTTCATTTGTTTGTTTGTTTTTTTTTTCCTTTTTGTTTGTGTCTTTTGTGTGTACTGTTTTGCTTTGTTTGATTTTTATGATTAAAAATTTATGGGAATGTAACAAGTGTTGCCAAAAATTTCTCACCAAAAAAAAAAAAAAAAAAAAAAAAATGTATATATCTAAGTGAAATACTAAATTTTATTATGCTTGTATACAAAAGTAAAAGCAAAAGCAAAAGAAAAAACAGGGAAAAGAAGTAGAAGAAAAAGAAGAAGAGGAAAATGAAATACAGCGAACAAATGTAAATTAAACGATTTGTAACCTTCAATGTTTTCGATGTTTGCTTCAAATTATATTCCCATTAGCAATATCGATTTGTTTTAAACATCCAATTCTTCCAGAGTTCGCGATAAACGATTATTATCAATGCGTCTACGTTGACTACGTCGTACAGCATCCGCCCGACGATATGGTTCACTTTTTAAGCCCAATAAAATATCTTCTAATGCACCATTATACACTTCATCCTGTTGTAACAATTTTTTTTCACGTACCGAATTCGTTTTACATTTCAATTCATTGATAACAGCTTCCTATAATAAAATAACAATTTAGATGGAGAATTTTTATGGAGAAATACAAAAAAAAAAAGAGACAAAAATGAGAGTTATCAAATGCTTTTAATTTAAATAAAAAATAATTTTATAAAGGAAAAATATATAGTCGGTGATATTAAGGGCCGACTATGAGAAATACCCTACACCATATTGACCACTTTTGCAATCCACAAAATTATAAAAAATCACAAAACTCAAAAACAAAAAGTAAATTAATTATATTAAAAGAATGTTTAACCAGAATTTAAATTTAGAAACTGTACAGGACTTCTACTTCTCTAGCCCTATTTTATAATATATTCTTTTAGTTATTCCTCCCGAAAGCCTACTTTTTTTCTTAACCTGAAATGGGAGACTTAGAAAGCATAAAATAACACAAAAGTAGAGAAAAGGCTCCGAAATTAGCTCTCTGTTAAAGAGATCTTAATTTCACCCTTTTCAAATGATTTCAATAATTTCAATATAATGCTTTCTTTCAGTTCCTTTAAGGGTCTATCATAATAAATAATAAATATAATGGAATGATAAATTCATGAAAATAAATCAATGAAATTGCAAATTTCTTGCATAAAGCACAGATGGACAAATTGTATTTGATATTTTAAGTTGTTTACATTTCGAGTGTGGTGTAGGATATATATTACTTCTACATATATCTCTATATAGACATTACATATCAATGACAACTACAACATACAACAAAATTAAGTTAAATTAGATGAACAAGTGAAATCGAATGAAACTGCTTTATCATAATAAATGAGTGCGTTATGTATCAGAGTTACACCATTTGAAGCATGGATTTTAAATAGTGGTATGGATTAGGCAAATAAATCTATTACATTTTTTAATATATAAATGGAAATTACTGGGAAAATTATAGATAAGAGAGTGTTACACAGAGACAGAGAGAGAGAGAGAGAGAGAGAGAGAGAGAGAGAGAGAGAGAGAGAGACAGAGAGAAAGTGTTGCGCGTAATTTGAAATATTAGATAGTTGGGAGTGTAGAGGAATCTATATGAGGCGGCGGGATTTGTATTGTAAGGCCCATAAAAAATGAATATGCTAGAAGAAGTATGAGTAAAGAATTAGAGTTGGATTGGAAAAGAGTTTTTATTTATGGGAATAGAACAAGAAGTAGAAGGCAATAGAAGAAGACAATAGTAAAAGGCCAAAGTAAGATGCAGTTTAAGAGTTAGGTAGCATTATAAAATAGCACAAGGAGTAATGTGAGCTTCAATGATTTTATATATATGTATATACTTTACTTTAATCAATACGTGATGCAGTGGCTTAATTTAGAATATTCTGTTCTCGTTTTAATATAATAATATAAATATATACATATGTTGAGAATGATAGTGGTGATAAGATACTACAACGATGATAAGCACATGCGATGTACATGTGCGTGTATTATTGCAGTGCACTTGATTTGAGTGATTATTGTTGTTGTTGATGTTGGTGTTGTTGTTGCTGTTATTATTATTATTATTATTATTGCAGTTCAAACATAAATCCCAATGTCAAGGTACAAAGCTCATTCCAAATATCCTCATTATCATCATCATCATCATGTTGCATTAAAAAATGCTTTATGTAATAAACTGCTCTCCATTGTTATGCATCCAAGTTTCTATTTGTGAAATATGAGGTATATATATGTATATATATATATATATACAAATGATATTATATTATGCATACATACAAAGGTGTAAAAAATTAAAAAGATAACAAAAAAAAAAAAAGAACTAAAAAGCCTACGAAGTTCTATGAATACTTAGACATGCAGATGTTTTCTTATTTAAAAAAAAAAAACAGAAACCAAAAAACAACAAGAAAAAAAAACGAATAGAACACTATAATAAAATGACAAGGTTGCCCTATTGGACTTTTAATTGGTTTAGTAGATTATGAAGCGTCATTGTTTTACATGATAAGCGCACTTTTGTTTGTATTCTATTCATGCACCATTTGAATAAATACTTTAAAATATAAATTAATATATATATATATATATATATAATAAATATATATAAATAAATATTTATATTTATAAATAATACCTGCTGTTTCTTTTGATTCATTTTATTACGCATTTGAACTTGAACGCCTTCCTTTTTTGAGGCAGCTGCTGCCGCTGCAGCTTGTTCTAGACGACGTCTCTGCTCATTCTCTTGATCATGAGTCTGAAATAGATAATTAATAAATAATTGATACATAATTGAAATGAATATTATCTATGAAAAATGTATTAATATATGCACCTTAAATGCTCGCGTGAAACGGACAATAAGGGCAAAGAAGGCGGCTGCATCGGCATTCCTTGATGACTCGCCGAAATATTCAACACATTCTTTGAATGCTTCTTGGGCATTTTTCAAATCAATTTTAATCTTTTTCAATTTATCTTCCGAATTATTTAGGAAATCCCGTAATATATGAGTTTGTGTGCCTTTCACTCTCAACTCGGCCTCTTTCTTTACCAAATCCATACCCTTCTCCAAATCGTGAACATCTGTTACAATATTCTCTAGAGATACTTGAGATGCTTTATCAATGCAATACAATTCGGTGTCAAAATTTAATAATTCGGGAAACTTTTGCCGTATGGTCGCTACAATGTAATGTAAGAGTGAGAGACGTTTATCGGTAGATTTGGTATCAATTAATGTATCCAATGATTGTAATTTAAAGCCATAGGCGGGACCACGTTTACTACTATTCAAATAATTTCCAAATGCTAAAACAACTTCTAATACTGCCTTAAATTTTCGTGATTGTTTCAATGAATTTGAGGCGGCCGTTATCGCTTGAATTTGCTAAAATAAACGGAAAATATTTTATTTAAATTTTTCAGATATTACACGAAGGTTTGGTTGAAGGTTTGAAGGTTTAAAAATAAAAACAAATTAAAAAAAAATAGTCCGATGGGAACTAAATGAACGGTCTTAAACTTTCGGTAATCAAAAGAATAATTTACTTTTAAGCCAAGAAAGTAAAGAAGTTGTTAAATTTGAAAGTTTGAAAAGTTTGTTCTATAAAAAAGGAGACTAAAAAAGGGCCAGATTTGCTCCACTTTGCTTAGCGTGCTGCTAAAGAACTATTATGCCTCGATTTTCATTAGAACAATATTCAAATATGTAAATTTGATTTTATTTATCGACTTTTTTTTTTTTTTTTAAATCGACATGATGAGATGTTAACTTACTGGACTTAGTAGATGCAAACAATCGAAAAAATTCCCCATATAATTCATGATGGCAAGTTTCGATGGTATACGTTCCACTTTCGATAATTGTAACATGAATTTATCTTCTTCTGTTAATAGATTTTGATCTTTACGTTCGATGATATATTCCTTGTAAGATTTGATCTCCACATCTGTGGGTACCATTTTTTGTAATAATTCTACATTTTCTAAGGACATCTTTTTCAAATCTAAACTATGTATAGCTGCGATCACTTCATCAATAGGCATGTCCAATTTTCGTCGAGATATTGCTAAATATAAGCAAATCAAACAAAACAAATAATAACATTTCCTGATTCATTTTTTTTCTATTGTAATCTCCTAAATGCAGATTTTACCTATATTTCGTAATCTCGTGTGCTCCAGTAGGGAAATATGATCGGGTTTTTTAAAACGTTTACTTGGATAAGATTGAAAGTTACCATCGACATCGCAATTGTTGCCATTAGCAGTACTACCACCGATACCAATTTTAAAACGCTCTTCAAATTCATTAAAATCAATATACTTAAAGATTTTCTCATCATCCAGTTCATTAAATATGGTGCCACGTACCTAATCAGAATGATTAAATATATGAAGATAATTGAACATTTCATTGATGAGCAACAAATTGATTGAAATCACTAACTTGATTGGGTTTTAGGGCAATCCAATTTAAAGTTGGCAACTTATATTTTGTGGGCACTTTTCGTTTAATGGTCATGGCACCATCCGGTGCTGGCATAAAGCCTGCTACAGGTGGTGGCGGAGGTTGGAATGTAGATAAATTCGAATTGGCCTGTGATGTTGTACGGATTCCGTAATTATTGTGTGGAGCGAGAGGAGGTGCCGGCGGAACATTGTTATGTGTAATCATTCCATTTGAATTTGTTATAAGTGAATGATTTGGTGATATCATTGGGGCTGGGGGCGGGGGCGGTGGTGGTGGTGCTGGTTTTGTTGCCGTTTGTATAGCTTGTGGTAAGGGTGGAGGTGGTGGCGGCAATGGTGGCGAATTACATCCAACAGGAGATTGATTGTCTCTTAGACCGTTTATCATATTAATAGTATTTTCACCACTGGACGCAGAACGTGGCAAAGATTTGGACAATGTTTGTAGTTCAAGATTTTTACTGTGCAAAAGAGATTCTCGTTTCTTTAGTTCTTGTTCATTTTGTTTTAAAATCCTTCTTAATGTGGTCACTTCTTCATCGAATTTCAGTTTTGTCGTTAATAATTCTTCACGTTCAGTTTTTAAAAATGCCACCTCCGTTTCCATTTCGCTTAATTTATACAATAATTCAGAATTTCTATCAACTTCTCGCTCCACTTGATCTTCTAATTCTTGAACACGTTCTAAGGCGGCTGTCTTCGTTTCAGAATCTTCCATTAAAGCGGCCACATCAAATACATTATCCAAATAAGCAGATATTTGAACTTTCAACTCTTCCGATTCTGTTAGACGTAACTTCTCCAAATATTTATCTAAACCAAGAGCAGTAAATTCGTATTGCAGGTGTACTCGATAATTCATGTCTTCAACGGAATGCACAACAATGTTCATGAATTGCATGCAAGCCACCATAAAATCGATATTAAAGGCTTCAAAATTCATAAAATATTCCATAAGAGTTTGAAAGCGTCGCTTTTCATGACATAAATTTTTGAAATTATCGAACGAAGATAGAATAATCTCATGACCACCTTTAACCAAACATATAGCAGCCAAAAGTTCTAAAACTAATGCTTTAGTTCTTAACGATTTATGTATAAGACTAAGAGCAATAGAATTGATAGCCTCATGATGTTGTATGACCATATTAAAGCCATATTTATTATTCATAATGGCTCGTAGGCACATAATACAAACATGTATGTCATCTGTCGAGGCGCCCATATTTAATTTGGCAATATGACGGGAACGCCTTTTCATGCTTGGACTATCTAAAACTTCTGTTAAAGGAGGTCGTAAGAAACCATTCGTTAGACCACCGCTAAATGATGATGAACGAACATTTTGATGTCTTAACGACTCTGAATAATTGGAATTATTTAAATTTTCACCACAATCCCCTAAAGTACTTGATACACTGGTATTATTTAAATTTGTACCATCACCATCACTTTCATTGAGTGCCTCTTGAACCCGTTGCTCATGACGCATCATTTGCAAGCGAAAACTTAAATAATCAACCAAAGCATCTAAACCTTGATTTGTTTCATCCAAAAATTCTTTAACCCATTCAATATGATTCGTACGTAACGAGATCTCCAGATCACGTAACACTTGAGTTGATGTAGACTCACCTACAATCTTCCTTTTCTGACAAAAAAACGAGAGTAAGTAAAGCTGTAGTAAATTGCATGTGACACAAAACACAATTTGTGAACAATTTGTCATCGCGGCAATACCAAAAACATTTGTTTGTGTTTTTTTTCGTTTTTTTTTATATATTTTTATTTTTTAGTTTTGGTTATTTTTTGGAGCGTAATGTTGGTGATATTTGTTGGTGGTGATTGTGGTGTTGCAAAAAATTAATTATTTTTAAAATTTACCAAATTCGATAAAACAAATTACATGTGTGCGTGCATTATGGAGAAAGAAAGAGAGAGATAGAGAATAAATTCCAAATGTTAGTAGTTGGTGTAGTTGTAGCAGTAATACCATCAATTAAGCACATTACAACAAGTAGCAATAATAATAATAATAATAATAACAAAAACAACAACAACAGTAATAATAAAATTAGCAACACACGTGCGTTTACCATGTGAAAGAGTGATAAAATAAAAGAACAGAGAAAAAGGAAAGAAATAAACAAAAGAGAAAAAAAAACAACATTTCAGAAAGATTTACATAAATTTCGGAATAAAATTGTACACTCTAAATATATATAAATACAAAAACAAAAACCGGGCAACATACGTTTGGAATCGATTCTTAAACACCTCATAACACTTCGCTTAATGTGATTCAAATGGTCAAAAAAATAAATTAATAAATAATTACTAGAAACTAAAAAGTGAAAAACAACTTCCTACAAGTTGAAAATTTTCAATTTCGTTTCGATAAGTCGCTGAAATTGTTAACAGACAGACAAACTTTAAATCGTTTTTAGAGAATAATTCTGTTGCAATAAATATAAATTCATTTAATTGTTACATACATTAACATAAACTTAATATACCTACTTTGTATGAGCGCAACATTATTCTAAGGTATAAATATAACAAAACAACATTAAAAATAATAATACTCATCAAAATTTAGTATAAAAAATAAGAATAATAAACAAACACAAGAATAAACAAACACAAGCAAAAATGAAAAAACAAAAGTGATCTGTCAATTATCATTTTATCTAATAACATAAACAAATTATTTTATTAATATACAAAAAATAATCGTAACAACAACAAACGCAAATGCTAATTACCATTAACCAATAGCAATAACAAAAACAATAAAAACAATAACAGTAACACTAACACTAACAAAATCAATAATAATGATGATAATTACAAAAACAATAACAGCAGCAACTAATTTAATAAAATACTTAAATGCTATTAATAAGAGAAAAAAAACAAGAACAATCATCAAATCAATTCAATTGAAGACACTTACCCGATGACTGCGTGATGCTTTCGGATCTAAATATGTGCGTAATTTATTTAAATAATGTGATGGCGGATCTTTAGCTTGAACCATTTCTTGATCACATATTATGTCCCATTTCCTTTCATCATCATAATTTTTTAATAATTTCGCTTTATCCGGTGGTAGATCCATGGAAGCCTATAATAAGATAAGATAGATTGCAGAATTTCATTTAAGGTGATGAAAAACAGTAAAGAAAAAGGTAAAGAACTTTGATATCTTATCATATTAAATAGAAAGTTCCGCAGCTTCTTTAGTTATTCAAAATTATATCTCTCTAAACCGTTACCTCAATTCATAGATCTTAGATAAAGGTATTAACTTTATTCTACTCTCTCTAATAATAAAAACGTAAATAATTGGCCTCATCGAATTAATTAAAATTAGCTGCCTATGGACCGCTACAATTCGTGTAAATTCTCAGAAACATTAGGCGAAATATAAGCATCTAAATTATGAACGATTTAAGTCATATTAACGAGTTAATTAAAATTAGATCTCTATGGAGATCTAATTCCATGTAACTTAAGTAATCTATGCGATCCTGAAGATCCATTAAGTCTATGTAAATGTGCAAAGTAAAAAAACGTGTAAATTATTAGTCAGCCTTATAATTTTGTCGTATTACAGAAAGGTAGATCTTGGATAACATGTCTCATCTACATTATCTACGTAAATTCATCCAGAAATCAGAAATTCAAAAATCCATATAATACTTTTCTAATCATTTGTTTTTCTGAGAAATTTCTTTAAACATGCCATCATAAATTTCTATTTGAAAAAAATTTGGTTGAAATATTTTGATGGACTATGATATGACATTTTGGAATTTAAATTAACCTAAGTCTTAATAAGCAGACATACATATAAACTATTTTTTTTTATGAATATAAATTATGAAGATCCATTAAATGGGTATTGAGCAACAATACAATCAGCACATAAACACAATAAGCAAGCCATTGCAAGCCAGTGCAAGCCAGTGCAAGCAATATAATTTTTAATTACGACTTTTATAATTTTTTTTCACAACACTCTTAAATAAGTTGTTTTTTGTGTGTGCGTTTGTGTGTGTGTGTACTAATTTTGCAATAATGTGCATCCAACGAAATCAATTGTGTGTTTATAAAATACTCTTTTTTTTTTGAATTTTCGTTTCATTTTTTCATTCATTTCGTGAGCGAAAAGATGATTAAATTTTTTGGTTTGGTCTCATTTTGTTTTTGGAATAGGGGAAGAGAGGGCAGCAACTTACCAAAACTTTAGCAAATCTCCGATCCAATTCTTCTGCTGTAGGCATGGGCTGTTGCGGACGACATCGTACACTTGGTTGACGCACAGGATGATATTGTGAACTGCTACCAATGTCATAACGTAGATCACGTTTTTGTAGCAAGCCACCGGAACCATTTCCACCAGCTGTTGACTTGAAATGTACATTTTGTTGATGGTGATGTTGTTGCTGCTGCTGCTGTTGTTGTTGTTGTTGATGGCAGATTGTGGTACTCACGCCACCACCACCATTAATACCAGTAATTGTTATATTAGAATCATCAGCATAGTTATCATCAGATGTATTAAGGGTTCGTGATTTAACTGAGCCCATTATGGAAGCGAAGCGGCTACTGCCACTGCCACTGCCACTGCCACTACCAATGCCGATGCCACCGCTAAAGCTGCCACAACCACTGTCACTAGATGATGCTGTTGCTGATGCAGCAAACGATGCCGAATAAACGCCACCGTTTCTGCCACTTCGGCTATCCGATTCCGTTAATGCTGTACCCAAAGATGATACAGCACCCCACACTGTCGTTTGGACAGTGCGACAGAATGCTAATGTTTTCGATGGACAACTTGATAGTTGCTCCTTGATATCGCTTAAAATATCCAAAATTTATGTTTAATTTCTCTCCGATTCCCGAATTAGGTGTCTTTCCAGATTATTTTACCAAAATCAAACCAATCAAATCTGTTTAGTTATTCTTTTTCTTTTTTTTTTATTACAACAAATTATATTATCGTTGTTATTCTATCAAATTGCCTACTCTTTACTTAACAGCATGGAATAATTAATGTAGTGATCTAAAAACTGGAGTAAATAATGAGTTAAACATTATTTGTTCGAATTAGATGGTTAGACACATTTATTCATTTATTTATTTCTGTTTCTTTTGTTTTCTTTTATTGCTTGTAAATTTTCTATAGCTTTTGTAGTACTGTTATCTTAGTTGCTTTTGTTGTCATTATTTGTTTGCTTTTGTTGTTACTGTTATCCAATGATTGAGTAAGTAGCACAGCTCACAATTTTATTCACAATTTTTATGATTTTTTTTTTTACAACAAAACAACACGAGTTAAGGGAGGTGAGTGAGGTAAGACACACAATACAACACATTACATTACATTATATTGCATATTACATATGCACACATCTACATACATATATATATATATATATATATATATATATATATTTATATTTATATATATGTATATATATGGTATATGCATAATACACCACTACAAACAACTATATTATATGCATATTACATCAAAAAATAAAAATGCATATAAAAGAAAAAACAGTCGCACAGAATTTTTTTATTCTTTTCACTTTTTGCGTGCCTTCGTGTAATAATTGATATAAATTTCATTTTATATAAATTATTCTACTAAATAACGGTATTTTATTTACAATATAAAATATGCAGACTATATAAAAATATCCACTTTGTAGGTATTTATTACCTTTTCAATTAACTAAAAATTTTTATTGGACCAATAAATAATACTATGTTCCTTTCTTCTTTTAATTTTAACTTTGAATGAATCAAGATTTTCTTACATCGATTAATTTACACTACAAAAAAAGAAAATAAATAAATCCAACCAATTATTCCGATTTACAATCAACATGTGAAAGTAACAACACATTTTATGGTATCATTAAACCAAATACAACCAAACTAAATCGTGTAAAATGCTGGCATTTTATAAATGTATATTAAAAAGTAAATATTAATTAATTTACTTATGCAAAAGGTGAATTAATCCTTTCAAAATTATTATAATTTATTATGGAAATGATAAACTAATATTACTTAACACGGGGATGCTGTTTATATATATTAAACCATCATATGATAAATACGACACTTTATATAAACTGTAAATAGAAACATAAAAATTTTCTTCATTATGGCAACACTAAATTGTCATAATGAAAAAAAATATTGTGAATTGATTATAGTAAAATATCATTGAAGAAAACAATACATTACATTAAAAAAGTAAAGACAAATAAATAAAAAGAGAATTACAATATCTAAAGTAATAAAATATATGCCAGAATTATGCGTTATATGCTTCAAATTAATTGTTCAAACTAGTTTAAAGGTAAAATGTCTCACCACATGTACCTGAGCAAAATTCATTCATATAGTTTAAAACGTTACATTTGAAATCGATATTTGAATACAATTTGAATTCGATAATTTGTATTATACTTAGGAAAGTGCTAATCAAATATCTTAATGATAATAATAGTGCGACAACGAACAATGATTTTGTGGAAAAGTCATCAATAGTAATAAAAATAATAAATTTCATCATTTTTTTATATGATTTAATTATCATTAATTTATGAGTATTATTATTTTAATAGTATTATAAAATTAATATAGAAAATGTTTTCTTATTCAATTCAATTTCATTATTTTATGTTATTGTTAAACTATCACTTTAAAATTGGCGATACAATTAAATACGCCTTCGCGAATAACAATAATTCTATTCAATGAATTCAAAGAAGCATTTGTTTCGGTCCTTTTGAAATTTTAAAGATCATAAAATAAGGAAGACAAAAAAAAACTCATGAAATAAAGCCACATGATATTTGGCAACAAATGGATTGCTCATTGTTTGCTCCTTAACTTTTCAAGGTTCATTCTATTGATTGAATTGTATTTCTAGTGAAACATAAAAATGAAGCAATTTAGACCAAACGACAATTTCGCGAAATCATAAATATGGCCTTTTTTTTCATTTACTAAAACAATTTCACTCTCTTAAATCGGAGTTTTCCGCTAATTAGTCATTTTGTCTTATTTTCTTTTTCTTTTTCTTCATTTATACTTTTATGTCTATTTAAATATTCACAAACTCAATAAAAAATGTTTTATTGTCTTCTAAACAAAAGTGCTAGGTAAAAATTGGTAAATTGCTTTTAATGTTCGACCTTGCAATGTAAAAATATCTCCATTCAATATTTCATATTTAAATGTAAACAATAATCATTAATTACAACAATTACAACAATGACAACAATTACAATAACAAGTACATGTAATTGCATGTAAAATGTTAGGTAAGTGAGAAATAGTTGAGAAAAATCTGCATTTATTGTCGACTAGAAATTAAAAACTTTTATTCTTTTGTAGACGAAATTATAAAAAGTATGAAAAGTATGAAAAAAAAAATGTGAAACAAAGAAAATAAGACGAGAATTTTTATTCACTTTTATTCTATTCTTTTCTTCGTTTAATTTATTTTTAAAGAAATTTAAATTTTATATAAAATTATTTACCTGCTTTTCTTTGGCTTTCTTTATTATTTCATTCCTTATTTTTCCTTTTCAATTTATTAATTTTATTTAGAAAAAGAAGAAGCTAGCAAATGAATCGATTATTATTTCTTGGGCTTTATATTTTAAATTTAATGCAAAGTGAACATTTTGTTTATATTCCAAAATTTTTAAAAGGAAATTTGCTTAGACAGATCCAGCAGACGATGTTTAACTTGGTTTCCTCATATTTTTTTTTTTTTTGTATGGGAAATTTATGAAAATTATTCTTTGCCATAAATCGCAATAAGGATCAGTTTATTTGGCCATTTTCACGAGGATTTTATTTTGCTTTTGTAATCAGCATGAACACAAAATTTTAGCCAGGTTCAGTTAAAGAAAAGAATATTGATCCCCCACCTTGGCAAATTGTTCAGTTTTTTGTTCGTTCGTTTTTTGTCATATAAAACGAATAAAAAAAAAATTGACGAAAATCAAAAAAAAACTTCACATATTTAATTGTGGAATAAATGAAACCTTTTTAAGATTCCTTTGGTCAACACTTTGGGAAATTTTCAAAAATGCCTTAAAGTGTTTTCAAAGAATAAACAAAATGAATAATAAGCCTATAAAAAGAGACATGGATGATTTTAATAAATGCAGGAACAGCGAAAACTTTATTACCGATAGAAATTGTATCAAAATTGAGATTTGTTTGTATTTTCAAAAAATTTCCATTTAAAAAAATCACTTAACATTTTTTAGAGTCACATATAATTTCAGAATATTAACCAGAGCTGCATTTGATATTCATATTTTTTTTCCTTTTTTTGCTTAAGGCCTTAAAAAAGCACGAAGAAACCTGGCAAAATGAACTCGTTTTTTTAATCGAATGTTTTTCTCTCATTTCAAAAGTTCTTTCGTTTAATCAAGTAATAAATCTTTTCTTATTCTTCTTTACTACTTCCTCATTTGTTTACTTAACGCACTGTCTCAAGTGGTGATGGCAGAGTAGCACAGGAAGAAAACAAAAGAAAGTAAAAACGGATAAAAGAGTGCATTTTTATAGAAAATTATGTTGGAAGAAAATTATAAATAAAAACACGAAAAAATGCCTTTTTAAGAGCTTTATCAAAATTTCAAGTGTTTAAAGTTATTGTTTTTGTTGGTTTTAGTATTGTTGTTCTTAATCTTTTGTATTATTAATATGCCTCATTAAATTTATGAGATTTTTTTTTAATTCTCTTCCCTTTTTGTTGTTGTTGTTGTTTCATTTAAAGTCATGACAAGAAAGTTTTGATCGGCCACATCCCTAAGTAATATAAATTTGCCAATTGCGAATAAGTAAGAGAGAGAGAGAGACAGAGAGAGAGCGATAGAATTAGAAAAAGAAAGCGAATGAGAATAAGAATTGATATGTCAATCAATCATTAAAATTTTTAATATAACGAAAGAAGCAACATTTACCTCAACATTTGAATGTTGAGATATTTGCTTATTCGCTTGGATGGTTGAAGTAGAATCGATTGGAATGGAATAAAAAAAAATCATGAACAACAAATTATTTAATTTGCACATAAAAAAATTATCATTAATTGTCTTTCTTTTTCTTTCACTCACTTTCTTTGTTTTTCTACTCCTTTCTAAATTGCATGTGAAAACATTTTCGATGTGGCTTTGCTTCATATCAAGCATTAAGAATTCAATTGTTTTCTGACATCTAAGTATATGCCAGCATCCGTCCGTCCATGCATGCTCAATTTTTCGTCTAACACTTTTCGTTGAAAAGTTGAAAATAAAAAAATTTATGTCATTTAATTCAATTGAAAGGAATAAAAGTGCTTTCAAAGGCAGTCAACGTTTTCTAAACTGAATTGTTGTCTGCATATTTATATATCTAACAACAGTTATGAGGCGCTTAGAGGGAGTGAGAGAGGAAGATAGAGAATTTAAAAGAAAGAAAGGCAAAAAGTATTTAATAGAAGTTTTGTAATTTTTTTTACGAGAAAATCTATTAAAAAGCGATTAAGTTTTGTCCACTTACCGGAACTTCTAAGATCTTGCCTTATAGACTGGAGTGTGTTTTATTTCCAATTTAAGCTCAGTTCTTTCTATTGCGAACCTTTTTTTGAAATAACTTAAATTATTATATCAATTCTACACATATAAATAGCTTCTTCAGGATTGGAAGTAGTTGACCCTCTTACACAAAACTGCTTTCGGACACGGTGCACAGCGAAAATTGAATAAGTTTATTCAGATGACTGCATGTCATGTCATTTCAGTTTCAATGTGAGTTAGAAATTAGTAGTTAAATTACCATTGGTCAAGTGAAGTGACCCTCAGATTTAGATTAAATAAATTTAATCCGAATAAGAAAGTTAAGAGCTTCGAATCACAAAGTTCGCAGCATAAGATTTCAAAAATTTTTGCTTCGCGTAACTTTAATATTTAACAGAATCCTTTTCAACTAGATTTTGGTAAGTATAACCAAATTAGCCAAAGAGATTTTTCTTAATCCCTTTAGAATTTGAATTACCTAACTTTAAATTTCTATTTTATATTATATTTTGTACCATTTCCATTTATCCATCTCCTTGTTTATCTGTCTCTTTGCGGTCCTCCACTCTCTGTGCCTTCCACTTGATCGACTTAATTGTTTGTGCCATTATTTATAATGCAAGCAATTTTGTTGCACATGATTATTATTATTCTTCCATACAATTTCAAACCTTTATCTTTAATTATACATTTCTTCGATATTTATTCTTCTCTTGTTTTTATCGCCTTTTTTAAGAAAAAAAAGATAAAGAAAATCATCAAATAGAAATTTTCTATAGATAACAACAAAACGCCTTTTTCATTGTGTAACGCTAATGCAAATATAATAATACGAATACACATACATTACAGCAAGCATATATGTATTTGTTACATATTTTTGTTTTGTTACATATATTTTGGAGTTCGCTCACATTTGATAATGCTCTTTATGCATTTACCGTTAAGAAAACAAAGAAAAGAAAACTTTTCCATTTAACTTATCATTACAATAGAAAGAAACATAAGAAAAACAAGAAGAAGAATAAGAAAATAAGAGAATTGTATATAATCTCTCTATCTCTCTATGGTTCTCTATCTCTTGCTTTCTCTCGGTTTTAGAATAAAGCAATGTAAAAAAGAAGAAGAATTGTATGGAATGTATATAAAGTTGTACAAATGAATGTATGCGTGAATTTGTATATATGGCATATATGCATAAAACACTATTGTGATTGGTTTAAAACATATATGGCTATGTACGTATATACAAAGTTCTAAGAAATGGATATACTTATAGTTAGTTATTAAGGTTAGAATATATATATAAAGCCAATAGCATTCATACACACACACATACACACAAGTAGTGGAATTATTATAAAAAGCATCAACACAAATCAAAATGAAAGAAAGAATGAAAACTCTGAATAAGACAAAAACGCAGAATTCTAATGCTAGAGGAGCGCCATCATTATTATCATTTACAAAAATGGGGGATGGACACAATATATACACGCACCCATATTCATGCACACACATTTAAATTTCAATACAAAGATGCACAATAGTATTATGGAGCACAGTTTTCATGTAGTGGCATTCTTTCTTTCTTTCTTTTTCTCTCTCCCTCTCCCTCTTTCTCTTAATCAATCTTATTATATTGTTCTTCATATTTAATATTCATTAATTATGTGAACGAATTGATACTCTATTTCTTTCTTCCTTTCTTGTAAATTCTGTGAGAACCATTACATAAAAAACAAAATAAGCAAAACAAATCTAACGAAAAAGCTTTTCCATAAATTTTCAATAAAACAACCAAATGTAATATAGAAACAAATTGTATAAATCAAACTCATAAAGATAAAAATTATTCTCATTATCTTAAATGAACAATAAGGAAAAATGAGAATACAAAAATTGCTTATACATAAATAAGTAAGTGTTTAAAAATTCAAGCAAAAAAAGCACATTTTCAATTCAATCGTTAATCTAACTCTATCACTCACACTTATCCCGTTATTCTCTCATTAAAATAGATACACAATTGATAATGCGACAAGTGAGAACAGAAAGAGCTACTTAAAATTAAACGGAATTAAACTAAAACAAGGAAAATGAATGGAATGAAAATAAGTTCGACATTTATTCGATTAATTGATATATAAAATATTTAGCGTAATGTTGCGAAATGTGTAAAATTAAATAATAAGTTTTTGTTTCGTCTTTTGTTGTGTTTCGTTTCGTTTTGTATCCTTTTTTTTGTTCAATATATAAAAATATTTCAATAGACAATTTGCTTGTTTGCTAAATTATTTTATATTATACTTCGTAATATTACTAAATAAATAAATATTATATACATATATACATATGTATATATTATGTATATATATAACTATTTATCTAGAGCAGTGCAAATGTAAGTAGGTGCATGTGTGTGTATGTATGCATGAGAGTTAAATTTACATATAAAAAGCGCTTATATTTTTGGGTTTTTTTTGTTTTCTTCTAGAAAACGTATCTATAAAGTAAACAAAATATAAAAAAAACAAATGAAACAAAAATAAAGGAATACAATATGGCTTTGATTCTTTCATACAGAGAGCTATTTTACTCTTTTTTCACTGGCCTTTTAGTTTAATGAGAAGTAGGAGTAGAAATAGCATTGCATGGAGTATACATTTCTCTCAATAATGCTACAAAATACTAAAATATATAATGAGTAATCTAAACAGTAACAATAATAATAATAATAATTATAGTGACAATAAAATAATATGTAAAGCAGCAGTAACTTTAATAATAATAATAATAATAAGAAAGAAAGAGAAAAGGAGAGAGCTTGAATATTTATTTAAATGATTGTATATAAATAAAGCCAACAAGTAATAAATAACAATAAACAATTCTCCCCAAAAAGTACAATACAGTAACACAATACGAATTGCTTTAGTCATATAAAATGTGTATGCAATAAAGAGAGAAAAGATACAGAGAGACAAAAGTACAAATAATATAAAGCATATCTTTATATATAAATAAGTACTAAATGCGTCTATTGTACTCACTAACATTTACAATACATGCACACTTAGTATTATTATATTATAATGAAGATAATACAAAGAGTCAAATGATGGTAAAGCACACACATATGTACATAATATATATATACATATATATATTTATCACCATGCAGAAATAACAACAAAAAATAAACTAGCTAAACAGCCAAATAATACAGTCAAAAATAAGCAAAGGCAATGGAAAATTATTAATTCGCATGCAAATGGAAATGGCGCTTTTTTTTGCTTGGAAGTGTTATGTAAAAGTGTTTGAGAGTTACAACACCAATGGCAAAAAGTATGCTATTTATTTATATTTAAAAAAAACAAAAATCTCGTGCTTTATATAAATGTAATAAAATACTCTTCATTTAATCTAAAACAATGTCATATTCTCTTATTTATTGTTTTATTCATTCACTCTGCATCAATAATTGCAAACCAGATGCTAATTTTATATTCATATACATAGTCATCTCTTTTTAACTTATGTAAACAACAATTTTATAATATAGCAGTAAAAAGTGTATTTTTAGGTGGCCTTTTTGCGTATTTTCTTCTCATTTTTTTTCTTTCTTTCTGTCTTTCTCTATCTCTTGTGCATTCAATGGCATTTCAAATTGCGTATTATTTGTTTCTTTTGTCTGTCATCAAAATATCGATGCCCGATATAATTAACGCATTTCTTTTTGGAGAGTTAATTTATATTGTGTGAGAGATTGAGAGAATGAGAACAGATTAACAAAGCCCATTAAAAAAGTAAAATGTATAACAAAACAGAAGGAAGAATAAACGCAAAACTATAATAATAATAATAATAAAAGACTCAGTCAATTGTTAGCTCTTGCGTTGAATAGTACGCGTGTTTTTCATTGCAGTCATATTAAATAGAATGAAACAAAGAAAAGAAAAAAAGAAGAAAAAAAACAATAAACAGAAAAAAGGAAGAGCTCTAACATAATGAAAATCAACAAAATAATACATCAAATGCAAACACAATATAATAAAACGACAAGAAAAAAAGCAAAGCTAAATTAAAATTGAGAAACATTCCTGGAAAATTACTGAAAATGAAAAATAATAATAATGAACAATGATTGCGGTGATAGAAGCATAAGTGAAATTTAGTTACAATTATAAATTAGTACCGTTATAATACTGTACATTGTTTGGGTTAGTTATTATTGTATACATTAAAATTCACTATATATTTCTGGAATGCAAACAATAAAAACAATACAAAAGCAGTAATATTTTACAAGAAATTCTGTGAAATCGTTTATGATTAAAAAAAAAGAAAAGGCTAAAAGGAAACGGGAAAAAACTCGAATTTAACGCGCAAATTGCGTTGTATGCATTATAACGCTTTAGCGATAGTAAAGTGATTATGACAACAGTGACCAGTTATCCAAATTACGGATTTCACTTTGGACAAGGTATTGATATAGCTGCTGCTGATTTAGATGGTATTAAACGTGCTATGCATTTTCCATCGTCCTCGCCGGCTCACAATTTGGCCACAATATCTGCTGTAATGGGTAGCGGTGCCACTGGGCAAACTGGTAACGGAAATGGTTGTCATATTGGCAATAATTTAATGAATGCAAATAGTTTAGGACAATTTCATATGTCAAATCATCAGGCTAATAGTCATAATTTAAACAGCTTAATGATGAATACTGGTGGAAGTAGTAGCAGCGGTGTTAGTAGTACAAATACCACAATTAGTAACAGTCATGTAACACAACATACTAATGCTGCCGCCGGCCGTCAAAATCCCTCTTCACCAAATTCATCAGTTGGCTCAGCGGGCAGTCAAAGTTCTTCTTTGGCTTCTCTCAATTCAAACAGTTTAGCCTTACATTCAAATGGCCATCATCATCATTCTCAACATCATCAGCTACATCAGACACAGCTTCATCATTCTCAACATCCAGGATCACCGGGGCAAGAGGGCCATATTAAAAGACCAATGAATGCATTTATGGTGTGGTCTCGCATGCAACGGCGTCAAATTGCCAAAGATAATCCCAAAATGCATAACTCAGAAATATCAAAACGTTTAGGTGCCGAATGGAAACTTCTAAATGAATCGGATAAACGTCCATTCATAGATGAAGCGAAACGTTTAAGAGCCTTACATATGAAAGAGCATCCCGATTACAAGTATCGACCCAGACGTAAACCAAAAACTCAGCAACTCTCTACAGCTGGTGGAGGTCAAATGCAAACAGCTGCTGCTGCCGCTGCAGCAGTACAACAGAAATTTAATAATACAGGGACATCAGTAGCACCAGCCACAACATACAATCCATTCCAATTGCCGCCGTATTTTGCATCAACACATCATTTAGATCAAGCATATCCGGTAACATATTTTGGAGGATTCGATCCGCTAGCCCTATCCAAATTACATCAATCACAAGCAGTGGTAGCAGCTGCGGCTGCTTCAAATTCCACACACAACGTCTTAGAAGGTCAAAAATGTGCCCAATTGCCACCCGGTAGCGCATTGGGCACATTCTATTCAGGCATCTATTCTGGCATATCAGCACCCTCCTTATATGCAGCTCACACTGCGGCGGCGGCGGCAAATACAGTAGCAGCTGCAGCTGCCAGTGGTATATATAATTCATCGTCTGCATCATCACCTGGCTCTTCACCCGGTGCTACAATAACAACGACATCAAATAGCGGCCCAACTGATGTCATCGATAACAATATACGAAGACCCGTACCAGTTTTATATTAAGAATCCTACATTTACATTTGAAATTCTGAATTGAAGTAAATTGAGCAGAAATTAATGCATCCGATTGAAATTTTCCTTTTTTTATTTTCTATTCATTTTTCCATTCACTTTTTTCAAAATTATATTTTTTAAGCATGAAAGTTGAAGTGTTTTTTTTTATTTTTTTGGTTACTCTTTTAATTTGGTTATATTTTTCTTGAAGTATTTGATTCCTTTTTTGTATGTATGAAAAAATGAACTTAATGAATTGGATAATAAATATGAAGCGTCGTCGTTATCATCATTATAATAATTATCATTATTATTATTACTTTTTATAATTTTAATTTTTTTTACTGCATCATGGTATCATGTAAATATTTAAGCATTTATGTATACATATATGCACAAGTACGCACACACACACACACACACACACACACACACACACATAAACATATATGCATGAAATAAAATATGTAGAAATATAAAAATATAAATTGTTCCACTTATAATAAGTTTCACAATAATCATAATAAAATAATAAAAAATAGATTAAAACGAATGAACAATAAAATCATTCAAAATATCTAAAACGAGTGTGCAGCATATTTAATAAATTATTCTGAAGTGAAAATACGAAGGAAAGTTAAAAAAATCCAGCATATCGAGTAAAAGATACAGAAAATAATACGTAAAAAATCATTTTAAATCTTTCTTAAACAAAGATATCGGAAATAGGAAGATAAGTTCAGATCAGGACTTGATTCACTCAACTCTGAAGCCACTACATTGTACGTGATAAATGTGCATTCATTTTGTCCGAATTTTTATGCAATTGATAGGAACATTAATATCCATCAATTGCCCAGAAATTATGGGCCAGTTTGTCCCTTTTAGATTATTTAACGCTTTTATACAGTTCTCAATTCCATATTGATGATTTTGCTTTAAAATTGAATTGAATTAATTTATAATTATTTTAATGGGTTAACTCATAATTTCTTTCCAAAGAGACTTGTACTCAAGTGTAAATGAATCGGATTACAGTGATTGTTATTCTTGGAAGGTGATATTTTTAAAATGAAAGTTACATATGCTTTTTGGGCAATGTAAAAGATTGGTTTTATGACAAATTACTTCGAATTGTTCTTTTCCTTTTATGCAGAGTCTTAAAGACTCTACAGAAAATTTCTATGGGTTTATAGAAAATTTCCTTACACTATAATGCAAGAATCTTGGATTATATTGTGCATTTTCTTAAGTCAATTTCCTAAAGAAAGAAAGAGGAATATATTACAAATGTGTTAGAGAATTTGAGGCTTAAGTATTTAATCAAGTCCAATTTGGTGAGAAATATAGTGAGAGTATAGTTACTTCGTGGTTAGATTCATTTTAAATCAATAAGTTATTGCAGCGAAGTTAAAAATGGATGTGGATGTGTGTGGTCGATTTCCAAACTTGTAAATTCTTGCTACTCTCACTCTCTTTCCATGTTTTGTATGGGCAAAGTTAAAACATTCAATTGGATTTTCATAATTTATTGGAGTTGCATAATTTATCTCTTGACTTTTTCTTAACTGTTTAAGTAGGAAATTGAAATCTGCCTGTAAAATACGATGTACCGTTAGATGAGTTTTTTATAGATTTAGCTCGCTGTTTTTTTTTACTAAGTAATTCGGTTGACTAGACCTTTTCTTGTGGTTCTGTTTATCGCTTTACACAATAAATAAATAAATTTAGGTTGACAAAGCAAAAAAGAAGGCTTATTGTGATTATAAAAACCTTTGCTTGCAATTACAGTTATGCATTATAAGCAGATTTCTTAAGTGGATTTAAGATTTAATTAGGAAGTAAAGTCCAAATTTTTTTCAGTAAGATAAAAAGTACATTTCAAACGCCCTTTGTAACGAATTCTTTTGCATTCGTTATTATAATAAGATTGATTTTGTAGAAAGTGAGAAGGGAAAGAAAATTTTCCACTTGTGTTTACACGACTAATATTGTACAGTTACTCTCACTTCAATTCTCCCTCTCATTCTTACTCTCTTCTTTTGTAATCCCACGCATTTATGATCTCGTTAAAGTCTTAATTAAAACATTTCTACTAATCTTTATATGCTCAGTTCTTAGTTCTGTTTTGTTCTGCTTTGTTCTGTTCACTTTGCGTGATAAATAAAAGCGTAATTCAATAAATAATTTTTCACAAAAAAATTAACTAAAATTGTTGAAAAAAGTTAGTATGAAAAGTAAAAAAGTAAAAAGTAAAAAAACTTAAACTATTGTAAGTTCTTTGTTATTGTGTGTTGTTAAGTTGGCTTTAATTAACAATAAAATCGTACGAATTGAAATGGTAAATAAAATGACAGAGAACAAAAACCAAGAAAAAAAACCGGGCAAAAGAGTGTAAATGCAATAACAACGAGAATAATAATAATAATAATAATAATAATAATAATAATAATAATAATAATAATAATAAGTAACTACAAGTAGTATGCAAATGTTTCGAATTGTGAGTTACGTGTTGAAGTGAGTTGAAAAATGGCATCCAGCCGTGTGCAGTGTTTCAAATAATCCTTCTATTCTATTACTTCTATTTTCTATTGTCTCATATCGCCTTTTTGCTTTTTTTTGTTTTCTATTGGCTATTGTTTGTTATAAGAAATAGTGCATGTAACGAGGCACAAAATACACACACACTCAAAAGCATACAAAAGCATTCATCATTATTTGCACCCACTAACCACCACCCAATCAATTTATATAAATTAAAATGTAGCCACAGTTACCATGACAATATGTCATCACATTCAAATTCTATTCAAATTATTATCTGTATACACAGAACACATATACGTAAACACACACACACACACACACACACATATATATATATATATATATATATATATATATATATATATTATACATTACAATTTGAGGTTGAATAATTTTTGGTAATAATTTTTATGCCTGATCACAATTGAATGATATAAATGACAATGAATGGAATTCAAGACTCTCTGTACACCATATAACAATCGCCATTATGGATGAATATTCTCACCCACTCTTCTTATCATACTCTCACTTTCTCTCTCTCTCTCTCTGTCTTTGTTTCTCTCCTTTTCATTGCATTCTGCTATTCATTCTATTTTGCTCTAACAAAACTTATTGTGAAAGTTTTGAGTTAAGCAAGCAAATTATGTGATATCCAGCTGAGTTTATTGAGCAACATAACATATTGAGAGGCAACAAACAAATTAAACCAACTAGTAACGGTATTATAATAAAATGATAATCTAATTGCATCTCTTTCTATCTCTCTTGTACGAATGGATTGAAAGGTCTATTAAGACAGAGAATTAAAAAAGCAACTTTAAATATCATTTAATTTTATCATTTCATTTTAATTTCTCTATGTAAATTAGTTTATATTAATTATGATTTCTCGTATTAATGTTAAATCGAAATATTTATAAATATATTGTGGCCGATGGCATACGATTATTAACGATTTTAGAACATCTTTATTCACCGGGCCATTTAGAAAGTAAATATTTTCAATTAACAATCGAAAAAAGTTTAACTGAATGAAAGTTAAATTTCCATGAGATTTATAGATTATATGGATCAATATGTCTCCGATTTAACTTGTCGGTTCTAATTGGTAATTTTTTCTACATTTTTTTGATATCTGCGTTCAACTATTGCCCCAAATTTGTGCAAAATTGGAAATTTCTTTTACGTGTGATTTTTTTTTTTTAATATGGAGAAAAACTGGAATCATTCACAATTTGCTTCATTTGCAATTTGCCGAATGTTTATTAAAAGTTATGCCTTGTTTATTGTTGAAGAAAATTTATGAAAATTTGATCAAATGCACAATTTGAAGTGAATTTAGAAAGCAAACGATTACAATTACGATTATTAGATCTTAAGCCTATATCAAGGTGTACATTAACAACATTAGCATAAATTTATTTTAAAAGCGATTTTTGATTGTCTCAATATGACAAAAAGAATTCACTATGCGATAGATTTAAGAAGATTTCAATGGATAAGTGCAAGGCTAGACATTTAATCTTAATTAGGAATTTTTTTAAAGAATTGTCTTATAATAAAATCAATGTAATAATAAGTCGAATAAATAATAAAAAAATTATACTTATGCTACTTATCCAGATGCTGACTGCCCTTAAATATAACAATGCGGATTTTCATGTAAAGTTGAGAGTTCGCGCTTTTGTTTGCTAGGAAATTTCTCTTCTCTTTTCCTCTTAACGTAAATCATTAAAGTGGAATGATTTGGGAGAAAGGATATAAGAAGCTATTTAATGGCATAATAAGCAAGTAACTGCAATAAAAAAATTCTTTATTGAATTTTGTTTGTTTGTTGGCGACACGATGCCCTTAGAAAAGTAGAATCAAAAAAAAGGAAAAAAAAGAAAAGGAAGAATATTGTAATAAATAAAAATTCTATTTAATTTGAAAAGTAGTCTCTTTGTTTGCGCTATTTTATAAAATAGAATATGACAGATAATAATAATGCATTCATTCCATTCCTTTTCATTCTATTCCAATCCATTCATTCGTACGAATGTATTTTTAATTCGCAATTGTTAATCGGCTGGCGCATTGTCGGAAATAATTGTTTTATTACATAGATATTTAATTTATGGGTTGACCACGCCCGATTATTATTTATGAGAGTAACCACCACCACAATCATCGCCACCATCGACATTGTCATCGTTCCAATCGTTGCTATAGCTCCGCAAAAAGACTCACAACCACTTAATGTCTCCAGGAAAATATTCTATAAAATTATTTGATACGTGTGCGCATATGTGTATGTATGTGTGTATATACGTGTGGGTGCTTTTGTAATAATAATTATATTTATTGAATGTTTGAATCAAAAAAAAACAAACGAAAGAAAAGTCAATGCCTTTTAAAAAGTTAGCGGAAGTTTTTGGTCATAAGAATAATTTGCGGCATCTTTGGAATCATCATATTCGTTGTCCTTAAGTGACATAAATCCAGTAGTTAAGGTTGTTATTGTTGGTGTTGTTGTTACAATGATATGCAACGAATGCTTTTAAAGTCACCACTCAGAGGTTGGGTCTTTATGTTTGTAAGATCGAAAAGTATGCGTCGCAGACCCTTTGAATCTACTTAGATATGCCTGTCTATCTGTCTGTCTGTCAGTGTGTCCGTTTGTCTGTGCATCCGTGTGTGGTGAACAATCTCCTGACCGCACTCCACTTTAAAGTTTGCAGCAAGATTAGAAGTTCATGCACATTTGTTGGTAATAAAAATAAGCCAAATCGGTCAAAGAATAAGTCCACATTGCAATGTAAACTAAGAACGCTTCTATATCTTTAGGCCAAAATTTTTTCGCCCACAACTTGAACGTTGAAACATTTAGAAGACAAAATTTCGGATAAATATTAAGGCCGTACAAATGGGCTATGCTTATCCAAAATTATATAACAGTCTCGGACGGTGCCATAAAGTATTAAATATTGTCTGAGAGATTGCTATCCAAGAATAGTTCGCCCAACTAAATATAATTTTCTTAGTAGTTCTTAGATCCAAATAAATCCATTTTTAGCTAACGAAAAGTTATAATAATTCTGCGTCGCAGTCGTTTATAATGGTCCTATGTATCCATTAGCTTATTTCTTGGTGATTCAGAAATTCCTTTAAATAACAACTATCATAGAGGGAAGGGACCACAGATCTGAAAGCTCACCTAGATATAATATCGTCCAACAGACGGGCAGCATCAATGGGATCTACATGATTAATCCTATAAAGCTGGACGTGGCGAAATTGTTAAGCAGTATTATATAAATTGCAAATCGTAAGATAATTTTAGGGAATTTTTTAATTTGTAAGTTTTGCCATATAAATCTGCTTTATTAGTAGCGAGCCTTTTGTTTTTTGTTGTTGTTGCTGCTGCTGCTGCTGCTTTTTATATACTTTCTTCTTTTCTTTATCAATAAATCCATTAATTAATTGATAGATAACAAGAGCTAAAGGCAGTCATAGATTGAGAGAGATGGAAAGCGTTAGAAAAAAATGTAAGTCTTAGTTTTATTCTTAAAACGATGAATCCCGTATCTTCTTCTTTTCGATTTTCAGTTTTCTCTTCTGTTTTCTGTTAACTGCTTTCTGTTTTCAATCTTCCATTGTTTTCTTTGCTTTTTCTTCTGCTTTTCTGCTTTTTTACTTAATCATACTTAACATTGACGTATTGTTTGATTGTTTGATTGCCTTTTTTTTGCGTATTGTTATTATTATGATTATTATGATGGTTGCTTGTGTACATTTGCTGTGTCTTTTTTTTTTATTATTTCTTGATCGATTGTTCATAATAAAGAAATTATTATGTCTACTTATAGAAGAAAAGCACGAGAGCTTAAAGAATGGTTTTATTTGGTTCTTATGCTTTGGCTCTTTTTTTCCATAAACAACGATTATTACAATATAAATGCAATAAATACATACATATGTACATACACATGCACATGCACATACACATACACATACACAACCACTATACCAATTGTCCAACCACCCACTTACTTGCATCTGTTTCAATAATAATAATTCTTTTGTTGCTGTTGTTATTGTTCTTATCACAGAGTAAACAAAAGACGAAAGTATAATATTTTTAGACGCTGGACAATATTTCACCCTACAACAATTTGAATATTAATTAAATCTTTCATGCAATTTCATAAATACGATTCTCTGTTCAAATCTGATCAATTCTGAAATTTGTATTTAGCATCGCAATCTAAATGAAATGCATGCTACTGTTACGACTAGCTTCCAATTTAAAGCTTGCAGTGCACCTTATATACATGGCTTAATCTTTGGTATCTAGATTCGCAGCCTTCCTGTAACTTGGCTTGGATTAGATTAGCCCAATAAGCCTACCCAGCTACCCATTTTATTTGGGAAATGGGACCCTGCACGACAAGCATATATATGTTTGAACGAGCAGTGCCCGCGATATGGGCACCAGAGCCCCTTCGAAGCCAACTTCAACATCACCACAATGGGCGCAATAAAACTGGTGATCCCGTAGTATCAAATTAAATCTTTGGATTCGATCTCGTGACTCATGATGCCCCCTGATGGTCGGCATCACCATCTCATGAACCACTCCCAGTTGAGCAGATGCTTCTCGGGACAGGTTGCCCCCCTTGGGACTGAGACATACAGTTAGTGTTTTACATGCATACCTGCCTGGAAGGCTCAAATGCATGGTATAAACATACTTATGATCGTTAGCGTTTGTAGACACGACACATCACGTGCATGCCACCGTACCGACTAGCTTCCAATTTAAAGCCTCTATTGCACCTCATCTAGGTAGCTTAATCCTTGGTGTAAGGATTCGGGGCCTTCTTATTACCCCTTGGCTTAGATTAGATTAGCCCGATAAGCCTACCCAGCTAGCCATTTTATTCGGGAAATGGCACCCTGCTCAACAGAAACATAATTGTGGAACTCTATATAAACATAATTAGGTCGAGCTACGCCCGCGACATGGGCACCACAGCCCCAACGAAGCCAACTCCAACATCACCACATGGGCAAATATGAAACTGGTGATCCCGTGGTACCAAATTAAATCTTTGGATTTGATCTCGTGAAACTCATGGTGTCCTCTGATGGATATGGATCAGAAACCATCTCATGAGCCACTCCCAATTGAGCAGGTGCTTCTCGGGATTGGTCGCCCCCCCTTGGGACTGAGACAGACGGAAACTTCTCCTTTTCCATATTTTTAAATTTATTGGTCTGTAAGTTTCGGTACATTTATAAACCTAAATCGCAAATAAAGGCTCTAAAAAATCAGTTCCTTCGGAATATATGCCACATTACATTATTTCTGTGGCTAGATAAATTTAAAAACAATTTTGTCAACGTCATCTTTCGAATGGAATCAGAAGAAATGAATCGGCAACCAACCAATCAACCAACCAACCTACCAACCAACCAATCAACCAACCAACCAACCAACTAACCAACCAACTATCCAACCAACGCCTTCATTCATGCATTAATCAATATGTTTTCAATTTATGTTAATGACGGTGATTGGCAACAATGGAAGCAAAAAGCGATGAGGAATGGGGCATAAATACAAAGCAACGTTTGGATTAAACATTTTTTTTTCAATTTTTTTTTAGTTCTATTCTTTTCTTTAACTTTTTTTTTTTATTACTCATTTTTCATACTTTGGCGTGAATAGACAAAAAATTAAAAAAAAAATAAAAATTACGTACAACGTTTTAAAGGGCAACAATTTTAGCAATTGTTGTTATTACTGTTAATTTATTATATTGGCTGTAACTGTAGGTGTGTGTGTGTATTTATGGCAACAAGCAAAAAAAAAACAAACTTTTGTAAATAGCAGCGACTTGAAAGTAGACAAAAAATAATTGACAAAAACTAGAAAAAATGACATAAAATGAAATTGCAGGAAAATATACAAAGAACAAGCAAGAGTGAGAGCGCGAGAGAGAGAGAGAGAGAGAGAGAGAGAAGAAATAGTGGCTTGTATTTACAATTATTTACAAATATACTACTTATATGTAGCGTAAGTGTGTGTGTGTGTGTATGTGTGTGTGTGTGTGTGTGTGTGTTTGTACGTTTAGTAATTGCAATTTGGTGCAACAAACAATTTCAAGTTTCTTTGTAATACAAAAAAAAGCAATTTTTTTACTTCTTCTGCTTCTTCTGCTTGTCTGCTATTAATTCATATTTCATGTTCCAAGTTTTCTTCTTTTCATTCTTAACCATAAAAATCGAAATTGATTGTAAAAAAAAAATAGAGATCAAATGATCGAGAAAGATTAAATTTGAGAGATGCTTAAAAATGGTCTTAGATCGAGCAATTTTCTTCAACTGCTTTATAAGATTCAAAATATTTATTAATTTTCCTGTCCCTTCAGAGTTACGTAGTTGAAGAAGGAACAATTTGGTCGAATTGTCTCTTCAATCAAAAGATTCTCAAGGCTTTCGCATAGTTCGGTGTTGTAGAAGACTGAAGGCGACTTATTTTATACTTATTTGTTGCGAAAAAGTCAGAGCGTACTTAAATAGTTAGGAGCCACTTTTGAAAATGAATTTTTAAAATTTTGAAGGCAATGAAGTTTTAAAATTATTGCAGCATATTTTAGTTCTAATTACCTTAAGACATTTGCAAAGATCTTTTTGACATTCAGAATATATGCTAAAGTTATTATCGATTCAGAACGTCTTTATACAAAAAATATCTGTCGGAAAAACATGGCAAAATTTTAATTATATGACAAGCAGTTTCCAAGAAATGTCCGCTTGTGTTAAATGGCCACTGGATTTTGAATTTATTTACATTTTTTTTTTTTTGTTAAACAAACATTTAGAATATTTAATATCCTGCTCCCTTCCTTCCACAACTCCTTTCCATGCCACAAAAATAAAAAAATAAAAACAAAATAGGAAAAATATTTATGAGATTTAATTTTTCATGTAACATTTTTCAAATGTTAAAAATTCATTGAACCAACTGAAATGGCATAATTTATTGAGTTTATGCGACGCCAATTGTTTGCTTTGTTCATTTTGTTTATACAAATTATTTAAATAAATATATTGCTTTAGTTCTAGTTTTAACGTTAAATTACAAAGTACAGTAAAGCGATTGTACAAAACGATCTGCGATACGTGATGCATATAAACGTTAGAGTCAATAAACGAGCATTTCTTCTTAACAATTTGTATAACAAATTAACGCAAACTTTACATAGAGTTACACACAAAGAAAGGAAGACAGAAGGAAGGACTGAAAGAAAACGATCGAGACAAAAAAAAAACTCTCGACTCATCTTTTCGTGTTCGTTTGTCAATTATCAAAATAAATAAATGGATAAATGGATAAAATGGATAAGTTGTTTCTTAATGATCTAAGAGATGAAATAAAATTAAAATGAAATATCAATATCTGGGGACTTTCTTGAAAAAAACTGAAAATTGCCATTCTTGATTTCTCAAATTTTTGTTCGCCAATTTGATAAAGTTCTGCTTAGTAAACAAAAAATTTTAGGGCAAAAATGCTTTCAATTGCACTTTTTATATTTCAGAACAACATTAAGCGAAACTATCGCATTTTTTTTACAAGCAAGTTAAGAAACTTTACTTAATCATAATCTACATCGATTGGTTTATAAATTTGGCTTCAACAAAAAACATGCAATCCGCAAATTGTTCGATAAAAGATGAAATGCTTTTTTTTTTGAATGATCTAACATTTTAATATTCATGCAGAACATAAAGGACGGATGGACCGACCATATTATCTTTGTATGAAAGTTAATAAAGGCTTCCTATGGCAGACTCCAACTTTCATATTTGTCTACTAACTTAAAATGAAAATAAAGCCAACACTAATAGCAACAACAGCAACAATAGCAACAATAACTTTAACGTCAAACAATTAATCACTAAGACAAATATGAATAAATAATGAAAAGTAAAAGAAAAAAAATCTTATATCTTGAGTTGAAGGTAAACTTTCAATATCTGTGGGCCTTAATTTAGATGTACTTCAAAGTAGCACAATTAAAAAATTTAGTGATTATTATTCCAATATTATTCCAATATTGCATCGTGCAACGCCAGAATCGATTTAGACATGACTGTCAGTCTGTCCGTATGCCCATGTGTGATGGATAATCTATTGTTAACATTCTTCTGGTCGAAAAAAATGAGATATGTAGCTAAGATTTGATAAAAATATTGGAAGTAGAAAATCGGCAAAATCATTTAAAGAACACGCCCACAGTTCAACATAGATTGATAACACCTTAGATTTTTTTTTTTTGGGCAAAATTTGCTCACTTATCGCTCATTATTTGCAAACTGTAAAGAAAAAAAAGCTAAAATTTTGAATAGATATTAAGGCCATTATTCTGTAACATCTATTAAAAAATCATGCAAATGGATCAAGCCATATTTTTATTTTTCTATAATTACGTTTTCTGTTTGCTACTAAAAAATTGAAACTGGCTCTGAATCATAAAATCAAAGTGTTTGGATGATATTTTGGGCCCCAGTCAAATATAATTTTCATACTGATTTCTATTGTAATAGGGAGCCGCTTCTAAGAAGGGCCTCTAAAGCTTTCCTTAAGTTTTTACAAATATCTTAGCGAGACGTTTATACCTCTCAAACTTTGAGAGATGTCTAAATGTTACTAAAATACAAGTAGCCGTAAAGATATAAAATACATGGGACGGCTCATTATGAGAGAAAGAGATAGTATAATTTATAGGGAAACAGTTGTATTATTGACTTAAAGAAGAGTTAAAATGAAAAAATGAAAAAATGAAAAAAATCTAGAAATGGCCTTAAACAAACTAACTGATGATAGAAGAAGAGCCCATAAAGATCTAAAACAAAATGTAAAGGTGTTTGCATCTGTACATGGAGTTTTACCATGTAAATTAACTTGTATTTACACATTTTATATATACATACGTAGTTACCATTGTCATTATCTTTGCTGGTTTCGTTGCCAATTGTTATATTTGTAGTTCGCTTATCTACTTTTCGATACATTTTTATTCACTTGCCATATTCTCATGCTGCATATTTCATTTTAAAATAATAAAATGATAAATGATTATGACGATTATGATGATGTTCAAGAATAGTGAGTAAACGAGATAGCAAGAGAGAGTGAAGGAGTAAGATAGAGATAAAGATAAATGAGTATAAATTGTGGAGATATTTGGTAGAGAAAGGTGCTAAATAATGTGCCACTGTTTCAAATGTTTTGTTTACTTATGGCTGCTAGCTCTCTCTTCTTCGTTCTCTGCTTCTCTCTCCTCTCTCATTATCTATGCAAACATATTCACGTGCAATTTGTGAGTCAAACGAATGACTTTATTTACATTATTTCTTAGATATCGACTGAAAACTAAAAGAATAACGTGACCTAATGTAACATAATGTAACGTAACATAACATAAAGTAACATAACGTAATGTAACATAATACAGTGATGAGGCATAACATTACAAAAACATTAGACAAATATAAATGTAAATACAAAATAGAAAATTAAGTTCATGTTTATACATGAATGTGCTTTTTAGTGTGTATATAGTGTAATATATCATTTGTATAAAAAACAAATAAAAAAAATAAAAAAGAAGAAGAAGAAGCAAAATTCAATAACAACAACATTAAGCAGCACATTGAGTTGTATATTAAGCTCATGTAAATAAATGTAACAAATGAAAAAGAATATTTTTAAATATACATCAAAATTATGTTTTGTAGATTTATGATGATGGATGATGTTTAAAACTGATTACTCATGCTGTCAATAGAAAATTCCATTGGACTAAAGCCCAAAATTCCGCTTATAAATTTTATTTGATAAATTTTGCTTTTTGAAAAAAATTTATTTCATAAATTTGATGTCTCTCCGTGTTGAATTTGAATTGAGTTTTGAACGTCTAAACGGATTGTACAGTTCATAATTTAGACAATATCCACAAATTCCTTTACTCCATTTTCTCGCCTTGAGCGAAAATGTGAAAGAATTGAATGTCTCAGTAAAAATGATTCCATATATAAATGCACGTGATCGTGCCTGAAAACTATGAAGTTATAAATAGTTCAAAAAGTTTGGTTATATATCCGTTTTGAGAAGCCCCGATTTCTTTTATTTCGCTATTAATTTTTAACTGTTTAAACCATCGATTTTATCTTTCCGTTTTAGAAAGTAGTCTCTCTATATCTCTCTATATAATTTTATTTTTACAATTAACATGAAATATGGAAAGCCTGTCTCATACAAAAAAAAAAGGCAAAGAGTGATATATTTTTGAAGACCTTGGAACAATAAACATCTCAAGAGCCAATTGTACGGTAAACCATTGCTAAAATTTGAGATGCTTGATCCTTGGCCACTTATTCGTTTTCATTTAACCTCTAGCACCCGATGTGTGTACTTTTATTGCACAGCGTTAAGACCTTTGTGGAAAATTTTGCATGCCTTCTGCTTGCATTTATATGAAATGGTTTTGTCAGAGGCCTATTTCCCTCAGTTTATATCTGAGAGTTATTATGCTCCTTGTAGAAATCTGTAAACCCTTCTAAGACTTCTAATAACTCAGTATCTACTGCTAATTGATTACCTTGAAGTCATATATATAAAATAATCTGCTTATTTATCTAATGCTCTCATCAAATCGATTTTGATCAGCCGCCTGATTATTCCCTTATTGTTGTTTAGATTATTGAGCTATTGTTATTGTTGATTAAATCGCCAAAAAAGATAATTTATTGAATATTTTATTAAGTTCTTATTATAAATTGAAAACAAGAAAAAATTAAAAAAAAATTATGGCACAATAGAAAACGCTCTCCCGTTTTTGAGAGACTTCAATTCAATTCAATTGTAACAATGTTATTTATTTACTTTCGGCTTCTTTTTTACCTTTCATTTTTAGATTTTGTTGAATTTTGTTACATATGAACGGAAATGCAATAGATATTTAGGGATCATGTAACAAAATTGCAAGCAGAAGAAACATTTCGTTTCCTCATTTTTTTTTTTTTTGCTTTTACGATTAACTATTTATTTCAATTTATATTTATGTTTGTTTATGTGTATATAAAATTGAGAAATTGTTTTAAATGTTTGCAGATTGTTTTGACATAATTTCTCTATATAATATTTTTGGAAGGAATTTATCCTTGAGATTGATTAGAATATAAATTGTTCATGAACAAACAAACAATAAAAGCTGCATTTTTACTATTTACTCTTCATTTTGTTATCGTTTTCGTTTCTTCTTCTTCTTCTTCTTCTTCTTCTTTTTGTTGTTGTTGCTCTTCTTTTTCTTCTTCTTCTTCCTCCTGTTGTTGTTGTTGTTGACGATGATGATGATGATGATGATGATGATGCGGCTGTTGTTGTTATTATTATTATTATTATTATTATTATTATTATTATTATTATTATTATTATTATTATTATTATTGTTGTTGTTGTTGTTGTTATACAAATAAATCTTTTACATTTAATAGTTATCTGTCTGTCTGGCAGTTTATTTGCTCTATTTTCTATTTTCAGTTCTTCTTTGCACGCTTTGAAACATTTGGATACGTTTTAATGTGATTTGCTTTTTGAGCGGTGAAATGCACGAAACGGTTCAATTTATTACAAATGAATTGATTTGTGTAACATTGTATTTATTGTTGTATTTTGTTGTAGACTTTGTAAGATCAAAACGATTTCCCTTAGGAAATCGTTTGCCATTGTAATTCTTTTCAGTTTTTAGTTTTTAGTTCAATTTAATTTCCAGTAATGAATGGGCATTAAAATTGTTACGTAATTGTTGCACATTGCTCAATTTTTGTCAAACTTTTTTTTTTTCTATTATGCTTCATTTTTCTTTATCAATTAATTTTTTTTACAATTTTTTTTCATTATTTTCTCTTTTTTTTTCATTATTAAAACATTCAACTTTTGTTTCATGCATTTTATTCTGTTTTGTATTCTTCTGTTTTTGTTGGATTTAAATTTGTGAATTTCGTAGTGTGTACCCCGTTTTTCCAAGATCAAGATCGATCATTTCTTTGCACTTCATTGATTACAATTTTCGATGTTTCATTATGCCAAGTCTTTTGTCGATTTCATTTCATTTCATACAATTTCATTCTTATTGTTCGATATAATCGTTGATAAAAACAATAAAAATTGCAACAACAACAACAACAACAACACAATAACAGCAATAATAAATTGCTATTTATTTTTATATGGATTTAGTTGTGTGTTTATTTTTGAACTTTATCTTCTTATTGAATTTTCATTTTGAATACTTTTTTTCTCGGAGTTTTGTTTTTGTGTTTTGTTGCTTTGTTTTGTTGCGTTGTTTTGTTGAGTCATTAGTGTCCATTATGATTATTATTATGATTATTGTTATTGCTATTATTGCTGTTGCTTTTATTGTTTTTGTAATATAATAAACTTGCCATTCATTGTTCATTGTAAAAATTAAAAATTTATGTGGCATGATGAATTTTTTATGCTTTCTGTAACGTTCACACTATTTTAAAATGTTTTACGAAAATGAAGGAGTTGTAACGAATGACTCAAAATCAGTTTTCGATTCAATTTGAATTTGTCTCTTCGTTCGTCTGTCTATCCATCTGTCTGTCTGCCTTCTGTCCATACGTCTGTCTATCCATCCGCTTGTCTCTCCGTCCGTTATCAAAGTACAGGCCACAATTTTGAAACTATTTGAATGAAACTTGGTGTATAGGCGTGGTTTAGTCCAATGGCACCCAGTAATAATTTTGATTAAGTTTAGACTGTTAAGGCATCATTATAAAGTATTGCAATGGACTTCTGCTAGATGAGAAATAATTCAAATAATTTCTATTAAGTCACAGTTAAAAATAAGTTCATAGAATGCCCTGTCAATTATAATAATTAATTTAGCTTATCTATCTGAATCGTTTAATTTGTGAATTGTTTTGTTTTTTTTTCCAGATTTCATCTTATTTGATTATTTTTACTTTAAAAAATCAAATCAAATCATTATTTTGTATTTGTAATTTAGATTCAAATTTAGTTTTATTTATTTGTTTTTGTTTTGCTGTTTTGTTTATTATCATAATTTTTTAATAACATTTTTACAATTTATCATTGAGAAAATATTTTATTAATAATCATCATCAAATATGAAGAAAAAAAAAAATAAAAATGAAAAAATTCTGTTAAAATGAGTGAAATGAATAAAATGAATTCAAATAACAAATTCTGATTTGTTTTTTGCATCATACAAATAAATAAAATAAAATACGAAAAAGTAAAATATACTACGAGAAAAAATAAAATAAAATAAAATAAAATAAAAAGGAAAAAAGCATAAAAATAAATCAGGATAATTTGTGGATCAATAAAATCAAACCAAATTTCGTGCAAACAAATGTCTCGCAAATTATGCGTGCGTATGTATGTCTATGGCTATGTATATGTGTGTATGAGCTTATGTGTGTATGCGTGTATGTGTAAAGATTAGATCGTATTAATGTCGACACTTAACATTAATTTGTGGGCAATTTCCCACCTTCTTTTTTTTTTGTGTTTACTTCCTGTTTACTAAAATTTTCTCTTCTTCTTATTTGTACTTGCCGTTTCATTCTCACACTTGAAATTCTATACAATGTTTGTATGTGTGTGTGAAAATAGAGCTTTCTTTATTGTTGTTGTTGTTTATTTGCCATTTACCATTTACCATTTTAAATGCTGAAAGCAACATTTTTTTTTCAAGAGACAATTTTCATGGCACAATTCCAGAGCCAAAATTTCTTCTCTTTTCGATTTTTTAAATTTATTTTTTTTAATGTAAGTAAAAAACCAAATTTTTTTTTTGGCCTCTTCTATTTTTCGTTTAATGTCTTTTCCCTTTCTATTAAATAGCGTTTTGTTTGCTTTTTTTGTTTTGTTTTGTTTTAGTTTGTTTTGTTTTTTTTTTTCATAAAATTCCCTTAATGTGAAAAATATTGCAATTTAAGTGGATTTTTTTTTTTCGTTTTTTTATATGTAGCAGATTTATTTGTTAGCTTTAAATGGAAGGTTAGACAGATAGACAGACAGAAAGGCCGACAGATAAAGTTTGTTTGCGTGCGCTAAAAAAAATTGTTCGAGTACTCGAGAAAAATGTTTTGTTTAAACTCAAGCACATTTTGTTGTCTTATTATTATTATTCTTGTTATTGTTATTCTTGTTATTGTTATTGTTATTTTTTCGCTTTATAGAATATAGTTTAAGAGAGAGAGAAACCAAAAAAAAAAACGTAAATTTTGGTTACTAAGTATTTTCTTTTTATTTTTTATGTTTATTTTTTTTTTTATTATAATTATTCTTATAAATGCGCTTTAATTGTGTAAGCGTTAATATTGTTGTTGTTATTGTTATTTTTTTTTTGTTATTATTGGATATAAATTTCAATGTTAACTGCGTCTCATCATCATCATCATTATTCATTTCACTTCATTTCATTTCACTACACTTCACGTTAATTCAATTTCAGTTCACTTTTCATTCCTTTTCTTTTTTGTACTTTTATATTTTATATTTTATATTTTCTTTATTTTCTTTATAGATTTTTCCACCCCTTAACAACAAATGCTGTTTTAATATTTTTTTAATGTTTTTGTTGTTGTTGTTATTATTGTTATTGTTGTTTTTGTTTTTTTCGTTTTTTGGTTACTTTTCCATAAAATTCCATTCAAATCTACATTGAAATATGTTCAGTTTGTTTTTGTTTAATTTTTAATGGGAGTTTTATTTTATTTTACGCTTCTTAATAAAACTTTTTTTTCTTTTTTGCTTTGACGGAATTTTTCTCGTGCACAATAAACAATTCACATTTGTAATAATGTGCCATTAAATTGTGCATATTTATGGGGAAGAAACAAAAAAAAAAAAAAGAAGAAGAAGAAGAAGAAGAGAGGAGAAATGAAAGAGGAATGCAAATTTTGGGCAAGCTTTGCAAAATTTGTATGAAACTTATAAAACAAAAGCAAAAAATTATATAAAAAACAAATAAATTGATAGGCTCTTGAAAAATCCATATAGAGGCAAACAGACAGACAAACGGACAGACGGACGGACAGACAGACAGACAAATATATGTACAACATATGGCATGTAACTAATTTGTACGGTCAAAGGTCATTCATTCAAAATAAGAATTTAAAAAAAAAACCAAAATAGAAAATCACAAGGAAACGAGAACACAAAGTAAATAAATGTTTCACAAAAAAAAATAATAAAAATAAAAATAAAGAAAAGAGAACAAAAAGAAGATAAAATTGGCAATTAAATAAAAGTATTTAACTCATATAAAAATGTTTAGCTAAAATAACAAAAATAACAATAAAAATTATCTAAAAGAAAAACATGTTGCAGACTTTTGGAGTCGACGACTTAAGCCGCTCTTAGCTTATTCATAAAGGACGAGTCACAAAAAAAGTGAATTGTTTGTTTCAAGAAGAAATCTAAAGAGAGATTTGTCAATTTCTATTAATTTCAATCAAAACATTTCCCCGTTTTCTTTAGTAGGAAATACAACCAGAATTGTTCCTTTTTTAAAACTAAACTTTTTTTTAATTCCTTTTTTTTTTTATGTAACTTCAATAAGCCAAATATGGATTAATAGACAGTCAAGCAGAGAGATGTTAACAAAAGAAAGGGCCATGGAGTTATTTATAACTTGACAAATTTTAATCTTACAAAGAGTCATATAAATTTTATAGGCAAGTGGAAAGAAAAAAAATGCACTTGGAAGTTTGGAAGCTTAATCTAGACTTTCCCTAAGCATCAATTTATTTTTGCAATTCCATTTAGATGAATCAAAATCTTCAAAAACTTGTGAGAAATTAAATTGTTCAATGTAAATATCTAAAAGTTGAATTTTCTCCAAAAGGTAAGAGATTTGTAGGAAAAAAGAACCAAAATATAAAAGTTAAAATTTTTTTAATTTAATAAGAACTAACTTCTCTATGAATTTTTCAAATGTTATATTTATTGAGTTTTGAAAGAAATAGCTTTAAAATCCAAAAGCAAAATGTAATGTTCGGTAGGCACTTGCAAGCAAAGCCCGCAAAACTTCATATAATTATTGGAAATTATGTGAACTATAGAAGAAAAGAAGTTTAAGTCTCGCTCGCATTCATCAAATGGAATATTGAAAAAATCCTTATGCCTTAATAACTATAAGCGAATTGGTATTTGGCAAATTGGTTGTTCTAGTTAAATGAATGTCTCGCATTAGTTTTACTGATTGATAAAAGCTATCGCTACTGCTGATATTTCAATTTCAAATTTATGGATATATATGGAGTTCTTCTTAATTAAATGTTACATGTGAAAGAAAGAAAGTGATATTTTTACAGTGCTTTGTAGTTGCATAACTGAATTTAAGGCCCTGGTAAAATTTCCTATTTATTAAGGTTTGAACCATAAGAAGTAGCAGTAAAAGTAGTGTAAAAATGTTCTCTTATGTAAACACTTTTTTTATATATTTATCTCTATCTATCTTTATCTAACTATGTATATCTATAAATTAACATACGAGAATATTTTTGTGTGTAAAGCATGTATGAAAAGAAAAAAGAAAGCAGAAAAGAGAAAAGCAGAAAAAACAGAAAAGGTTTCATTCCACTAATTTATGACATTTTGGCATTTTTAGTGCTAGTTTAGCTTTTTTTTAAGACTAACGCCCGCTTTACTGAAATTCCATTCACAGCTGGAGTTCTTTTAATTTTTATTTTTTCTGTTTAGTTGTTTTTTGTTTTGTTTTCATTAAGCTCACATGGTTACCTGCCATTCATTCAGTCGCTCGTTGACTTACTTACTTACTTACTTACTTACTTACACATTGAATAGAATTCTGTATCTGATTCTGCGTCTCATTCTCATCATCATTTTCATTCTCATTCCCATTCTCCTTATAGTTATAGTTATCGTTATGGTTATGGTTATGGTTATGGTTATGATTTTAAGACCGCTTTTGTGTAGAATCAGAGTTAAACTCTTTTTTTACTTTTCATATAATATAAATACTTTTTATATATTTTTATTATTTATTTTTATTATTATTATTTTTATTATTATTATTATTTTTTGATAATTCAAAACTTAACAAATAAGACACTTGGAAGAAGAAGAAGAAGAAGAATAAGAAGTAGTAGTAGTAGATGAGCTCATAAGAAAATATGTCATAAAAAATATGCTAATCATCATTCTTACAAATATCATCATTAACATCATTATCATCATCATCATGATCATGCCCTGGACACATAAATACATTAAAATATAAATTTTGTTGCTTACTTTTTTATTTTTTTAATTGCATGAATGGAATAATATTTAGAAGTGTTTCTTTCTGTGTGTGTTTATATGTGTTTCTATATAAATGCATCAATGTGATAAACAAACAATTCAGATAAAGAGTAAAGAGCAGTATTAAAGAGAACAAAGCGCATAAAACAAGACACTTTGGAGACTTTCCGTTTTTTAAATATTTAAACCAGACGTTAAGGCTCCAAATCAATGAACAAACAATCCAAACAGCCTTCTGAAATTGTTTCAAATAAAAGACACCAATTAATAATATACATAATATGGAGATTCCTTTTTCAAAGGTTAAGAGCAACAAAAACGTGAAGAAGTAAAATACATTTTTTTATGAGAATAATATTCAGATTTTCGATCAATTTTCATCTCAATCTCAACCTCAATCTCAAATTCAATTTTTGTAGTTCTCTTTAATCTTTTTCACGCCTAAATCTTCAAATTCACATTTGCATTTTAAATACTTCGTCATTCGTTTTGTTTCGTGTCTCATGTTTTGGGTTTTGTTTTTTTTTTGTTAAAACATTTTTTCTTGTTGTTGTTGTTATTATTATTACGGTATATTAAAAACTTAACTGTGCAATTTGTTTTTTTGTATAACGGTTGCCATCAATGTCGATTATTTTTACATGATAATGATTAAAAACAATTATATGAAAATAGTTTAGAATAAATGTAACGAATTTTAGTTTTCTTGTGTTCTCTTCACTTTAGAGGTATATTATAATTTTACAATTTATTTATGAGCATGATTATTAAAGTTAAGAATGTGTTATTATTGCGATTATTATTTTTTATCATTATTATTATTATTCATCTATTATTTCTATCATTGTTACTATGATTGTTGTGTTTATTGTTGTTCTTATTATAATTATAATTATAATTATTATTATTATTATTATTATTATTATTATTATTATTATTATTATTATTATTATTATTATTATTATTATTATTGTTATTGTTGCAATACATTTACATTCCCACTAATAGATGGGTGATTTTTTTTTTTGGTAGCCATTTGCCTTAAACGATTTATTACGCATATATTTAGAAAAAAATGGGAAGAAGAAGAAAATTGTTATTAAAAGCAGAATAAATGTATATTGTCAAAAAAATTGAGAAGAACAATTGTTCAAGCCCTTTAAGATGTTGTAAAATGTTCCTATTTCTATAGTTTGGTTATTTGAAGGTCTCTAAATATATGTATGTATGTATGTATGTAAGTGTGCATATGTGCCTGTCTGTTTATTTTGTACGCTGTTTTGCTATGTTTTATTGCAAAATTTTCCCACTCTTCAAATATATCATATAATATTTCATAATTCATAATTACAATAACAACAAGTAAACAATAACAACAAAACGAAACGATATAAATGAAAATAAATCAAAATTATTAAAAGAAATTTTTACGGCTCGATGTGTTACACAAGGAGATCGTGATTTATTGATAAGTTTTGACATCTCGTTTTTCTCAAATTAATGCCAACCAAACCAAGCAACAAACCAACCAACCAACCAATCAACCAGTCACATAAGAAGTATTTATGTAATTTAAAGAAGAAGAAAAAAAATAACAAAATTTCAATTTATTACTTTTTATTTATATTTCCATTTATTGCATTTTGCATCAAAATCTGTGATACTCTGACCTAACTTTTCTCCTTCTATCTCCCTCTCTTTCTCTTTCTTTACATCAAATGGTCTAAAAGGAAAAATATGTAAGATCTTTTAAAGGATCATTTTTGAACTTTTTTAAAATTTTAAGTCTTCAAATGTAAATTTTTTTTTAAAGCATAGAATTTATTTAATGGCATATTTTTTGCCCCATTTATCCATTTTGCCTTTAATGTTGATGTGTAATTTGAAAAATGACTAAGAAAGAATTCATTATAAAAATACTTTTCAACAGCAATAGATGTAATTCGTTCAAAACAGATCGGATAGTCCAGTATTAGTCGTAAAGTTGCCCTTAAACAGAATACCGATCTTGTTTTCTTTATTGTCAAGACCTTCTTTTTGGATCAATAGTTTCTCTCACAAATTACAGAGCTTTTTAAAAGAGAATTTTCATTGATTTTGATATAACTTGAATTTAATTTCATTAATGATGCCATTTCAAAAATTTGAAATCGGATATTCTGTGGGCCAAGTATAGATTTTATATTGAAATATTGATAGCGCGAGGTATGATTAAGCGCAAAACTAAATGCAAAAAAGGAAGCGGACGAAGGTTTTTGGACGTTTTTTTTTTTGGAAACATTATAAACAAATTATTTGAAAATTGTAAAGTTCCTTGAGTATTCTAAAAATAGGTACGTCCACTTTTGTGCGAAGTGCTTTTAAAGCAATTGGTTGAATGTAGATTTCAGAGATTTGATATATAGAATAGATTTCAATGGAAGTGATTCCTTCCTATAGAATGGGGTTTTTAATAATCTTAAAGTTTGCTGGACGCAACTTAAAAGCCTTTTTTCCAGATAAGCAATATGAAATTAGAATTTTCAAGTATGATTTTATATTTTTCTAACTCAATTTTTTTAATAAGTAAACTAAGCATGAACAAAATGACGTAGTGCCTTTTTCGTTTACTATGAAATATTCACAAGCGCTGGTATGCCATAATCTGCTTAAAGAATTCCACTTAAGTCTTGAATATTTCAATCCAAATAATTCTCATTAAAATTTATGAATTTGTGGTTAAAGACAAAGATCCTCATTTTGTCGGTTTGTTTTAACGTATGCAAATTAATTGTGTAAAAAATAATAAGAACAATAATAAATAATTTAACAAAATAATAGAAGAATAATTTAACAATTTAACAGGTAAAACATAAAATACCGTTAAAAAAGAATTAGAAAGTATTCATATAAAACATCATTATTGTCATTGTCATTGTCATTGTCATTGTCATTGTCACAAAACGAGTAATGAAATAGCAAAATATGAAAAAAAAAAATTGAAAAGGAAAAAGGAAATTGAAACAGTAAGAGTAACATTAGTTACCATCATTACACACCCAAACAATTTAAACACATATTATGGTAAATATAAACACTTTCCCATACAATTGTTGTTGGCTGCTTGGCTGCTTGGCTGCTTTGCTGCTTTGCTGGTTGGTTGATTTAACTTACTTCAATTTATTTAGTTGATTTAGCTTATTTATTGATTCTGCCATAGTGGAAAGAACATCTGGACAATTTCTCTATTTCTATTTTAGGCTTTTCTTTTTGTGTTTTTTTTTTCTATTTCCTATTATTTTTTTTTTGTTTTTTGTTTTTTTTTGTTAACACTAATCTTTCGAAATTATTAACTGCTTCAAATCCAACGAACAATGGCCTTTCATTTAAACTAATCTCGTTTATGGGCTTTATCTTAAATGGTATTTAAGAGGGGCAAATAAAAACAACATTGAACAATAAAAATTACAATGAGACATTACACGTATATACAGATAAACATATACATATATACACACATGCACACATGCAAACGTTCATTCCATTATCTAAATAAAATGGATGGAATTGAACGAATGAATACTTAGGGTACAATTAATAAGCTACTTAAAAGTTACACGACTTGTTTGACTCACTAACTGATTGACTGACAGACTGGCTGATTGATTGGCTGACCGACCATTTAACTAAATGAATAAAGGAACGTATAAATGAACGAATGACTTCAACTATCTAAAACACAATTGACCTAATCTCTCTTTGTCACTCTCACGCCCATTTTCTTTCATTCTTTCCTAGGCAATTTCTGGCCATTATTAAGATTGAATATAAAGTTGCGTTTGCATTTACGCTTTGGTTTGTTCAATGCCAAGCGCAATTATAACTATCAGCCAATTTTCAATCATTTCATTCTATTCCCAAATAGATTAGCATTATATACATACATACATACACACATACACATGTACATACATACACAAAAGAAATGCTTATATATACTTATTTACGCCTATATAAACAAACAATTAGTGGTTGGTGGATTCAATTATTATTTAAATATCAATATGCCTTCTCTTACTTCGTAACTTCATTGTCTATTATCGATTCTCTCTTTCTCGATCTCTCTCTTTCTCTGTGTGTGTGCGTGTATGCAATAAAATTTAATACAAGAATGAACATGCCAAATAACAGCAAAACAGAAAAAAGAAGGGGAAAAAGATAAACACAGTAATATGGATAAGTTATAATTATTCGATTATTTTTCTCTTATTCATTTAGCTTTATTTTGCATTTTGATTTATTAGAACAAAAAAAAAGAAAGAAAAAACAAACATACCTTTTCATTTCGTGCTACAATAAATAAATCCTCTTTTGTCAGTTTCTACTTCCCACTATATCTATCTCTATCTCAATTTCTATCTCTATCTCTTTCTCTCTCTCCCTGTCGTATTTTCTATGTTTTTATATATTTACATCTAATTTTGTTTGTTCCGTTTTTTGTTTCGCTTTTGTTTTGTATTTGTTTCGTTTTAGTTTCGATTTTCTTTTTGTTTTTGTTTCGCTTTCTTTTGCTATCTCTCTAACTCTTTCAAAATTGAATCATCTATAAAAAAAGCAAGAACAATAACAATGATAATAAATAATAATGTTTGGGTGTCAAATTTGCACAAAGAAGAGTTTGTGAGAACAATTAATTTCTTTAGTTATTATTACAGTACACTAAACATGATAACGGTACATTAAAAAAATAAAGAAGCAAATAAACAAACAAAAAATAATGTTAAACTCTTTGGCTTTCTAATGAATTGATTTATTTTTCTTCTCTCTTTTGTGTTCTTTTTTCTATATTACATCAATTTTTTTGTTATTTTTTCCCCCGTTTGATCTGTTTGATCTATTTTTTTAATTTTCTGGTTTTTTTCTTTCACTTTTATTGATAAATCAACAAAAGAAACAGCAATAACAATAACAACAAAATAATGGAAAAGAAGAACAAGAAAAATAGAAATTCTAAAAGTAAGATTCAATGATTTGAAAGGAAAATTTTGGAAAAAAAAGGCAAAGAAAATCACAGAAAAATGGGTTTCACTTTCGCTCTAACTCTTTCTCACTCCCTCTCTCTCTCTCAACAACAAAAACGAAAATCTGTCAATTTACAGCAAAAAACATTATAACTTAAATAAACAGTTAATGGAGAACAAGGAGAAGAAGAAGAAAACGATGAAGAAACAAGTGAGTATTAGAGAGAGATAGAGTTGTATGTAAATGTTTGTACAAATGTAAAAAAAAATACATCTGCGAAATTATACTTTCTGTTGGCTTTGTTGTTGTTACAGTTCCTGTTATTATGTTTATTGTTGTTGTTGTTTTATAATACGAGTTCAAAAAGAAGAAGGGTTGACAAGCAAAAGAATAACATAGACAAGAATTTTATAAAGAAATAATAGAAAACAAGAAGAAAGAAAATGCAGAACAAAATAAAAAAAAATCTTTAACTAAGTGAAATAAATAAATGCATAAAAGTGTGTTTTTGTGTGTATATGTATTGCACAAATGAAATGAAATGAAAAAGATAAAAATAACAAAAGAAAAAAAGAGGAGATTAAAGAAAACAATAATATTGAATTGGAATTGATTAAATTTTCAAATGACAACTCAACTCAACTCAACTCAACACAAAACAATTCCGTTCAATTCAATTCAGTTCAGTTTAATTTACTTAGCCATCAAAGTTTCATGTTAAAACACACACACACACACACACACACAACACAACACAAACATGTCTACAAACAAATAAATAGACAATTGAACAAACGCCTTTTTATACGTAACAAAAACAAGAACAAAAATAAAGACAAAAAGAAGATAAATAAGAACAATAGCAATAATAAAAATGCAACAGAAAACTAAACATACTTTTACAAAAAGTTGCGAAAGCCGCTAAATTAATATTGAAATCGAAATCGATATCAAAATTGAAAAATCTGAATTGATTTTCTTTCCTTTTGATTTACATTATACTTTTTATTTCGCCTTTCCAATCTTTACAATCTGTAAAATCTACCGTTATTATTTGCAAAAAGAGAAAAAGAAGAAGAATTAATAACTGAGAAATGTTTTTTTTCATGAAATTTAAATGTCAAATTTTGACATTTAGAATTGAACATTTTGGAAAAGTGCTCACAACTTTGAACTCTTGAAGGATAGGATCTGAAAGTATTAACAGACGTCCAAAGGGGCCACAATTATCTCAGAGTTCATACAAATTTCATAAATATCTCTGAAATAGAGTTTGGAAACAATGAGGGAACGTTGAGTTTACGGTTCATGAAAAACTTTGGATGATTAGAACTTGATAGTTTCCACCGCAATTTATAAAAATAATAAGATCTTAAATATGAAATATTTTTTATTATCTGGGCATTTAAAATGGAAAATGCTGGGTGGAAGATAAAAGACGTAGAAAAAAATTTTTGATAAGCCATTAACCAAATCATGATGAGCTATAAAACCAACATGCTCTGTGATTCTTCACATGTTTTGGGGAAAGAACAATCGATAATTAAATCATATGACGATTTTGATCGATTTAAAATAGCTATCAGATTTTAAATAGCCCATCAATCAATCTTTTACTGGCTATCGCTGCTCTATCGTGTTCATCAAAATTCAACGAAAATAGGTTGAGGAAGCATTATTTTTTATAGAATAAGTTTATTTTGATGTACAATATGATTATTCTAAATGTTGACTATTTAGGACTATTCATTAAAAGAACTTTTTTAAAAAGAATTTTATGGAATTTCCTTTTTTATATGATTGGTATGAATCGAAGGTTTGGGGATTCTACATGAACGATCTTAACTATTCTACTTTATTTTTATTTAAATGTAACGTGCAATTCAATTTCATTGTACCCTACACCACTTGCGTCTTAGGGTATTATAAATTAATAAAAATGTTCGTAATATTCAGAAACATTCTGTTGAGTTACATCCAGCTTTCATGATACCGATCGGCTTAGGAGCTCTACCTGATTAGATTTACGCCGATCTGTCCATCTGCCTGTCTAATATCTGTTCATCTAAATTTTGCTACAAAGCTAAATGGCCTAATTTTGAGATATTTTCATGAAACTTTATTTATAGTTATATTTTTTCTCAGAGGCGAGCAGTATTGAAAATCAGACCATTTTTACGATCATTTTCCATATAACGGTTCTGTTAAAAAAAATATCGTTATATGGAAAAAAATTATAATTTCAAAAAAAATTTTAAAGCCAATTAGCGCTTTATTAGATTTTATCACCTAAATAAATGTATACCAAAGCACCTCTCATATAACGGCTTTTTTTTGACAAAAAGTCAAATTAATGTAGGATATTTAAGAGTCGGCTCCGTTTGACAATAAAGTTCTTACTTGTTTCTCATTGAGTTATATATTACAGTAACATCAAGGTATCAAGGAATCGAACAAAAACATGAATAAACATCAAATTTAGTGTGTGTGCTTCCATCAACTTGTAGCCTCAATCTAATACAATTCCAACCATTCATATATTCATTTATTCATTCATTCATCATTTTGATTGCTTTGCTACTGTTTCTACTATTGTCTCCTCAGCTGCTTCTAGGTGTGCGCATTTATTACAATAATAATAATAATAATAATAATAATAATAATAATAATAATAATAATAATAATAATAATAATAATAATTTGATTTTATTATTTTATTTTGCAGACATTTATATCTTGACATTTCTTTTTATGTGCTTGTCACATAAGACAAATGAAGTACTTTGACATTACAAGTAATTGATACTTCGTATCCGTTTAACAATTTTCTTAGATTACATGAGAAATTGCATTATTGCCAAATATAATTTGTATTCAAATCTATGCTAATATTTCTGCCAGACCATCAGTATTCATAAATGCTTCAAAAATATCTAAATGACAACTTGATATTAATAACGTTTTTTTTTTGTTTTCTTTGGGTGAGTGCTGTGTTAATATAATTTCATTTTATTAGCAGTTTATGAAGAGGAAAAGCCTTAAGTTTTAATTATGCGAAAATCTATCGAATTCAATGTCAATCGAATATTTACTAATTTGATGCCAAAGTTACGTAATTTCTTTTTACTGATTTCATGGCTCTGCTTAAAATGGAGCTTTCTATGTAAAATAATAAATGCTGATCCATTTTAAAATTTCTCAGTTACTTTGACAACAAAACTCTTCATTTCCTTACTTTTGACAGACTAACATTGAAATTTGCTCGGAAAAAAATTGTGCAGAATACTTCATAATACAAGTAATAATTAAAAAAAGCTAACTGGGTGATAAATAGGCCGAGGTGATGGTAAATAACCCTACGATTATATAATTTTGTAGTTTGCTAAGAAACTTAAACTGGGAGATCTATCTTAATAAAATTCTATACTTTTTAAATAAATAACTTTAGGCAAATTTTTTTTTTTACTTGATTTATTTGAACATTTTAAAATGATCCAAAGAAATGGATTTAGAATGCTTTGTGAAAATTTTTGAAGAGCTTTCCCATCTTTTTATTTTTAAAAATTCCAAAAATTCTAAAAATTCCATTCTCATTGAAAGTATTTCGACTAGAAAGCATTAAACTGATCTCTCTAAAAAGTGACACAATTAAGATTCGTTTAGAATTTAACGACGTTCCAAAATACGTTCCAATATGACTTTAAAGATTTAAATTTTCTCAAATGTATTTTTCAAAACAATCTTGCTGTAATTGCAAGAAATGTTGCTTCCTTTATGCAACAATTCCAAAAAATACATTAAGTCTCTCTATAACACCAAGTGATTAGTTGTCTGATGCAAGGAAACAACAAAGAAGTAATTTTTACAATTTAATTACACCATTTATGCAGGCAGAGTAAGCGAAAGAGAGAGAGTAAGAGAGTAAGAGAAAGAGAAAGAGAATGATAGAGTTGACAAATTCATTTAAATTTTCAGTGACATAATGCATGTTTAGACTGCTCCACATCATGCTGGTTATCTTGGAGTCACATCACACAAAACATTTAAAATTAAGCAGTAAACAAGTTAAGTAAATTGCGTAGTCGTATCTACCTACCTTCGATTATGCTTATGCATACAATGATTATAATGGGCAGGTACAACAATAACAACAACAACAAAAGGAAATGTAATAAAAAAAAAACTTATCACACAATCATTTATTTACTTAGAGTTTTTATGCAAACATTTACATTTAAATAAAACTATAAGTGATGTGGAAAATTTGTGTAATTTTCTGCCATCAAATTTAATTTTAAACGGTTTTGGCTTATTTAACAATTCTAACTTAACAATATTTTACCGATAACAAAATCAGTTTACATTTTTTATAAACTTAAATTTGAAAGTCATTTTTTCTAATGGCATTTTTTGCAGGGCACTTTTGTTTGCCTTGAAATTTTGCTACTTCCAAGTTTTGATGGATTATGCTTTTACAATAAAAATTCATAAACTGAGTAATTCTTTGATTACTTAAAATTTCTACTCAACACACTTCCGCGGGGTAATATTTTGGTAAAATTATGTTAGCTTTATGAGAGAAGCCGGTAAACATTCAATTGCGCTTCCAAACGTTTAAAAATGATATTGTTTTGCTTTATTTGTTGTTGTTTTACATTGAAGAGAATTCAATTTGGCAGAATAGTTGCTGGGTTGTTGGGTCCTGACAAAAATGACATGAGGCCGTTGTAAAGGGTTTCCATACGTAAAGTGATGCTTTCTTTTTCTTCTTCTTCTTCATAATTTGAAAGGCATTAGCACACTGCGAGATCGATACTTATAAAAGCCAGGGCGTGTTTTGCTCGCTGCAGAATCACGACAAATTTTTTTTTTTTTTTGGCGATTTTGTTTGCAATTTGATGCTTAGAATTGTAAAAGTAATGGGAATTGATAAGAAGCCCTAAATTAGGGAAGGGCCTAATAAATTCTTTACGTTAATAAGAAAATGTTTCGGGAAATTTTTTGGCGCTTCTGTTTCGATTTTAACAAATTAAAAATTTCAATAAATTAATTGTGTTTTGCATTAAAATGGTTTAAAATTCCATTCAGTCAAAATTCAATTCAGTGAAATCTCTTAGAAAAATGGAGTCCAAGAAAGCATGGAAATTTTGAATATTTGAGAATTTCGATGAAACAAAATGTGGCAATAAATATAACAACAACAATAATAATTGAAAAATTATAATGATAGATCGTTCTTTAGAGCATTTAAAATCAAGTCAAATAAAATTGAATCATTAAGTAATTTTGTAAATAACGGATTAATTTGTATTATTTTGGAATTATGAAACAATTTGGTAAACTTGTAACCATTTTCAAGGTTAACTGGAGCCAGTTATTAACGTTTTAATTTTTTATTATTCTTTTGTAAATACGATTATTTATCTGATGATATGTAAAAAGAAGAAGAGAAAAAAAAAGTAGATGAAGTGAATAAGAAAGATATAGCTAGAGTCATTATAATTTAATGCCTAAGAAATGGAAATTTTTTGGTTTTTCTTTTTTTGTTTTGTTTTTTACAAAACACAATTATGAATATAATTTATTTGCATTGTATGTATTTTTTACGTTTCTGGGCAATTATCCAACATAAAATGAGAATAAAACAAAGCAAAAGAGAAAAGAAAATCAATAAAACAAAATTAATGATTGTTAATCAACAAGTAAAACAAAAAAAAAAACAAAAAAGGAACAATTCATATCTGTTTCTTTGTGTTTTCTTTCTACGTTCAGCCAAAAAGCGATAATAAAAAAAATTCATAAAAAAAAAACAAAAATATCTCAGCAACTTATCATTAACAAACTCTCTATTTATCTCTTTTACTCGTTTTATAGTTCCTTACATTTTCTTGTTCTTTTTCTATTTTTTTCTCTTCAGTTTCAACACGTATTCATTTGTTATGAGAAGAAGAAGAAGACGAAGAAGAAGAAGAAGAGGAGGAGTGTTGGTAGGCATGAGGGGCTTTTATTTTTATGATCCCATAAATTTCCACTGTCGACAAAGTCGCATGAATAATTGTACATATAAATATATATATACATAAACACGCATACAAACACATACCGAGTTATGTATAACTAATATACCCATAAAATGTGACAATAAAGTGAACTCTGTAATTTGGTAAGTTGATTGGCTATTTGTATTTGTACCACAAATATAAAAATTACAAAAAATATAAAAACTTTACTCATACAAAAAAAAATAGTTTGTCTGCAACTGCTTTTTATTTTCATTTTTTTTTCCCCCAACTTCTGTTTTGTGTGTGAAGTGAAAAAAGTTTGGCACAGTTATGTGAATGCGGAATGTTGTTCGTTTATCGTAAATATTTACAAATTTTTTTTATTTATATTTATATACAGATAAATTCTTACTGAACAAGCGACCAAACTACGAATCTATAAATTCAATTCAATGTCATAGTTTCGTTTCACTATGATTAATTACATGGCTTTAGAGGGCTCTAGAGGGCGCTAGTGGTAGAAATAAGAAGCGTAAATGCATGAATATTTGAAAGTTGTAAATTAAATTAAAAAAAGTACTTTAAATCAGTAAATAATGACTATGAAAGTACTTTACCTTTAGAGATTTTTCTTGTAAATTTTCTTAACTTGGTCCATCAATATCTATTATTAATTTACTTTATCTTTAGTGGCAGTTAAATTTTCTTTTATAAATTATGATAATATTAAAAATTCTATAAAAATATTGGAATATTGAAAAGCAGCAATCCAAAAATCGTCTAAGAATAAGATCTTGAGCAATACAAATCCTTATTTCTCATTAAGTTTTCTAAAATGAAATGGCCGCGGGAAAAAATTCGTTAATTCCATAAATCAGTTGCTCCAATTAGATGTAGGATCATGTTGGATATATTTTGAAGCAATATTTCCGAAGATAAAAATATATCTCTTACAAAAAATATCGCCAAGGTATTCCTTAAAAAATTTTTCATAAGATAATTTAACATTTTCGAAAATATATGCCCAAATTGAAGAATCTATGTGAAAAATATTTTCTAATATATAAAAATAACTGTAAAATGTAACTGTAAAAGATTCGAAAACTTCTAGAATAACGGACGCTTATTTTATTTAACTCAAATTGAGAATTTCATGGCTTTTAAATCAAAATAGCTCACATTTTCTTAATCAGATGAAAATTCAGATAAATTCAACATTTGGGATAAGCGGTGTGATATGATCGTTCATTTACTTAAACGCTTTACAAAATGGACTTCACGCAAAAGACACAGAACATTTCAAATATTTTTTTTGCAATTGTTGCATTTAAATTTCTTATTATTTATGTGTTGTTATTGTGTTTGAAAGAAAAATGTATTGTTAAAGCATCGTTTGTGTTTATAAAATATGAACTGTCTCTCTCTCTCTCTCTCTCTCTCCTCTTCCTCTCTCTTTCTTTCTTTCATTCATTCTTTCTTTGACTATTTTTTTTTGGTCTTTTCTCTTTTTCTCTCTTTTTCTTGATTAGTTTTTTTTTTGTTTAGTGGCTTGTTGCACAAAATGCATTTGAAATTTAAATGGCTTTAATTATAGACAGTCTATCATTTATCCATTCAAGAGAGTTTGGCATAATCTCTATTTATATGCTGCATATATGAAATGTGCGTTTAACTGGCCAATTTATTTTTGTATTTCACTTTTATATGATATTAGTCTTTTTCTTCTTTTTCTTCTTCTTTTTCTTCTTCTTATTATTATTATTATTGTTGTTGTTGTTGTTTGTGTTGTTCTCATTATTAAATAACAATACCAACGGCAGCATTTGGCAGCTTTGCAGCAGCAGCATCCTCTTAACTCGCATCTTTTGCGCATTTTGATTTGTTGTTGTTAATTATTATGATTTCATGAATCATGTGTTTTTGTTATTGTTATTGTTATTGTAGGTTAATGTCAGTTTCAATGATTTAGCACCTCGTTACATATATTTATTTCAAAATTTTATATGCATTTTGTGAATGAGATGGATGACAGCAAATTAAAAAAAATATATAAATAAATAATAATAATAACAACAACAACAACAAGTTCCTTTTTAAGTATTAATAAGAAAAAAAGCACTGCATTGCGAGAATTTCTGGCTTTTATTCGCTTTAACACAATCCAAGCTTGCAATTCCATGAAGAGAAGGCAGAAGAAGAAGAGTAAAGAAAGATGGAGAAAGAAAGAAGCTACTTCATTAAATTTCATTAAATAATTGCCATGATGGTGGCCCAAAATTATCTCAGAGCCAATCTTGAAAATGCAATTGAATGAAATGAATTCGAAATTTATTATTGTGGAATTGAATTCTTTTAATTTTAATAATAAATTGAAAATATTTAATACCAAATGAAAGCGCCATCTAGTGTTTGCTTTATGATGGGCGTTCACAAATTGAAGTAATTCGGACAAACTGACCACTAAAAAGAAGTGTGATATATTTAAAAAAAAATTCTGAAAGAGCGTAAATGACGTAGCTTGGGTAAAAATGCGGTGGATTTGAGGATGGTTGAAGGAAGAATTCAAATTGTAAGTGACATAGCTAATTTGAATATAATAAATCATTCGATTTCTGTCATTTACCTCTATAAACACTTTTAAAATTGAACACTTTACATTAAGCTTTAATATCATTTAGTTTAAAGTGCCACAAAGCGAGAGGAGGCGACTATTTTATAACCTTGGTTAACCTTAATGCTCTCATCTCATCTTGTTAAAAAACTCTGAACGTTATAAAAATTATATGAAACTTGTTTAATACAACAAATATATATATATTTATATATATATGATGGCCATGTGCATATGGCTTTGTGTATTTCTTTGATTACTACTTTGAGTTTTTGCGGTGTCTTCTTTAAAGGAGCAAACAAGCAATGTGTGCTGCATTTTGTGTAATATTCATATCACGCTTAATTAAAAATCGCATTGGTTACGATGCCCGCTACCCTCTCTAACCCCCCACAAATCATTACCATAAAGCATTTTCATTCTATTCGTTTAGATTTTAATACGTAACTTGACTTAACTTTGCCATATAAATAATTGAATTAATGGACGACAATTGTGATTGTTTTGATAGATATTTTACTCTAATAACAACTACTGACATTCATACAGACGGACAAATAAGTAGACAGACAGTCAGATAAGCAAGATAAAACATCCATACACACACACACACACACACACACACACACACACACACACACACACACACACACACACACACATGGTAATATGTTCACGTAACTGCAAGGTTTCACTTATGTCACCATTTGATTACATATAAATCAATTGTTGTGATATTGTTGTTGTTGCTATCATTATTAAATATAATTAAATATAAACTATTAAGAGTTTTATAAAGCCTTTCATCAGATACACGTGACATTGCTTACAGTTTGGACAATTGTGTCCAAGGAAAACAGAAAAATTTATTTCCATATAAATTTGAATTATTTTGCAGATAAATCTCACACTTTCATTCTCTTACAAACACCGTTTTCATTAAATGATTTTACTCTTAATATATTTCTCCTTTATTATGACTTTGAATTTGAGTCGCATTGCTCTATAGTGCCCTTTCCTTTATCACTTTGCACTTTAAGTGAAGAAATTTCATTGAACTTGAGATGGCAAGTAATTATCTGAAGTTCACTTGTAAAATTATGTTTCGATTTAAGTTGTATTTTGCCTTCCTCACTTAAACATTGTAGAAATCGATATATAGGTTATACTCGGTCATGGCTAACTCTTAAATACCCTACACCATATTTTTATAAACAAATATGCAAAATGATCAATTTTTCTACATAAGAAAGTAGATCGTTATAGAAGACGCGATCGTCTTTGGATTAAACCATGCCTACATGCCAAATTTCATTTAAATTGCTGCTAAATTGCGAAAATGTACTTTGAGGGACAAAAGACAAAAGAGAAAATGGACAAATAGGCTTAAATTGAATCGGAAAGTGTTTCTGTGTTGATCGTTAGGAAAAATTAAAAAACAAAGTATGATCCCTCTCATTTTCTTAAGTTATGTGCAGCTTTCAAGTAGAGCTATCATTGTGCATTGGTAATTTAAGATTTAGTGGTGTGAATGTTTATTTAATCGGATACAGCGATCACTTGAAATGGCATATTTCTTGTGATATTAACATTTTTTTTACTAATTTCTATCGTATTCAATTTCAGAAGAATTAAGATTTTAATAAGTAATTACTAAAGAATCCGCTTTATATAAAATGGAATGTATAAGTTTTGAGCCAATTTTTAAATAGCGTTAAGGATACTTAACGCTATTTAAAAATTGCTAAAGTGAATTACGCCTGAGATTGGGCAATTTATTTGAACTATAAGCGTCATATACATGAACTAAATGATGATTTACGGTGGCGTCACAATGTTATATTTTGCCAAAGCTGAGAAGACAAAAGTTCCGCTAAGTTAATCTTTATTCAAAACATTAAACATATTAGATCGAAATTTCAAAACATTAGAATAGATAATTTTCAAAGATCTGGTTACAAGTCAGTAAAAAATCAGTGAGCGAATGAGTTAAAGAGTGAGAATTTTTACGAAAAATTCTCAAATTTTTTGTCTCCATCGATTTCTTTCATTATTTCGTGAATCCACCAGTCAATGGAATAAATTTTTTTGATGTAGTCGTGCTACAATGCTTTCAATAGATTTTTCAAAAAAAGAAGAAAAAAGTAGAAAAATCTCTTCTGGCTACATCGAATGGGAACGATTTTTTTTTTAATGACCAAATTTAATATTCATAATTTTGTAAATGATGTTACTTTTATTGTTGTATTAAATATTTTAATAAACAATTTCAATGGGTTAATACAACTTTTGTTTGTTTGTTTTCTACTTCTTCGTTTTCTTGTTAGGCTTTTACGATTTTCAAAGAAAAAATGTAATGACAATAAAAAGCAACAATAATAAGAATAAGAAGAAGAAGAAGAATAATAATAATAATAATAATAATAATAATAATAATAAGCAATGGTTATAAGTTGAGAAGAGTAAAGAGAGGTAGAACAAGAAGAAGAACGAAAACGAAGGCAGCAACGAAACAAGAAACGAAGTCAAAAGCAAAACAAGGTCTTTTGTCAATTTAGTAAAAAGCATTCGCATTAAAAAGACAATAGTAATAATAATAATAATAATAAACAATAACAACAATAATAGAAATAATAATAAAAATGATGGAACAATAACAATAACAGTAAAGATTTTTTCTGTTTTTATTGTATGCCAAAAAAAACTGATCACGACGTTGAGGATTTCACTTTTTTGTCATTTTTTTGACAGTTTTGTACAAAAAAAAAGAGAAACAACAAAACAAAACAAAACGAAGCAAAACGAAACAAAACAAGTAGAAAGGAGAAAAGAAAAGCTAAAGATTTATGAAAAACAACAAAAGATTTGTAAAATAAGTAGAATGAGAGAGAGAGAAAAAAATATAGAAAACAGCCTCCAGTTATTACGTTATTTTGTTATTGTTGTTGTTGTTATTATTATTATTATTTGTTATTATATCATCTTAAGCTAATATAAACAAACGCCAAGCAACACATTAGCATCAAAAAATGATGAATGCGTTCATTCATTATTTTGCTCCAAAAGCGTTTATGCCTTCAATAAATGGAAATTGAAATGTACATTCAGTTCTATTCTATGGCTAAATCATAAATATATTGCTATTGACAAAACAAAAACAATAATAATAACAGCAAAAGCAAATAGCAATTAAGTTTAGTAAAACTGTTAAAGATATTTAATGTTTATTTAGTCACTAAGAAATGCGAAATGCGAACTGCGAAATGTGAAATGTGAAATGTGAAATGCAAAATGGCAATGGCTTGGGTGTGATTCAAGAAGGCGCATGGCAATGAAATGGCAATTGATAGTGTCATGATAAATATTTTATTCATATTAAACAACAACAACAACAACAACAACAACAAACCGTATTATCAGTGTAACGAATACGTAAATATAATCATTGTGATGATGTTGATGATGATGATGATGAGATGATGATGATGAAGATGTAGAAGATGACCCCACTAAAATTTTATAAAACCCAAATATCATCTTGTGAAAGTACAATGTTTGCTTATTCGATTTCTCTGCCTTTCTGGCTTTCTATCTCTCCCGCTCTCTCCCCCTCTCTTTTGACATCTTTCTATTTTTCTCTTTCACTTTTACTTGCTTCTCTTCTATCACTGTTTCATGTTAATTTGTGGCATTTAGTGTCATTGCCACATGCACTCACAGCATTATTCACACACCAAAATTACCCAAACTTGTCCAAAATTGCCTAAAATTGCACACAAAAAGTCTTATACAATAAGATGGATAATTATGTCTGTAACAATATTGATAAGTGAAAGTTATAATACTTATTATTATTATTATCATTATCATTATCATTATGATTATCATTATCATTATCATTATTATACTTATTCTTGTTCTTATTCTTATTCTTATTCTTATTATATATAAAATATGAAACGTATGTCAACTTTCAAGTTATGTATGTATGTGTATGTATGTGTGTGTGCATGTGTGTGAGTAGCACAATGAATGAAATAATTCTTTAAAGCAGTTTTCTATTATACTCCTTAAAGTCGTTCCTTTGTCCTTCTTTTCTTATACAAAGATTGAATATTTTTATCTCTTCAAGTGAAACTAAAAGACATGAATGATTGTTCCTTTTTTTTTTGTTTTTTTTTTGTTGTTTTTTTTTTTTTTTTTGATATGATGCATACTCAACATACACACATTCATATAAATTCATTTAAGTTCATTTAAGTTAATATCAAAGATGTGTGGTTACTCAAGAGATCTAAAGATAATCAACAGAATAATGGAGTAAAAGATTTGTAAAATTGTCAATTGGAATCAAAGCGAAAAAAATAGCAATAGTAATAGGTCGGCAAAATACCAGCCGATCTATTACATCATTATTTATATGTTTGTTTGAGTGTATTTTTGTTACAAAAATGATAATAATACAAAAATAATTGGTACAATTCAGAAATGATACAAAAAATAAAAAATAAAAGAAAATAGGGGGAAATATAAAGGAAAAAAGAGAAAGGTGTGCAAAATATTCTTCAGAAGTAGCCTGAAGTATTGGAATGAAATGGCAAATAGGAAATAGAAAATAGTATAAAAAAAAGAATAAATAAGAAGTGCAAAAAAAAAAAGGTTTTAGCTTTTCAATATAAGCTAAAAACGGCATTTATGTACCCTACAATGCAGTTTTAAAAAAAATTAAAAAAAAAATTGAGAAAAATCAACAATTTCGTCAATCGAAATAAAAATAATAGCGAATGTTTTTTATATAGAAAATTTTGGCCAAATAGAGATATGTTTGGTGTAGCGTAATAAGAAGAGTACCAAGATTTTCAAGAGTTCAAAATTAGTTCAAAATATGCTTGCGTGGCATTTTAATTATAAATATTTGAAACAAGCAAAAATTAAAGGCTATAAAATTGAAAATTCTTTAGATGAACGAATGAAAGCGCATATTTAAAAGATGGTTCAAGTATTTTGGATGCCATTAATTGAGGAAGGTATAAAAATTTTATAAAGAATCTCTAGCAGCCATTTTCAAACGTCACCCAAGTTTTTCAAGTAGAGAAATGTGTAAGAAATTTGCAAGAAATGTAAAAAGTTCATTGTGTGCTTAAATGAAGTCCAAATAATGTATCGATGGACTGAACTGGATCATATTTCTCATTTATCATAGAAGTGTTGTTTACTTCTGCGCTTATTCTAGTATAAATTTCAGGCACAAGCATCTAAATGAAAAGGCATTCAAAATCTGTTAAGATTTACGCTTTGAATTTTTACTAATTTAAAAGTTTTAAAATTGTTACTTACTTCGTCTGTTTTAAATGGCAAATGGATAGAACAATTATTCAATAGAAATTTGAAATTTGAATCTTTTTTAATCTTATACTAAAATTTATATCCTGGATAAATGGCGTATTGTAAGACTGCATATAATCAAGGCCCGTATGAAAACATAAAAAGTTCTTTGTCTAAACAAACTTTTTTTTCTTTCTTTTTGTTTGAGAAATGTAATGTGAATCAAAATATAAATGGCATGACAGATCAAAACCAATAAAATAAAATTATAGAGATGGTTGAAATATGAAAAAATTTATAGAGAATGACAGAGGGAGAAGGAGGTAGAGAGCGAGATAAATGATACAGTCAGAGATAAGACATCAGAATGTAGAATTAAGAATGATTTGCATTAAATATTTTATTCATTTTCAAATTATAAATTTGTGCATGTGTATATATTTATATATATATGTGTGTGTGAGTGTGTGTGTGTGTGAGTGTGTGAGAGGTTAGTTTGAGTTAGTTTATGAGAAGTTTGACCAGTACGTTTACTAAAACGGATAATCCGATTAACAAATGGTGTTCATTTTACTTGTACAATAACAGATTCACACACACACACACACACACACACACATGCTCGTACATACATGCGCAATAATATAAAGAAATGAATATTTTTCATAGAATGGATGGATAGACAGACAGCCAGACTAAATATTTATATAAAATGGTAAAATAGAAATCCAATATACGATACATGAACACGATATTCCATATAAAGAAGAAGGAATCGAAAATATAAAGCGTGCAGAGATTATAAGAAACAAAATTCATATAAATTGAATGTTCGTTTTGTTTGTTTATTTTCATTTCAACTTTCCTCTATTTTTTTCATCTTGATTTTCATTTTCATTTTCATTTTCTTTTTTGATTTTAAATTTGAAAAAACTCAAGATTATTGCACCATTCAATTCATTTTTCTTATAATAATAGAATTATAATCTATCAAAAATTATGGCAAGAATAATATAAAATATAAGTGTCCTTAATAAGTTAATTAAAAATGTTTTAATCTAAAATTGTGTTAACTTCCTACGTTTGATCTTCTAAACTTATTATTTGAATTTAAATTTTACTAGAAAAGAGTTTCAAATTTATATTCAATTTTTATATCAGTCCATTTGGTTTCCTAATACTTTTTAAGCGTCCATCCATTTATAATAAAAAAAAAATTAATTAAAATTATTATTTAATAATTTTGTTACTATAAGTTCTATAATTTTCAAAATGTATTTCGATAAAATATGACACGAAGATTTTGCTGTTGTTTTGCTTTAAAATAGTTATTTTTTTTTCAACGCTGGATGATTTCTTTTTTTTTTTTTTGTAAAGCTTTTTCAGGAGAAATTTTTTCTAAGTAAAAATATTTGCTAAGCTTCATTTCACTTTGTTTAATGGTCCAGTTATTCGTTCCAGGTTCAATTTGATCCAATGATTTTATCGCTGGGCGATTTATATTTTCCTGAGGGATCTTTCTAAATAATAAGGCTTTTCTTTTGAGTTTTAAACTCCAATTTCTACACCATAACGTTTTTTGCATCAATTAATAAATTTGATGGGATTGAAATATTGCAAAAATTGCCATCAAACAAATGTAAAATAGAAATATTCTACTTTTCGTTCAACCATCTCAAGTATTCATTGGTATTTAAATATCTTTATATATTTTCTATAATAATAGACATTTAAATAATGATAATAATGATAATAATGATAATAATGATAATGATGATAATGATGATGATAATGACAGTACAGTTATTTTGGGGAGAATGGAGAAGTGAATGTGAAAAGATTATTTCTTTGTATTTCAATCAATGACATAAGACATTGATTGATTGTTTGTCTGAGTGTGTGAGTGTGTGATTGTGTGAATGTTATCATAATACAAAGTATTTATGCAGAGTTATTCGATACAGTTATTATATAAAATGAGTTCAATTGTTTTGTCTTTTCTTGCACAATTCAATACAATTTAATTCATTTCAGTTCAATTCAATTCGCTTTTTTTCTTTCTCTCTTTTTTGTTAATGTTATTTATTGTTATGTTTTTTATTATTATTATTATTATTTTTATTTTTATTGTTATTTTTATTGTTACTGTTATTATTGTTGTTTATGGATTACAATGAACAATAGATAAACAATTCGTAAGAATAAGCCATTTGTGTTTGTAGATCTGTGTGCCAAAAATTTATGAAAATCATGGTCGTAGTAATTCTAGGATCGATAAGGGTCTTTCTATTTTTACCAATATTGCCTCAATACCCCCCCAAAAAAAAGGGGCAACAAATTTTGAGGAGTTTAAAAAAAAAATTATTGCACGATCTTTTCACTTTCTCTATTGTCTGGATTTATTCGTCTTTCCTTTATTTTACATATAAAAATATATTGCTAGGAAATCGAGTTTAGAGCAGCCCTAGAAACTGTTTGAATGTCTGAGAAAGAATATTGATTGTTTAGTTAGAGATTACAATGCGGCCTTTTAAAATATTCAAAACTAAAATTGCAACAGACTTTTTGTATGAGACCGGATAGAAGTACAAAATTATGGATCTTACATTGCAACAGCCAAAATTTCACTTTCTAGAATGAGATTTCGCACACTGAGCCACTTTACGAGAAAGTTAAACAAATGATCAGATTTGCGGTTAATATTGAAGGCATCTGCTGTGCCTTTTTAATTGTGGACCAAGTGTTGGATCCACATAAAATGAAAAAGATACATTGCAAAGAAAGTCTATTTTTCTTTTTTTTCAGTAGGAACTTGAAACTAGTTAGATTAAGCAGGCCCCAGCAGTCTTTAAAACTCAAACTAAACTTTTCTTTCTTTATGTAAATGAAACTTTGCAAATATTTCTGAGTAAGTTTGCTTATCGTTGGTCAAAGTTCTAAGAGCTCTTAACGAAATATTCACCTAAACTTTGACACAAACCATTACACCCTTATTAAAGGATTTGATTGGGATCCTAAAAGATCCAGCGTCTGGGATATCAGGCCACATTTGAGGACCATGAAAAATGCTTCAAATTTCCAAAGCAAACTTTACTTAAACTTCAGCGAGCTCTTAAAAATTTGAATACCTTTAATGGAAACTAACTGGACTGGATTTTCAAAATGGCTGCCATTGTAGAAAAATTGAAATCAATTAATAGAATTTGTGGCAGCGATGGAACGATCTATAGATTCTATAGAATTTTCTACTTTGCATTTTTCTCTCTTTCTCCCTCATTCTCTCTCTCTCTCTCTCACTCACTCCTTCTCTCTCTCTCTCTCTCTCTCTCTCTCTCTCTATCTCTCTCTAACACACACAAATACATAAACATTGACTTTCATTTGCATTCATTTTGCTTTTACGGCATTAAAGTCTTGGTTTCATAAATAAAGTAATAAAAAAGTAAAAGTATAAAAGAAAAAGAACAAGACAAAACAATTTAGGAAAGTAAGCAGAAGCATGAAATATAAAATTGTATGCTAAGAAGAAAAAAGAAGAAGAAACTGGTTAGAAAGTTATAGAAAAATCATTGCTCTTGTTATTTTAGTCGCTGTTATTTGTGCCCTTCTTCTCTTTTGCTTTATTTTGTTCTGCTCTCTTGTGTCCTTTTACTTTTTTTATTGCTTCTTATTTGCTTCTTTTCATTTACTTGTTGTTAATTCATACAAATACTTGAATCCTTCAGATACGTTTAACTTAACTAATCATTAAAATAATGAGTGTACATTTTGTATAAAAAATTCCGGCGACATCTTAAGTCAGAATCTCAATTTAGTAATGTAAAACAACAACAATAACAATACCAATAACAACAAAAAAAAATAGCAACTGAAATCATTAAATTTACCACCGCACATCAAGTGCTCTTTATGACATTAATTTAAGCTATTAATGAAACAGCTGGATTGAATGGCTCGGCAACAAAACAAAAAACAACAACAAGAAATAAAACAAAAAAAATTGAAAGAGAAAAAGTGAGAAAAAAGGGTCCTTCCTTGTTGTCCTTCCTGGTCCTTAAACATCATACTTTGCTCCTCGTTTAAGCTCGGTCTCGTTACCATTCAACGCATTTCAATTTGCTGCTTTAATTTGCTGCTTTTCTATTGTTTTCTTGTTTTGTTTTGTTTTTTTTTTTTTTCTTTGGAAGGGTCATACGATGATTATTATGATTAAATTCATTTGTACAATACAAAAAAAAACTACAACTAGAATAATAATAATCATAGTAATAAAAATAATAACAATAATAACAATAACAACAATAATAATAATAACAACAACACAAGTAACAACTCTAATAAAAATAATTAAAATGAAACTTCAGAAAAAAAAAATGAAAATGAAGGAAAAAAGGCTGCAAATTCTCGCGCTTAATTTGAGGTGAGAAAGAGATAGACATTACGCTTAATGTTAAATGAAATATCTTATTGTCCTGAATAAATCATATACGCATACATACATACTTGTATGTTTACGTGTGCATGCATGAAATCCGTATCAATTTAAATGTAAGTTTAACGCCCAAGTAGCAAAAAGTAAAATCATACAAAAACATAGAAAACAAAAGAAGAGCAACGTAAAGGAGTTAGAGTAGAAAGGGCAGGAAGAAAACAGAAGCAACTTTTATTGATGCTCTTCTTCTTTTCATTGTTCTTCTTCTTATTGTTCTTCATATTGTTCTTAATGTTACTGCTTGTTGCTTCCATTTTCATAATAATCATAACAACAATAATAACAACAACAATAATAATAATAATAATAATAATAATAATAATAACAACAACAACAACAAGGATAATAACAAAAAAACAAGCAACAACAATTTGATGGATTTGATTATATTTATATCTCAGACGGAGATCAACTGACCCCTTTTTTTCATAGGTATCTACTTTATGTTTCTTCTTTTTGTTTCTACTTTTTTGTTTCTGCTTTTTTGTTGTTTGTGATTGAATTTAAATTAAAAAGATGCGAAAGTACAGAAAACGAGAAGCAAAAAAATTAAACATTTACCGGAACATAAGCGACAACAATGTTGAAATAAAATAAAGTAACAGCAGCCACAATACCAATAACAATAATAATAATAACAACAACAACAGCAGCAGCAACAATAACAACAAAAACTAAGTAACATAATAAAAAAGAAAAATAATAAAATTCAGGGCAACTTATAAAATAAATTTTCTCATGCTGTGTGATTTATATGTAACACACACACACACACACACACACACACACACACACACACACATTCAACTCACATTCAAACACACATACACATTTTCGCATTTATAAAAATTTTTTCGTATAGTTAAAGCAAACTATTTATCGGATGCAGAATTCAAAACTAAAGATAGACACAGAGAGATAGAGAGAGAGCGAGATAGAGTAAAAGAGAACGATAGGGAGAGAAAGAACGAAAGATGGAGATATATTTTTGTAATTGTAATCAATTGAATGTGTTTGTGTATGTGTGTGCGTGCGTGCGTGTGTGTGTGTGTGTGTGTGTGTGTGTGTGCGTGCGTATGTGTGTGTGGTTTCTGGTGTTAATGAATATAAAGTTATTGTTCAGCTTCTCGTTTTGTTGCTTACTGCGACCAAATCCTTGCATGCCAAAGAATTTAAAGTAACACAGTATTTCGTTCACTTGACTGAAGGACTGACGGACTAACCGGCTGATTGTGTAGTCTACTGATCTTAATGAGTGACGGACTGACGGGCTAACTAACCAACTGATTGTTTAATCTAAATCTCAATGACTGACGGACTAAGTGATTTTCTAATCTAGTGACGAACTGACTGATAGACTGACGGACTAACTAACTAACTCATTGTCTAACTTAGTGACTGACTGTTGCAATATTTAAACATTTCAAAATGCAACATAAGCGCCAATAATAATAATAAAAAAAAACAAGCAACAATGATAACAACAATAACAATAATAAAAGCTATAACAATCAAGAAGGGCAAACAACCAAAAACAGGCGCAATAAAGGCGTTAATTATCATGTAGCCTAAGTTTAATGTTTCAATGGTGAATAGAACAATCTTAATAAATACATAAATAAATAAATAAATAAATAAATAAATAAATAAACAATAAAATGAGAAAATTGCGTATACAAGAAAATTAAACATAACACTTGTAGTAGGTTGGCAACTAAGTGATGTTGCATAATTTCCTTCAATTTCAATGTGCTGTTGAAGTCATTTAATTTACACTGCTTTATGGGCCTTTGAAAGTTTATGCCTTTAAATTGATGAGAAAGCAGAATAAGGTTTCGTTTAGTTTTGTCAACTCATTTTTATATTAAATAACAAAAAGGACATTTTTAGAAAAATTTTATTGTATTACTTACAGAAAATCAGAAGGATTATTGCAAGTCCAAGAAAAAAAAAAAATGAAAAATTATGTGAAAATGAAGCTTTGAAAGAACGAAACTAACAAAACAGTTGATACGTCAAATTCCATTTAAAATGATTTTTCATGGAAAGTTATCTCATTCAAATCCTTAATTTAGATCGTTCTAAAGGAAAGAAAGAGAGAAATTTTCGATGAAATAAATAGAACACATAAATATACACACACAGCAAAAATTTAATTTTAATAAAATTAAAAAAAAAATTTTTCTTTTTGCCAAAGTGACTAAAAGCTTTATGATCAACTCAATATATTTGTTGCTTAAAAAGAAATTGATCGATTCCATTACGCAAGAAATTTTCAACATTAAAGTTGGAGTGAAATGGAACAAATAAGAGGCTGATAAAAAAGAGTAGAAGAAGAAGCAGCCAGAGAGAGAGAGAAGAAGAAGAGGAAGAAGAAGAACAAAATATTATAATTATATTTAAGTTTTGTCTTCTCTTTTAATTAATGACTAACAAATAACAAAGATAACAACAACAATAATACAAGAAATTTCTATTTGGTTTTTCCAGTTTATTTTTTTTTCTCTTATTTTTCTGCCTTTAACTCTTTTGCCGCTTATTGTCCATTATTCTTTACAATTATTCTTCTTCTTCTTATTATTATTGTTGTTGCTATCATTGTTGTTGGCGTATTGTTCTTGTTACATTTCAGGGTAGTTGACTTTTTCTTATAAATAATAAAAAAAAAAAAAAAACAACAGCAAAGAAAAGTGTTTGCTAATTCTTTTTTCTCTCCAATTTCTCTTTTTCATTTATTTTGCATTTTTCATTTTTCACCTTTTATTTTTTTAATTTTTATTTAAAGCGTTTCCGTACAAATAGCAAAAAATTACAATAATTATAGTAACAATAACAATAACAATAGCAATAAATAAAATAAAATTTATAGAGAAGAAAAAAAAATAGGGAAGAGTTAAAAAATTTTGCTCGTTCCATCGTTTTGTGTTCTAATTTAATGTTAATTTCTTTTTAAAGGCTTGCTCTTTGTGACTTTTTTTTTACTACCAAATTCTTAAAGCAGCAGGCATCATAGTACACCAACAACAACAACAACAACAACAACAACAACAACAACAACAACAACAACAACAAGCAATAACAATGGCAATAGCTAGGGCAGCCGCTTGAGGAGAAAATAAACAACGTTCAGCACTTTAACCGCAAAAGTATAACATTTATGTGATTAGCGTAACAATCGGTTAATAATCGACCAGCAAACAAGTATGAAGCAAATAGCAAACAATAATAATAGCAACAACAATAATAAACAACAAAAAATAAACGAAAAAAAAAAACAAAGCAAGAAATGTCAAATGCCAGAGCAGACGGTTAAAGGCTTGGTGGAGAAGTTCGAGGTAGGAACAACTAAAAAAAAAGGGGTTTCGCATTAACGAAAATTTTCACATTTTTTGTTGGTGGTGCTGCTGCTGTTGTTATTATTGTTGTTGTTTTGAACTTTATTCCTTTACAATCTTTACAATCTGGTGTAAAAATAATGGTGGTGTTAAAGCAGCAGCAGCAGCAGCAGCAGCAGCAACAGCAACAACAACAACAATGGCAATTGCAACAATTCAAAAAAAAAAAAAATGAAAAAAAATATTAATTTCATACATTTCTTCCTTCTTCCTTGTGCTGCTGCTTCTGCTTCAATTCTTTACAAACTTTTACATCTTTTGCAAATCGAAATTTAACCTTTTCTTCTTTTCTTGCTTTTAAATTGCTACCATTGTTATTATTGCTGTTATTGTCATTTGTATAAAAAGTCAATGAAAAGGATTCATAATGAAATTAAAATCAGTTTAAAATTTTTATTATAATTATTATTGGAATATAAAACAAAAAGAACAAAAAACAAAAAAAACAAAGCAAAGGAAAGAAAGGTTGAAAGGAAGAAAGAAAGAAAGAAAGAGAGAATGTAGGGCTGGATGGCAAAGGATGAAAGAATGAAAGGAAGATGGAATGATTCAGCAGACAGACAGACGGACAGACAAACAGCATAAACTGAGTGATTGCAATATTTTAGAATAAATTGGGACAAAAAAAAAAGAAAAACAATGGTGAGAGTAAGCGTGAAATTTTTCGCACATACGCACACCCAAAGCACACACAAACACACACACACACACACACACACACACACACACACGAACAAACAAACATAAAACTGTCATAAAAAATCATTTTTGCAAAATGGAAAAAAAATGCAAAAGCAACAAATAAAACATAAAAAAAAACATAAAAAAAGTAGAACACAAACAAAGATATAGTTTTTAAATTAATTGTAAAATGGGGCGTTACCATTTTATTTACATTATAAATGGATTAGAATTAAATTGAATGATTCGCATGTTAATGGATTTTGGCTGTTTTGAAAATAAAATTTAAAATGAAAAACAAAAAAAAAAAACACAAAACCCAACGAAAAAAGATTTGTAATGTTTCTTGTAACGATAGCAACAATAATTCTTAAAAGCAACAACAACAATGAAAAGATACAAAACTATTAAGCAATTTTTATGGAACAATTATGGATCCTAGACTTTTCTCAAATATCATTTAAACAGTACCATTTATAGATTTCATATCGATTCAACAAAGTTCGCGTAGATCTCGCCAAATTATTTCATATTTGAAGGAACTTTTTTATAAGAAATAATGCTGCATGCTAGGTCTGAAGTTGTAGAATCAATAAACAGTGAAAAAAGATGGGCTGTTGATCTTAAATGATTCTGAGTCCATTTTAAGCTATTTGCTTGGACAAAACTTTCAAAACAACTGCCACTGATTCTTAAAAATTTGTGTAATTCATAAAATTCTTTAACCATGGAGACGCAGCTTCGACGAATGCATAGAACAAAGTGATCCAGATTAGATCAAGCCATAAAGAAATGTGAAGAAATCTTTTATAAAGAAAAGGCTGCCCAACAAGTAGGCAAAATTTATAATCTCCGAATGCTTTGGAGCCATAATTTACAACAATTTTTTATAAAACAAATCAAACAGTGTAAAGTTTTATTGCCCAATAAATATTTACTTCTCTTAGCAAAAGTTTAGAAATACTTTCTTTTAAATTTTACATAACAACCGAATCATTAATCAAAATTTTCTAATTTTTCTAATGAAATTAGAAGAAACTGGATGATTTTGCTGTGATAAAACGATTTTTGGGAATTGAACTAAGCCATCAACCGTTTTAATCATCAAAAGCTTCAAAATACTGCTTCAGTTTGATTCAAAATTGCCCATTTTTCTTAGAAAAAAAAAAAAAAAACAAATTTTTTTTTTCTTAATAAAGTTTTATCGTAATTGACGTTTCAGAAATTTGTTGATGAGATCATTTTCACTAGAACAAATTTTTTTAGAAAAAGTTTTGCAGATAGAAAATTCTCTCTAAAAATTTAGTCAAGATTCCAAAAATCGTTGTAAAAACTTTTTTTTTCTAAATTTATGGATGCAAAGCAAAAGAACGATTTCCATTTTAAATATCTAACGAATGTTACAAACATCTTTGTAAACCTGTGAACTTCCTTCCATTGCGACGATTATAAAATATAATAATAACAAAATTAATTGTAACAGAGAGAGGCGTAAAGCGACCTCAATCGTTGCAATAACGAAACAGTAGGAAGGTTAAAGCGTGAAACAAAAGCAGAAGGTATAAAAAAATCCATGTAAAGGTCTCTTCTTAACTATATGAGCAACATGAACAGTAATAACAATAACAAAAACAAAATAATAATAATAATAATAATAGAAGTGAAAAACAAAGCGACATCATACATTTGCGTTGTGCGTTCTTTTTTTTTTTTTTTGTTATCAAATAGAAATTGAAAATGAGAATAACTCTTTCCTGTTTTTCTCTATTTTTTCTTTGTTTTTCCATTCACACACACAAACACATCTTTAAAGGGAAAAGCAAAAGGGTTTAATGTCATTGTCATCTTTAACTGAATCTAAATACAATCAATCCGTGATCTCGATTTTGAATTTGATCACTTCGCACGGCCGTCCAACCAAGACAATTGTTAATTTTTTCAGGCCTTACTTTACTTTTATGAAAATGTTACAAAAGCAACAATTAAAGTATGAGATGCAAGAATCTCTTCTTTAATATTAATTTATTCATTTTATGGTTTTTTATTTTTTCCTTTTTTGCTTTTTTCATTTTTTGCTTTTTTGCTTTGTTATTCATTTGACATTGACATTTACTCTTTTCTTTGTGAGAATTACATTTTAATGTTACATACAATGAAAATAGTTAGAGACACATAGAAAGATATATATATATATATATATATATATAAGAGAAAGAGATAGAGATAGAAAAAGGCGTTTGCTGTTTGAAAATTCTCCATTTAAATAAGCCTAAAGCAGAAGATGCAAATCAAAAATAAAGTATCTTTCAATTTAAATTTATTTTATACAAAATAATGCAAATGGAAATTTGTTTAAATTCAGCAAAGTTGCAAGAAATCAAGAAAAATGTTCTTGTTTGGCTTTTGGACAATAAAAAAAAAAATTAGAAATAATGTTGACAAATGTAATAAATTCAAGTGAAAATTTTATTGACTTAGATTTTTAATTTTTTAATTTATTACCAAAATTATAGAAATCTTTTCTATATTTTTTCATGTGATTTCCAACATTTAAAGAGCTAAATAGTTCTTATTTAAGATCATAAAACAGGACCGAAAAAGAAGGCAAAACAGCGAAGTAAAGCAAAAACTTCAGAGTTGTCTAGAAAAAAGAAGATTTTAAGGTTTTTAAAGAAAATGTAAAATACTTAAAATTTTGTAGATTTTCTGTTTACATTTTAAATAAGTCAATGGATTTATATTTTATGTTCTATGCTCTTTAGTTGAAGGGAAGCCATAAAATATTTTAAGAAAGTAAAATTTAAGAAACTATTTTCTTTTGATTTAGACTTGAATCCTCGCAATTTTATTTCAGCAATCCATTTAAGAAGATTGATTCCCATTTATGATGATGAAAATTCAAGCAAGAATAAGAAGATTATTGTGTGAAATGGCTGGCAAGGCCGGGGCTTGTTAGGATAATGGGTTTACAGAAATATGAAGAAATTTAAATTTGATCACTGAAGTAACGATTTCACTTTCTTCTTATTCTGATTGCCTTTTATAAATAATTGGCATACAAGAACTAAAGATTTCAAAGGTTTGTTTTGATATACAAAATAAATCCTTACTTTTAAAACGTACAAAACCAAAGTAGTGCATTTTTTTCTCCATATAAATTTGATCTATAAAAAAAAAACATAAAAAATTATTTTTGATTGATTGTTTAATTTCTCTTTAAAGTATTTCTAATACAGTACAACAACAATAAATTATAACAATTTTGATTAAAATGATTTTATGGAGAACTTTGTAAAGAAATTTCAAAAAAAAAAATTTTATGTGAAATTCTCCAAAGTGAATTTTATTTCACACTTTTCTTTTTTCTTTTACTCTCTTTTTATATTAATGTTTAACAATTTTTTTAAATTTGATTTTCATGTTTTTAATGCATTTTATTTTTGTCTGAACTGAATTTTTTTGTGAGGACGGACGCATGGACATTGTTAATGATATGTTAAATAATGAAACGTTAAAAACTATTTAGCATCTTTTTGTTGCCCTTTTTTACAAAAAACAAGGTAAATGGTTAGATGTCACATACACACACACACACACACACACACACACACACACACACACATATATATGTAAAGAGAGACAGAGAGAAAAAGATAGATAGATATAGTGAAAGAGGATTCCAAAAAAAATAAGGCCAAATATTGAGAGAGATTTAGAAAATTGAAAAATTTTTAATGACAACATAAAAAATCGAAATGAACACAAAATACGAAATAACAACAGCAATGACAACAATAAAATGTAAAATTATAAAAAAAAATTATGCAAGTATGGAAAAGTAAAGTGAATTCTGACATTCATATTCTCTCAAGCAATTGAGGCAATCCAAGCAAATCAATTGACTTTGACTTGTAGCTGGGCAAACATCTGGACTCAATTTAAAAATTCTATTTTCATATTGCAATTGTTGTTGTTGTCCGTGTAAAATTACAATTGTTATTCCTTTATTCTTCAATTTAATTTACGATTTTCATTTTCTCTTACTTTATTATTATTATTGTTATTAATGTGTGTGTGTGTGTGTGTGTGTGTGTGTGTGTGTATGCATGTGTGCGTGTGTGTGGGTATGTATATTATTATTATTAATATTGTTTTTACTTTTGTTTTTCATTTTGTCTATTAATGTTGTTGTTGTTGTTGTTGTTGCTGTTCTTGCATATTATTTCATTGTTTCTTTTATGGTATTACACTCTTGTGCTGCTGCTGCTGCTGCTGCTGTTGTTGTTATTGTTGTTGTTGTTGTTAGGTATTTATTTAATGACGAATGTTGTTTGTACGTGCACATTTCTTCATTATACTTCGCACTCCCTAATTGACACACACACATACACGCACACACATGAACACACAAAGTGTATACAACATGCTGATCTATTGTCTGTCTGTCTGTTGTTTTTTTTTCTATTATTTTGCTACGCTTTGCAACATTTGTCTAAAATTCATTCTTCGCCGATTCCTCTTCTTCTTCTTCTTCTTCTTCTTCTTTACACATTATCATTATCATTATTTTACTTTATTTAAAACTGAGCCACATTTATAAGATTCATAAGCATATACAGAGATTTTTCATATGGATACATACACACACACACGCGCATGCATACACACCTACACACACATATATATATATATATATTTGCATGTACATTCATTTAGTTATAAAAAAAAATAATAATATTTTGTGTAATCACAAAATTCATACAGTCTGAGTTTTTCGTTCAGTTTCGTTGCTGTTGGTGCTGATGTTGATGTTGTTAGTATTGTTGCTGCTATTGTTTTATATTATTTATTTTCTAATTCTAGTCTCAAATTCATAATTGTGCATGTGTATGTATGTATGTGTGTGTATCTGTGTTTGTGTGTGCGTTAGAAAAAGAGAGAAACTTTTAGAATGTGACAAAAATTTTGAGGAAGCCGTAAAGAAGCAATAAAAATAATAAAAGGGCTTCAAGTCGACTATTGAATATTCTACACTTTTTGTTTTAAGCTTTAAAATTCCAAAAAGCAGCAACAAATAAAAAGAAAAGAAGAGAAAAAGAAAACGCTCTAAAAAAACTGAACTGAAAATGAAAAATGTTAAATATTTGTTATATTTATTAAATAATAAAGTACTTTGAAAGATGAAATGATTCAAAAGAATGGTCTAAGCTAATTGAAAATTTTAACATTAAACATTTAAAATTAAAAAAATTTTAACTTTTAAAATTTTAACTTTTAAAATTAAAAGTTAAAATTCTATTTCTTTTCAATTTTCCTTTAAAGAAAACTGATAAAAAGTTTTATAATTTATTTTCATGCAACAACATTTTTTTTTCAAGAAGAACCGGCTTTAGATGGAGCTTGGTTTTGTCCAATTTATTCCATTTTCTTTTCAAAACATTTTTCAACGAAGAAAAATATTGAAATTTCTCATAAAATATTTGAAAAATTGTGGCTCATATAAATGCAGACAGACGGACAGACAGACAGGCAAACAAGCAACCAAAAATTATATTAAGTTTAAGTTAAGAAGAATAAAAGTCGAACTTTTAATCAAATTTTATTGTGATTGTCTCATACAAACATCGTAAGTGTACAGTGTAGTAGAAATGGTGTAGGGTGTAAAAGAAACAACAAAACAGAAAAAAAACCATATAAAAAATTTTCACAAAAGAATTTTAATGTAAATGAAAAATCTTTCATTCATTCATTCATTTAGTGAAACATTCATTTCGATGTTTAGTTAAGGTGTGTGTGTGTATTTATGTGTGTGTATTTGTATGTGTATATTAATGATGGGCTAGGCAAGCAAGGTGTTAAATATAGGACTCAGGTTTTTTCTTCCCTCAGTTTATATTTCTGTTTTCTATTTTTTATTTGTTTTTGTTTTTTCGTTTTTTTGCCGTACAAAAGAAACAAAAGACCAAGAAAAACAAAAAACAAAAGGTAATAGAAAATTGAGAGACGGACAAAAATGAAACTCTTAAAGCAAAAACAACAACAAGAAGAAGAGCAAAAATAATAACAATAATATAAAATGAAATGTGGCATAAAAATAAAAGTAAAAAAAAAAGAAGAACCAAAAAAAAAAAAATTGAGAACAAAGAAAAAACTATTAAAAACAAACGATTGTTTTGAAGTAACAAACGTAAAGAAATGCAGCAACATGCGTGATTCAATCGTCTATATGCACCATAAGAAAAAAGAGGAAGAGATGAAACGAACATGAAATGAAATAAAATAAAATGAGATGAGAAATTTTCATGCTATTTGAGTGAATGTGCATGTGTGTGTGTGTGTGTGTGTGTGTGTGTGTGTGTGTGTGTGTGTGCGTGTGTCCATAAAAATATTAAAAGAGATTAATGCATTTTTGACACCTTTCTCTGCTTTTCTTTTCTTTTCTTTTGTTTTAATTTTTTCATTTTCCGTTTCTTTATCTTTTTTTTTCTCTTCTGCGCTTCTAATGAATGCATTCACAGTTTGATGTCGAATTACACCAACAATAAAAACATTATGAATTATAATAATAATAATAATAATAATAATAATAATAATAATAATAATAATAATAGTAAGGATAATAATAACAAGAACAACAACAACAACAATCAAAAAAAAATATGAATGCATCTAAAAACAATGTTTGAAAATTTATAATCACAAATGTGGGCAAACGAACATGAATTCAATGCAATTTATGTGTCAATGAATGATTAGAATGTGATTACACATACAAACAAACTGATCAATTGACATGTCCATTCATTGATGGAAAGTATTAATATTATTATATTCCTTTTCTTTTTGTTTTTTTCTTTTATTGTCTGTTTGAAAGTTATTGCTTTCTTTTTTCAGTTGTTATTTGTATCCGCCCACATAGAAAACTCTTCACACTATTTCATTATTATTCTGTTTATTTAACAAAGCAAATTAAATGATGAGATGATTTGAAAGAATTTCTTAAAGTGTTTGTTTGATTTAATCCATAAATATTATAAAATTGTATTATGCCTTGATTTTAAATGCTGTGAATCAAATTGAATATTAAATGCAGCATCTCAAACATGTTTGCTGCATTTCCAAGTATATTTTCAGTTCTATTATGAATTTTCAAATCAAATTTATATCCATTTATCGCTTAAACCTTGTAAATCCATATTTCTAGCTAACGATCTATTTGCTTCAACTTATTTGTTCAGATTATTTTGTGGTTTGAATCTATTTGTCCAAGCAATAAGTTGAGGCCATTTTTTTTATAACTTAATGAGATTATTTGGTCATCCATACTCATTAGTCCTAAATTCTATTTAAGGAAGAAATGGATCGCCTACAACTTTAGCCCTTCATTTTTTTTACTTTTCTCTCATCCTTAAAAATCAGTTACCTTTATCCATTTCTTTGTAAATCAGCTGCTTCCATTCCTTGTAACTTATCTTCACGAACTTGTCGGTCTATCCGTCTACTTGTAATTTCTCTATTGAAGCCTTAAAGTTAAAGTTAAAATCAAGGCCCAATAGACAAATTGCCAATTTTATAGTAAATATTTTAAAAAATTATTTTACTGCTGCAATCACTTTTTGTTGTTACATCCAGAAAGAAATTTATAAATATTTGGAAAAAGTTAAATTTTTTTGTACCTTTAAAAGGAAAGGCAAAAAAGATTTTTTATTTGATTCAATCATTTTGAAGAAAAATCTTTGAATAAAAGTAAGAATTTCATAAATGAACAAATTACAAGGAAAATTTTTAATAAGTTCATAGTTCATTATGAACGTTCCATCTTTTTGATTCATCTCCTAGAAATGCTTCCTGCAATTAAATTTGAAGTAATTCAGATTAAAGATAAAAATGAAGTACAATGAAACGATCTATATCAGATCACTGCAAGATCACAAAAAAAAAAAATACAGTCGACTTTTATCAATTATAATGAATTTACTTCTTACCATTATGGCCATTTCAAATGCATCTTGGTATTCTGTATGTATGTGTATGCGTGTGTATGTGTGTGAAAGTATTTTATTAATATTTCTATTTTTAATTGTAGAGAATGAATGAATGAATGAATGAAAAAATTATGTGCATTTTCTATTTAGAGTCGCCATGCTGTCTGGTCAAATCTTTTCCGTCTAGCTGCTTCGCTGTCTGTCTGTCTGTCTGTCTGTCTCTACGGCTGCATAATTGCCTTAAAAATATATTATACGTGTTTCATTTCTATTATTCTATTCTTCTTCTATTCTTCTTCTATTCTTCTTCTATTGTTCTTTAAAAACTTATTAGAAATAGTATGAGAATGGAAAATAATCGAATATAATCATTTAGTATTTGACCGATTTTCATTATATTTATTTTCCCTTTTGTCTTTTCTTCTTTTTCTTTCTTTTCTTTTCTTTTCTTTTCTTTTTTTTGTTGTTTGCTTATTCAAAACTATTATGGCTAAAATTTAATTTTACTGTTCTTTTCTTTTATCTTATTCTTTCTTTTTTTTTGCACTTCAATTGTGCTTTATCATTTTTATACAAATGAAATTTATTCAATTACCGAAACTCAATAAAATCGATTAAATGAATGAGAAAAAGCCAGCAAAGCATGAATTAAAAGATAAATAAAATATTTGAGAATTTGTTTCTAAATTTTTAATTAAGAAAATTAAGGATAATTTCAAGTGGTGGCAACAGATTCTGGGCATAAACAAAATATCCATTCAATTTGTAAAGCAAAGAAAAATTTATAAAAATCAAATAAGATTTAGTTCATGTATAAAAAGATGTGTGTATAAATTTTCTGAAAACTCTGCGATATTTTTCGGACACTTTCTAGTTTTATGGCAACAGTTCATGACAGCAGCATGATCTTGCTCTGCCCAAGCAAAATGTGAAATGAAATTTTATTTATATTTTAGCAGAGAAAATTGAGTTTTTTATTTTCTTTCTCTCTCTTCTGAAACAAAATTTGGCCATAAATTTTAAGGATTTTAATAAACCAAAGTTTCTTCTCTCACAAAATATCAGTTTAGTTTTGAAAATGTTAAAGTATTAAAATTCATTATCAAATCCAAAATATCAAATTCAACTGAAATATAATCAAATTTCATTAAGCTGCATTCCCGTGAAGAACTGAAAATGAATGAATCAATAAAGTAACCATCTGTTAGATCTTTCAAACTTATAACTTTTAAAATTGTTAAGAAAAATAATTTTCGGGGAAAATATGTGACACTTTTTTTTTGGAATTTTCAATCAGAAATTAGAGAAATGTTATTTTTTATTAAAGTTTCAAGCAGTAATCATTTTCACAGAGTTCAAACTGATCTATTGTTATAAGCATTGAATGCCAAAATTTCATTAAAAATTTTCATGTTCATTTAGTAGCAAGAACGTTTCGCTTCGATGTTTATTTATTGATTTTGGTTTTTTGGGTCCTTTGCCTAAAAGAAAATTTGCAAATTCGTCTGAAATCGATTGATATTTATATATATATACACAGAATCACACACACACACACACACACACACACACACACACACACACACACACACACACACACACACACAAACATATGCATTTGGCATTCTTTTATTGAAACCCATTTTACTGCTCATTTGTTTGCCTTTCATTGTAATTTTTGTATGAGGCTTTTTTTTGTTTTTGGTATTCTTTTTGGTTTTTTCTCCCTCGTGTTTGTGGACATTTTTTAATAACAATAATACAAATAACAATAACTATAACAATAAACTAAAAAGAGAATGGAGTCCTTAACATGTAAACAATTTTCATATTATTTCATCATCATTTTCTTATTCCTTTTCTTTTCTTTTCTTTTCTTTTCTTCTTTTTTTGCTATTTTTTTTTTCTTCTTAGACTTGTGCACTTTGTAAAATGTATTCCTTTCAGTTATATAATGCTCTGGGATTTGGACAATGGTTTGTTAAAAATGAGTCAAACTTGTATATCTTTTTCAATCTTCTAGATTTACGATTCCATTGATTTCTATTTCATAAAATTTCTCATTCATTTTTATTTTGTTTTTTCTTGGTCTTCTTTTTTTTTTTTCTTCTGTTTGTTTCATTTGGCTTTTATTGTTGCTATTGGTGGTGCTTTTGTTGTTGTTATTGCTGTTATTGTTTCTTCTTCTTCTTTTTGTATGTATTTTTTGTAAGTTGAATTATTATTCAATAAAAAAAAAAAAAGATGAAGCAAAAGAGAAATCTTTTCTCCAATGAATTGAAAAACGAAATACTTTTCTTTTGGCAGTGAACAAAAAGAATTCTTTTACAATGAAACGTCAAATGACTAAACAAATCTTCGTATGAAGCGTTATTCATTTATGCATACATTATTTTGTAATATTTACATGAAACCTCAAATTTCTTTATAACGAATTTCAATCACTCTTTTTTGGAATGAATTTGGACAAATTGCTCGCTTGAAAATATCTTCCTAAAATAAAAAACTTAACTTAGAATATTGATAAAACTTTTGTTGTAAATATTTCATAGTATGGAAAAGTTATGTGAAGCAAAATCGGTCACTCCCCTTATTTTTTTAAAATAGTCATAATTTAAAAGTGTAATTTTTTTTTTGGTAAAATTTTTAATGATTTTCGTTTGAATTTATTTAACAAGAGAATAGAGATAGAGAAATAGAGGAATAGATTTTAATGTCACGCCCACATTTCAAAAATATGAACTCTATTAGGTTTTTACTATATAGTTCTGGAATAATGGCCTTGAACTCTAAAAGATTTTATAACTTTGCCTTGTAACATTTTGTCATAAAAATTAAAGTCAATTTAGTTGGAAATGTTACAAATGTGTGAATGAAATGTGCATGCTATTCATTATATATAAATTTTAGTATTATATAACAAAAGAAAACAAAAAAGTATGGAGTTACGCAAATAAACAAAAAAAAAAAAAGGAACAATCATCGTTTAGAGTCTTTTTTTATTTGAAGAATTTGGGCTGATCTGATTTGATCTGATATGTTGTGTTGTTTTATGTTGTTGTTGTTTATTTTTATTGCAATCCATCACATGTGCATGAAAGATGGCGATATAAATCTAAAATGTTCTAAATCATGATAATTGTAACCTTTTTCTTCTCGTTCCTCTTTGCTTAGCCCTTTTGCCAATATTTTTCCGTTTTTCTTCGTTTTCATTTTTCCTTTTCATTTTTGAAATATGTCTTTTGCAATTGATACTTTCTTTTAAATCCAAAAATTCCTCTAAATTGCACATTTTATTAAAATGGAAGCAAGAAAATTAATAAGAGGGGAAGGGAAAAAAATGATAAGAGCAACAGAAGCAAGAGAAGCAGGAGAATATCTAAAATTCATTCACTGAGTTGTGGATCAATTGAAATTTAGATTTTCAATGCATTTGAATATAAATATTAATCTATCAATCTATCAATGTCAATTTATTTTGTGACCACATTTTTATTTTTAATGCTGAACAATTTTTAAATTTGTATTTATCTTTAACTTTATCATTTGAAAATTACTTTCTTCGATTTTTCATTTAATAGTACAAGTTTAATTTTATACATCAAAAAGTGATACGAGCTATTTCCTTGTAAAATTTTTTTACTTAAGCTAAGGAATAGCAAGGACTTCATGTGCCTTACTTGCCAAAAAGAAAAACAAGTGTTTGTAAAAATATTGAAAATTCTCTGTAAAATTACTCGTAAATATGATAGATCTGCCAAATGGATGATGGATCTTGGTGCTATTATTTAATGAACACTCTGAACGATTTTTTATATTTTCAATAGAAAAAAAAGTCAAATCAAATTTAATGGATTTGATTTCTCGGCAATTTAAAGATTTGTGGGCGTTTGGCAATGACTTCAGTTAAGTGCAGATTTGTCTTTAAACTAAATTTAAGATTTATCTAAAAATTTAACATTAATTTAATGATACTTAAAGTTATTTGCGTAAAGAACTAAAGCAAGAAAGTTTAAGTAAAAAGAAAACTCTCTAAAATATGCGTATGGCTTTTCTAACAAACTTCCAACCTAAAGTCCTTTTTATATGACGATCTGAATTTATCTTTTGGGCGAAATTGCAACATGCCTTGATGCAAAATAATCGTTAAAAGGCAAAGTAATGGAAACATATAGAGAAAATAATCCGAGATGGTGGCAGCAGAATAAGAAAATGCCAGAGTTGAATATGGAATCGTAAAGAAATGTTTTAGTGACTTTGTATGATTTAGTGACTTTTGAAGATTCTTTCATTAGAAGAAAAAATTTTTTCCTTTCACAATTTATTTGAATAATTTTCTGAAGTTTACTTCTTCTTTCATTGTACTAAAAATATACATAAAAAATATTTTTGTCAGTGCATTCAAGCTCAAATGAGCATCAGTTTTTTCTTTCGTTCTTCTTCTTCTTCTTCTTTTTTTTTTTTTTTTGTATGCCCAACAATTGTTGTAAAGGTAAATACATTATTCTGTTTGTGTGCATGAATAAAAATTGCATCACCATGGTTTTTGTTGCTCAGTTACTTAGATTCAAACAATATTTTTCAATACACGCAAAATATGTTGACAGCAAAAAGGAAAAAACATCGGCAATGGCTACAATTTATTAGATATAATTGTTGTTGTTGTTGTTGTTGTTGTTGTTGTTGTTGTTGTTGTTGTTGTTGTTGTTGTTGTTGTTGTTGCTGTTACTGGTGCTGTTGCTGTTGGTGCTTTTGGTGATTATTTGATTATGCTCTGCTTCTCCGTCCGTCCTTTTTTAATTCTTTTGTGCATGCTTCATAGAAATTTTGGTAAAAAAACTTTTATGGTATTCCGTTTTTTGAAAAATTGCCCAAAAAGGATTTCCTAAGACGAAAATGCTTGACATTACGTTAGTTGTAGACTTTCTGGACTTACTTTTGGCAAAAGATCAAGAGCTCAAAAGAAAATTTATATAAGTTATAGTCTCTCTCTTGTCAATTTGATTTGTGTGGGAAATTTTTGAACACAGAATGAGGCCAATTTTTATTTGTATTCGATTTGATCTTTTTAAGTTTGACGAAACATGAATGGTTTCCTTAAATATTACAATTTTATTCCTTTTACGTAGATCTAAATTTAATGATAACATCTTGGATATTTTTTGGTGTTAATTCTGGAATCAAATGCTTTAGAAAAATTTTTAATTTCTGATTTTTAATTTTTTATAATTTCAAATAATTTTCATGTAAAATTTATAACTGGCCTTGACTGAATGATAAAATGCATAATTATACATTTAATTTTTCATTTTAAGCTTCTAAAATTGTGTAATTTTACATTCCTTCTTGTGCTTTCTTTTTTATCTTTCTTCTCTGCCTTTTAATTTATTTTAAATTCTTTCAATTTTCAAATTTCATAATTACAAATCTTTGTGAGTATTTTATGATTAATGTGAATCGTTTTGTTCAAATAATCTCCTACATTAAAGGTTTATAATTCTAGTGAGGAAATGGCTCAATGTGAACTGAAATTTTCTTGGTTCTTTTTAAACAAAAGTTTATCGTTTTTTTTTTTTTTTGGTGTCTAAACGGAAGCATGAAATTTTCTATCTAAATTGTATAAATAAAATAAATTCACTAAGCTGGAGAAAAATGAACTACGTCCATTTTTGATTTACTTGATTCATGGCAAAATGATGGATCAGATCAACTGATCTGTGATAAATGAAATGTAAAGCAGAGATTTGCGTACACAATTCCAACAAATTTGAATTTCTTAGCTTTTGTTAAATAATTTCATTCATTAAAAAAGTAATTGGCTATGTCAATAAAAGGCAATGCAGGAATTTATTTGAGATCTTTCAGAGATTTAACTCCAGCGAATATTTTGTCAATTTTTTTGGTTTTCTTCTCATTTTGGTTTTATTTTTGTTCTTCTTGCAAATGATCTCTTGATTTCCGTTACATAATGACATTTCATCTAAATTTATGAAAGTTCTGGAATTTTGTGCATTTTATACAATTTGAATGCATCAATTTGAAGGTAATTGAAACGAAAAGAAAATACAAAACTAAATGTATCTTAATATTAGAAATAGACGCATTGAAATGTACCAAAAAGTGTAGAAGAAACTCAGAAATTATAAAATAGAAATATTATGACGAAAATAAATCTATTTTGTATGCAGCGTATTAAAAGAAAAGCAAAAGAGTCTCATTAGTTGTTTTCCCATTATTATAGTAATGCTGTTGTTGTTATTATTCTTATTATTATTCTTAAAAATAATAGTTTTTCTCATGTTAGTTTCTCCTTTTTTTGTTGTTTGGTTTTCTTTTTGCTTCTTTTTTAATGGAAAGACACGTGCACTGAAAACTTTGTAAGTCTCAATTCAATTCCAGACAAATCAAGTTAAGTTAAGCTAAGTTTCGTTAAGTTAAGTTAAGTTAACTTAAGTTAACTCAAGTTAAGTTAACTTAAAGTAAGTTAACTTAAGTTAAGTTAAGTTAACTTAAGTTAAGTTAAGTTAACTTAAGTTAAGTTAAGTTAACTTAGGTTAAGTTAACTTAGGTTAAGTTAACTTAAGTTAACTCAAGTTAAGTTAACTTAAGGCAAGTTAAGTTAAGTTATGCTAAGTTAAGTTAAGTTAAGTTAACTCAAGTTAAGTTAAATGAAGCTAAGTTAAGTTAAGTTAAGTTAAGTTCAGTTCAGTTAAGTTAAGTGAAATGTAATCGAATCGAATCGAATCGAGTTGCCTCAACATAAAATTATTGTCATGCGCTTTAACATGAACAAGGGGAAAATGTTGTTTGTTGTTTGTAAAGATTGCTGGAGAGGATGATTTTAAGGCAAGGAAGGACACACAAAAATATATGTTTAATTCTTATGTGACAAATACAGTTCCAAGCAAATGTCTAGGATATAAAAAAGTCACTTACTAAGGAAATAAGTAAAATGCAAACATGTGATAAGAAAACTTAACTTGAAGGTAACTTGAAGGAGGATATATCTAAAGAATCCCTTGACATTAATCATCCCCATTTTAGATGCGAATCGTTAAAAGAGTTTTATAAGAGAAAAATAACAAAGTGGAAAATTCAAAGGCCCACACATTGTTACATAAATTCTTAGAAATATATGTGTAACATTAAAAATGGAGACGCCCACAAATTGTGTTTTGCATTTTCTTTACTGGAATTTTTTTTGTTTTTATTATAAAGTTTTATTGCTGGCTCAACATGAAATGAACAACCAATCAGCAACAGTAGCAGCAAAGTAATAACAGCAATAGCAAAAGCACCAGACGAAAACTTTTTCTTAGAGAGGCGTTCATTTCAACTCTTGTTCATTTAGTTAGTCACTCAGTAAGCGCGCGCGTGTATGTTGGGATGTGCTCGTTTTTTTTTGTGTGCGTGTGAATGAAATAATATGATGCCTTTTTTCTACACTGTCTCAAATTTCATTTGGTGTTTGTGTGTGTGTTTGTGTTTCTTTAAGGTACAAAAACAAAGTGAGAAGAAATTTTGCAATTTATGGCAAAGTTTCAGTTAAACCGAATACTTGAATGAAACAGTTGATGGGAGAACGTCTGTAAATGCAATTGTTACTATTGCTATTTCATTTTCTCAGTTACTTTAATAAAGTTACTGGTGCTATTGATGTTGCTGTTGCTGTTATTTGGGGTTTGCAATTAGTGTTAGTGGCCCCATATTTTTAGCTATTCTGTTTTATGATTTTCATTTGCAATAATGCAGAGAGAGAATTACTCTCTCTCTCTCTCTATGTTCTCTCTGCCTCTTTCTTTGTATCTTTCTCTCTTTCACATTTGCATTTCCTTTTCACCCAGTTTCTTTCTAGCCATTTGCTCTTTATCATTTGAGTAAATTGTCATTGTACTTTTTTTTGGATGTTTGGAGGGGGGGGGGGGTCTCAATATAACCATTGAAATTGAAATTGAAACAAACAAAGTAACAAAATGAATTGTTGATATTGTTGATTGGGATTCATACTACAAACTTTGCACTAATACCAAGGCAGACAATTGAATTAAATAATAGATAGTGGAGTTCGAAAAGAAATTTGACCATTTTTAATTTAAAAATACCGACACAAACCCAGACAAACGCACATTTAACACTCATGCAAACAGAACGTACGCATCTTACTTGCATCGTACACAAACGTGAATAAATCTAAACAAAAAAAAAAATGCTTCATAAATGGAAGCGAGAGTAATTGTGGCCGTTACAAGTGCATTGTGGACATATATGTATATATGTTTTTATATATGTATGTATGTGTGTGTATATATGCGTATGCCTTTCTGTGTATGTGCTCTTGTGGGTGTTCGTATTTGATATATATAAAAATGTATGTGCGCATGTATATATATTTGTGTGCTCAATACAAAACGGCGAATGCATGCATACATGCAAAACATATCTACACGCACACATGCAAAACATACATTTAGCGCTTTGTTCACATTTACACAATTTTATTTGTAATAAGTTCGCGTTTATTTCTGTCATCAGTATCACCATACAAGAAAACGCGCGTGTTTTATAAAAAAAAAAAAAAATTCATTATAACGGTAATTATGAATAATATGAATAAAATACATAAAAAGCTATTTTATTGCATCATTAACGGTTAATTTCACTTATGGTATTTATTTACACTATCTCTTTCAATTTCAAATTCATGCGATAATTTATGAAATTGTGTGCGTATGCGTGTATGTGTTTTGTATAATGAATCATATATATTTTCTTCCACAACAAAACAATACAAAGAAAAAAACAAAAAAAAAAAAAACAACCAAAATAAACACAAGTTAAAAAGAGTCTATCATAACGGTATAACAATCAAACGAAAAGAAAGAGCGTGACATTAACAACAACAACAACAACAACAACAATAGCAAATTAAAAAATTGTAATAAAATGTTTATGTTTTAGATTGTTAAATAAAAAGTAATGAGAAAAAAGAAAGAAACAGAAAAGTGTAAAAGTTAAATATAAAAGCAAAAGAGTAAATAAAATAAAAAGAAATCAATAATAATAATAAAAAAATATAAAAATAAATCAATGAAAAAAAACTTTTTGAAATTTTGCTAATTAAACAATAAAGCCTTAGAAGAAAAAGAATTTTAGGTAACTTTCGTAGCAGCGGTAGCAGCAATAGCAACAACAGCAGCAACAAAAACAACAAAAACAACAACAACAACAAATAATTATAACAATTAATTTGTATAAAACGTGCCGCATTTTAATGCTATTTCATTATTAAATCATAAAATTAGGTATTTAATTTGCTTTACCCGCTTTATTTCTACGATAATTTTTCAATTCCTTCGCTAACATTAAAATGAATGGTGTTCGATTTCAATCGTTTACAAAGCTTTTAATGAACTTACCAATACCATCATCGAATATAAAATGTATCAAAATCAAAGACCAAAATGTTCAACTGATTATCTCTGAAGGATCTATCTGACAGTTTTTATAAAGAAAATTATTAAATAATTTTAAAAAATAGTTAGTAATTCTTATAACAATAATAAAACTTTTTCCTTATTTTGAGACATTTGCTTTTCTAAACATAATTCTATCAAGTTTTACTCTCCAAAATGTTTCAATTGTTCCTTGATTTTCTTGCCATATGTAAAACTTTTAGATAAATATTACGGAAAATTTATAGTTCCGCAGACTTTTGTCTTACCTAAAAAGCAATTAATAAAACTATCGATTTGCCAAGAGGTACTTTGACATTTTATAATCATAATTTGACAGATAATTAAATCGGTAAAAAAATGTTATATCTAATGAATTTCATGTTAGTGAGCTCCTTAAGAAAAGGGGTCTAGACGTATAGCAAGTATTTATAATTTCAAAAAATTTAAACAATTTACATGAGAACTTTATATACAATTTACATGGACATTTATTTCAAAGAACTCGGAATCACTTTTCCGGATGTTTAAGTGGAAATTTTCAATTTACAATTCATTTGCCTTTTACAATTTTCATTACCAGATAAAGGAAAGAGCTAGAGAATCGGGGGAACTTTTAAAGTGACTTTTCCGCTTCACTTATATCCTCATGAAATTTCCTAAATCAAAAATAAAATAATACTTCTTCAAGATAAAGATATGACCAAAAGTTGCTTTAGAAAGTTTGAAACGATACAAAGTGCAATTTATGAGTTAAGAAGTTTTTATACCCACCATCCAGAGATATAGATTTCAAATTTTGATAGAAACATTTGAAGTTCATATACATAGCATGGTATTGAAAATGAACCAAATCGGTCAAAGGGTACGCCAATAGTGTTTTGTAAATTCAGAACACTTTTGTTTTTTCAAAGCATTTTTAAAGATTTTCGCTTATAACTTGAAAACTGAAATAGATGGAAAGTTAAAATTTGGTACAAATATTAAAGCAATTCTTCTACAAAACTTATTCACAAACCTTTTAAATCGGCCACATCTAACCGATATTATACAACTTTAAATTATCTGTTTGTAGCATTCAAGATTTGGTCCCGACCAAATATATTTTTCTAAGAAAGTTTACTTTCAACGTAGCTTTTTTAAGAAATATCAGATTTCAGTAAATTAACTTGTTAGTGCTTTCAACTTTAAAGGGCACGAAGTGTAAATTATTCGCTGCAAAAAGAAAATCGAGAAATCGTGTGATAAATATAAAAATGTTAGTACTTTTATTCTTGTACTTCTGATTCTACTTCTACTGCTATTTTTACTTTTACTTTTTATGATCGATTAACTGCAATCGTTTAGCCACTGCTTAAGTTAATGAAACTTTAAATGCCAAAAGAAAAATTTTTCAAAAATTGAATTTCATCAAATAAATTGCCAAATAAAACTTAGAAGTAATAAAAAAAAAGTCTTAAGAAGTTAGAGAAAAGCACAAAGCAAAAAATGACAATTCATTCATTTAGACGATTTTAGAAAATGTATTTAGTTGCAAAAAATTTGCATTGTAAAGAAAGTGTTGATGTTGATATTGATGGCCTTATTGCTCTTGTTGTTTTAATTGTTAGTATTTGCGGACTGACTTAAAATATGATCACAGTATTGTAAACAGTGTTATAATCGCGATATAAAATATTAAAAATTAAGCCCCCACTCCCCTTTCTCACCCATCCTTCCTCAACCCTTCAGGCCCTTAGCAACTAAGAAAAAAAGTCAACCTGGTGATAAAGAAGTCAAAAAAAAGTGTTAAAAATATGGAACATTTATAATAACAAAGAAGAAAATAATAGCAGCAATAACAATAGCAATAACAATAACATAAATGAAAAATAAAAAAAATTTTAAAAGAAAAATATTTATGAAAGAATAAAAACTTTGGATATTTTATGGTACAAATCTTTTATTATTCCTATTTATTTATGCTGGTTCTTTTTTTTTGTAATTGTTCTTCTTTCACATAAGTAATTAATCCGGTATAAGAATTTTAAGCAACGGCAGGTAACAACAATAGCAACAACAACAATAGCAACAACAACATTAGCAATAATAATAATAATAATAATAATAATAACAACAACAACAACAAGACTAATAATAATAATAAAATACAACATAATATATTTTTATACATATACGACGTGTGTGTGTTTGTGTGTGTGTGTTTTTTAAAATTGTCTGTTTAAAATTTACACCGAAAAAAAAATGATACAAATTTCGTTTCGTTCATATCGTTTTAATTTGCTTGCTGGTCGAAACAAATGAATGGAAATTGAATTTGAAATTTCATTTGGGGATATTTATACACACACTCATACACTCGCACACTCACTCATACACTCACACACATACATACACATACATATGCACACATACATATACATTTTTTAAATATGTAACGCGTATAAATATGCAGTTGCCATTGTGAATCCAAATCGAAACAAACGACAATGACAACGACAACGACAACGACAACGACAACAACTGAGCGTTATTGTTATCAAGTGTGAAAGTATTTAATTATAAACATTAGGTGGCATTTTATATCATATCACAAAAAAAAAAAATAAATAACAATAATAACAAAAAAGAGTGCCATAAAGAATAAGAAGATGTTTAAGAAGCACCATAAGAAGTAGCCAAAGAAGAAATAGTAACAATAAGAACAACAACAACAATTAACACAAAAACACTAAAAAAAATAATAAATGAATGAACGGTCTGCAAGTGGCCCAAACGTGTAGAAATCTTAAAAAAAGTATTCAAAAAAAAAAAACGGAATAGTAGCCAAAGAAATATTGAAAAGAAAAACAGAAACAAAAGCAACAACAACAAATCAACTAATGCATTGCTTTAATTTTTGAGACATGTCCAGCGATTAACGAAACAAAATGCTACAAACGAGAATATATTATCGCTTTCAATAAAAAATCGGAATCAGAACGATATCTAAAATAAAAAAAAAATAAAAATAAATAAATATAAAAAGAAATAAAATAAGACAACAAAAGCACAAGAAAAACCTACGAGGTTTGTGCGTGTGTTTTTATCTACCTCTATAAGCATATTTCTTGACATTTTAGTTAAGTGCAAACATAACAACAACAATAACAACAACTGCATTTGTATGATGCTGTAGCAGCCAAGTTGGCTGGCCAAATCAGGCCAGGCCAAGACAAGCCAGGCAAGTCTCGGTTGAGGCCAGTTGGTGGCTGCTTAAGAGAAACGCTTGATTGCTTGCTTGAAAAAAAGCCAGAAACACAAAACGACAAACAAAAACTTCTCTCTTGTATTAACTTTATTTGACTTGATCGCAGAATGTTTGGGATGGTTTGTTGTAGAAGGAAAACAGTGAGTGAGTGAGAAAGTGAGGGGGAATTTAACAAAAAAAAAAAAAAAAAAAAAAAAAAAAAAAAAAAAAAAGAAAAAAAAACCAGCACTAACAACATAAAATCATTTAATATAATAATAATAATAATAGCAGTAGTGTGGAAGTCAAATAGCTGAGAGCAACACAATCAGCAACAGCACAATCGAACGCAATATAATAAAACGACTAAGCTAAGACTGAGTTGTTGTGCTCAGCATGTGGCTAAGCCGATCATAATTCTTGTTTGTCAATTTTAAGACGCGGCTAGAGACCAGCAGCAGCAATAGCAATAATAACAAATATCAACAACAACAACATCATCCTTTTGCCTTTCTTCTACATTATTTCACTGATCTTCTTTCTTCCTTCTTGTTCTTTTTTTCTTGCGTTGTCCATAAAAAACATTCTACGGCTATTTTTTCTTTCTTTTTCAACTTGTGTTGTACAAGGTATTATAAGTTAGTGCGGATGTTTGTAACATCCAAAAGAAGTTGAGTTAGATTCAGCTTTTATTGTACCAAACGATTTAGCATCAGTTCATGATTCGTTGTAAGCAAGTTTGCTTGTCTGTCTGTCTGTCTGTCTGTCTGTCCGTGTGTTCTTTTGTGTTAGTTACAGATCCCAATTTTAAGAATATTTTTATGAAATTTGATACATGGATGTGTTTTGACCCAGAAAATTAACCCTATTCAAAATGGTTAATATAGGACGATTTTTACTATCATGCCCCATATATCGATGTTCTTACAAAAATCCCGTTATATGAAAATAAGTTACAATTTATAAAAGATTTCAACATAAATTTATGTTGAATTTTATATTAAAACAAAAAACATATATACCAAGTTTGGTCCAGATTGATCGATTTTTATAACTACTTCTCATATAATGGCTTTTTCGAAAAAAGTTTTCTTATGGAAAAAACTTTCAGTTTTGAATATATTTTTAAGAAAACTACCGCTGGCCCTTATTTTGATATAACAAATACATGTAATAAATTTAGTCTACATTGGTCCATTTCTTAAACCTCCTTTTATATAATAGAATTTTACAATTATTTTAATATTGCAAGTTTTTTCAAATTTGCGAGTTTGAAATTCTTTTATGCAACTTTACATTAAGCAAAATGGTGTAGAGTATTTTGAAGGTGATCCCGATCGATTGTAAGATTCTGCTTTGTTTTTTGTGTTTCCTTTTTTTCCTTTTTTTTTTTTTTGGTTTACTTTTTTTGTTTTGTTTTGTTTGTTGCGTTCATTATTTCATTATTGAACACACTTTTGTGGTAACAAAAAATATTTGTTTCATATGTCAAGTGGCTGCAAGCAATTTGCTCCTACTGTGGTTGAAAGTAGATTGCACTAGCATCGGACTAACTGACTAACTAACCCAACTCAATATCTCTCTTCTCACTTCACAATCTTTTTTGCTATCCCATAAGTAATGCACGTGCATATACGTTTGTGTATGTGTTTGTATGTGTGTGAGTATGTGTATGTTCATCTAATAATGGTGATGGTGGTGGTATTTATACGTCGGTAGTTAATTTAGCTATGAAGTTATAAATTTTTATGTTGATATCTATTAATGGATTCAAGTCGAGTTATTTTCCTTTACTTTGTTTCCATGAAGAACATCAGACAAACATTGTCGATGTATTGAGTTTATCAATACATTCCCTATATGCCAAAGGAAGTGTCCGAGACTTTACAAAATCATTGATCAACATCACTCTCCGACCTCATGTACTCATGTCTAATCGTTTGAATGATTGTCTGAAAGTTTTGTCGGGAATTTTTCATGAAGTTCAAAAATTGCTTTGCTTTCATAACGTAACGACTGTTTGGTGCATGTGGAAGGTACGCGAGACGCCCATGGAGCATTTCAAGCAGCTTTAAAATATAAAATAAAGGTTCTATTTATACATTCAGGCGTAGCATAAGGCGTATTATAAGGCGTAGCATAAGGCGTAGCGTAAGACGTGGCATAAAGCTTAGCATAAGATGTAGCATAGAACGTAGCATAAGGCGTGGCATAAGGCGTGGCATAAGGCGTAGTATAAGGCATAGCACATTTAAGGCATGCTGCTGCGATATCAATTTGAAATTTGTAAAATCCGATCTTAACTTTTCAAGCCAAGTACTTTTTCTGTTAGTGGTGGATATTTCAATTTGCGCCTTAATTTTAATTTAACTACTCCTTCTTTTTGTTACTGACAATACTTTTGCTGATGTTGTTACGCTTACTGCAGCAACTATTTTTGCACTTGTTGTTATTGTTGTTGTTGTCATATTTTATTCAAAAGGTATCACTTTAAGAAAAACAGACACAAACCAAAAAGAAAAAAAGAAGAAGCAAAATACAGTGAATCATTTTAGTGATGCTAATGCAAACAGAGAATTGGAATTGCAGTTGAATTGATATGCGCCGAACTTCTTGTCCAAATGCAATTCTATAAATAAGATTTTTACCACTCTCCTTATTATTTACCTTATTTTATTCAACTTAAATTCTTCCTTTTTCTTTTATTTTGGTCCCTCTTTTGTTTATTATACACAATTTAATTTACCTAGCAACGTGCATTCGGAGCCGTCACATTCATTATGAAAGAGGAAGGAAGAACAAATCTATTATTAAGAATAAATTAAGGATATTTCATCTTTGTAGAAAAATTATTATAGAAATAAGAAGGAGATTTTTAAATGGGAACTACAGACTTCTCCTTCAATACTGTTCAATTTTGTTGTAATATCCAAACAAACGCTAAAAATCGTAACTTTTTTAAAATTCTAAACTGACTCAATGCCATTTGAAAGTCCCAACAAAACGAATCCAAAACAATGTAAACTGTAAATCGAAAATTTGTGATAATGTTAAGAAATCTTGAAATTACGTGAATATAGAGAATGGCATCTCTCTCAAAAGGATCCAAAACTCCTTTAAATGAAAAAAGAATTCAGAAATAATTTTTAAATTGAATCAAATGGGATTTAATCATCTAACGGTTAATCAGATATAGATTCTAACTTTTTTCTAAATTAACTTAAAGTTCATCTTAGAATTTTACTTAAAGTTCTCTATCAGGAAGTGCCTTTATTTGAAATCGATCTATTTATTTTGATTAATGAATTTTATTTGGTAATTTTTTGTTTTTAAAATAAATTCTGGTATTAAAATATAAAATACAAAAATATAGTAAAAAAATGTGGATAAATGGATTCTGGTCCATTTTTTCGATTTTTTACGGTTCTATACAAATTTTACCATATTTTTTGTATCAAAATTTCAATTTATTCCACTTTTTAATTACTCTTAAATTATTTAAAAGATTTCGGAACTGCTTTAAAGATAAATTTATAGATGAAATATTTTCGCTTAAGAAAATGTTAACAAAAGATCAAAGAAAAAATATTAATACAGAAGAAATTTGAATGAAATTCGCTTCTTAACAAAAATGAATATTTAGTAAGAGGGCTTTGATATTCCTTTTTAAGTTATTGGAAGACCAAACAGAAAAATTTTAATGGAACTGGCATCAAGAATAATTCAAATTAGAAAACTCTCTGAAAATAATGTAAAAATTTAAAAGCCCTAAGATCGTTTGCTACTTTTATTTTGACTAAATACGATTTCAAATCTTTAATGAGTTTGAATGAATCTACAGTTTGGGGACGATGAGAGACCATCGTCTTATTACGAATCAAATTCTAAGTAAAATAATTTCTTTAATGCTGATCTTTTTTAATTACAGGACATAAACTCATTTCACATTTATTTACACAAATAAAATGAAAATTCATTAGTTAATGCTAAGTGAGAAATTGTCATAAAATGAATGATAATGAAATTAGGAAATTTTGCAAATTTTTGGGCAAGAATTTACTAAAAGCTGCTTAAAAAGTTATTTTCATTCAATAACAATAAAAACAATACTAATAACAATAAATGTAAGAAATATGTTTTGCATCATTTAACAAATTGAAATTATTTGCCAGGTTAAATTGTTTCGTTGACATGTATTCGCATAAACGTATTAACCCCAGAATTGACAAAAAAAAAAAGTTTAGAAATTCTCATCTAACAGCCCAACCACCCCCATACACATGCAGATTTCTATAATGTAATCTTTTTAAGATTTTTTTTCTAAGTGCATTCAACACGTGTAACTTTAAAACGGATTTTATAACCAGCCCATTGTGCTCGATGTTAGATTTGAGTATAAAATTAAGCATAAAAGAACGAAAGAATCAGACACAAAAGGATGAAGAGCCTGTAAGTTAAAGCGTGATAGAGAGAGAGAGAGAGGGAGAAAGAGAGATTGAAAACTGGAATAGAAGCAACAAACTAATAATCACTTACATTTCTGTTTTTGTCTATCTATTGTGGCCATTTAGTATAATGGCCCAAGAAGAAGAAGAAGAAGAAGAAGAAGATGACGGCATCAAACCAAATGATATGAAAATAAAGAGAGAGAGACTTTTTGATGATCGTTATTTTATAAAATATTTAAAGTATTTTCAAGCATTATGACCAGACACACACATGCAAACACACACGCACTTAATACAATATAAACGCTATTAGGGTAAATGCAACCCTTAGCAGCAACAATAACAACAATAATGGCATCGGCAAAACAAAAAAAAAACAAAAAAGGAGAAAGCGACAAAATGTTACAAAAAAAGAAAATCGCAAAAAGAAAAGGCAAGAAAGCATATTTACAAAATCTTAGGGAAAGGTATTTAAAAGGACAGCTTGTTTATAAGGTTGAGTGTGTATGGGTGTGTATGCATATGTCCAGTTAAATGATAGTTATAATAATGGCAAGATAAATAGCAACCAGTCCAACAAAGCACACAACAAAATCTCTCCATTCAATTTAATTCTCATTCAAATTCTAATTCTTGTTTTATACACTTTATTTGATTGTGGATTGTAGAGATGGATACATGGATACATGGATACATAGATATATGGATATGGTTAGGGATAAGGACATTTAATACTTGTAATAATAATAATGTTAATGATAATGATGTTAAGGAGAATGATGATGATTATACTTAAAAAAAATTTGTTACTTGTCCAATACGATACAACACAAGACAACACAAGAGAACATAAGGCAAACGTAACATAGAATAAGGCCATAGAACATAGACACATATAAGCACAAGGAATATAAAATGTGAAATATGAAACATGAAGATGAAAACACCACAAAGATTTATCGTATAAATTTATTGTGACAAATGAATCGGATAATAAAAAATTGTTGTATTTTTGCTTTTCAGCTTTGCGCGTATGTGTTTGTGTTCTTTAAGCCATAAAGTATAAGAATAATAAAAAATAATAATAATAGCAATAGCTAGTATAATAAAAAAAAAAAAACTAATAATAATGATAGTTATGTGAAATGTGAAGAAAATAACAAATTCTAACAATATGGGAGATGTGAGAAATTTTAAAAACGCAAATCACATTCCTATTTGAAAAAACTTTACTGGATAATGATTTGTATAATGTAAACAATGTATTTTGTTGTGCATGACCCTTGGTTGAATCTCCATTCATAAACCGTGACCCACAACCATTGACTTCCTTACCAGATATCCTTTAAAAGCTACTCCATTCAAATGCTTTTCAATTCAATTCCATTCTCTTCTCAAATTAAGGGATGACCATGAAATCATTAGTTAAAAATGTATAAATACAGGGTATGTCAAATAGAACGCATTATATTAAAATAATCTTTTTCAAATTGTCATTACAAACTTAAGGAATTATTATGTCTTAGGGATTAAAATTAAGAACTTAAAACTAATAACTTTGAAAGAACTGAACTTTATAGTCGCCTTTTGAAATTTCAAGTCTATTGGAATCTCATATGTAAAAGTTGACAGTTCGCTTTTCAACATTGCCATATTTTCTAAATGTCTTATCATTCACTTCTTTACACTTCACTTCTTTCTTTTACATGCTGCATTTAAGGCAGATATACAAATGGCACGTCATAAATTTCTTGTATTATCATGTATTTCGAAAATCATGGAATCTGCTAATTAACAAAAATTATTAGAAGTTTTTATTTTAAAGATAAAAGTTTAATTGCAAGAAGAAGTGTTGCAACAATGTGAATGACTTTTGCATAATTATTTTTCGTCATAGGAATATTTTGGAATATACATTTGTAATGGCATTTGTAATTCCTGGTGATGTCGCTGATGAAGCCGTTTTAAAAAATTAAGCATACGAATGCTTTGTTACATAAAATGATGGAACGCATTCCATCAATATCATTATCTGGCATATCGCTTACACATCCTCTCTCTATAACAACTGAACAAACATTTCAAAATCATTTTATCAGTCCTGCATCTGCTTCTGCATCTGCATCTGCATCAGCTTCCGCAGCAACATCTGTCAATTCGACATCTAACACACATTTAGACCAATTAGCTGCTTCTGTACATCATCATCATCATCATCATCATAATCATCATAATCATCATAATCAACATTCTGCGGCACGTAATTTATCACATCATTCCGGTATTAATCACAGTGTTGCATTGAACTCTTTATATAATTTTCAAAGTTTAGCACAAAATAGTGCAACCGGTTCAGCCCATTTATCAACTAATAACTGTTCAGTAGTAAGTCAACGTAATAGCGAATCATATTTAAGTGGCGGCCAACATATAACAACATCAAATAGTGAACATTTAAATACAGTGGGACATTTGCAATCACCCTCATCGGTATCAGCTTCAGCGGTAGCAACATCGTTACAAGCGAATTGTTCTGTGTTATCAGGTACAACGAATCCCTTAAGATATATTAATCATCAAAGTAATAATCAACAATCATCAATAACACCAATATCATCACCTGCCACACCCTCCATTTCAAGTAGTTCTTCAGTGATGGCAGCAGCAGCAGCAGCTCATTTACATCATCATCACAGCTCTCAATCGGGACCCATGACAAATTTACATCAAAATATGGGTTCTCTAATGAATGGAGGTAGCAGTGCTAGGTAAATTTTTTATACAATTTAACTCGAGTTATGACTCTGCTATTGTTTTGATTTTTTATAATGCAATTTGTATTAATTGATGATGATGCTTTCAGTGATGTCTTCTTCAGTTTAATGATCCAAAATACAACGAAACGACAAAATGAGGAACATATAAAACGTCCAATGAATGCGTTTATGGTATGGTCACGCCTTCAAAGAAGAAAAATTGCCCAAGATAATCCCAAAATGCATAATTCAGAGATATCAAAACGTTTAGGTAAGTTACAATGATTTATTTTTAACAATTAATAGATTTTTCAAGGCAAAGTTTCGTGGCATTTTATTCTTTGTCCAGTTTTCCAATTAATTTATAGCGCTCATTCTTTTTTTCTTTCCTCTTTTGGGGTAATTAATTGTGAAATTCTGCTTACCAAGAATATGTTCAAACAAACAACAATTTGACCACTCCACAAAGACCTTGTTTAATCATTCATTGATTCACATAAGGTCAAGATATTTGTGCAAATATGTCAATGTAAAAAATTATAAAAAAAAATGTAAAAACAATGTAAAAAAAATGTAAAAAAAATGTAAAAAATGTAAAAGAAATGTAAACATAATGCCCAACTAAATTGAATTTTCATACTTCGCTCTTACACTTAATTTTAATGAAGCAGGATTAAGTGATAAAATGGGTAAATCGAGAATGGAGATAGATTGTAAAAGAGTGATAGAGAGAAAGACAGAGAGGGAGGGTGGGAAAGAAAGAGAAAATAGATGATATAATTTAATTTTTAGTAGTTTGCGTTTCTCCTAAAAGTTTGCGTTAAACGTAAAATTTAAGTAAAAATTATAATGTTGTGGCAACATGATTCAAACAAATGCGTTAGAAACTTGTAATAATAATTTCGTAATAAAATTATTAACTTAACAAATGATTTTTGTCATGAAAATTTCCATATTTAAATGAAACAACAAAAAAAAAGACTTAAATGAAGAAAAAAACTTAAGCAGGTTCCTAAAATAGAAACATGTTCTTGCAAATAAGTAAATTTAAAGAAATAGTTTAAGTTAGTTTAAGTTAAGGCCTTGAAGTGAATTCACTTGAATTTAAATTGAAATATCTAAAATTCAAATTCAGTAAAATCATATCAAATGAAGTGATGTCAAGTCAAGTGAAATCATCAGACGAATTAGCTTTATTTGGTTAATTTTGGTCGATTTTATTTGGCCGAGTCTTTATGGCTTTTACTTTCGCTTTTGTTGTTACTTTTGCTTTAATTTTTTTTCTTTTCTAATAAACTTCCTCACAATTCCAATAGTTCAAATACGTAGAGTTAATAACCTTAACTTAGCGGCCTTAACAGCTTAGCAGCTCAACAGCTTAGAAGAATTTTTGTGTATTTATAAGAAAGCAAAAAAAAAAAAAACGTTTAGACATTTTGTATTTTGCAAAAAAGTACCAAACAAAACAAAACAAAAAAGTGAAAGAAAAAATAGAAAAAAAAAGCCAACTAACTCAAATTTATCAATTCATGAAAGTCGTCAACCAAGAAAAATAAACGACGCGTGTCGTCTAGAAGAGCGTTCTCAAACTCCGGTCCAAACTGTCAAGCGACTTATAAAAGGAGTTGTTCGTAATAAAACGTGTGGAAAAGGGAAATCATTGAATCAACATATGAATGGAGAAACTACATCTGACAGATAGAGTGTGTGAGCGAGAAAGAGATAGGTAGAGGGGGGGGGGAGGGGGGGGCGGAGAGAGAGAAAGGAGTATAAAAAATTGAAAGAGACCACTTCAATTTTAATTTAATTTAATTTTTCCATACTTTATACCACACTCACACTCACGTGTGTGTGTGCATGTGTGCAGCAACATTTGCTTGTTACTTGTCATCTTGAATATAAATAATCTCAAAAAGAGTGTGAGAGGGAAAGAGAGAAAGCTAGAAATAGTGGCATACTTTACTTTCGAAAGATTATTCTTGGAATCATTGTATTATTACTCATGTATGTGGGTGCATGTGATTATATATTTTACCTATAGACGGCACGTGTTTTTCTCTTCATGTTGTTCTTGTTCTTGTTGTTGTTGTTGTTACTCTAGGTGTGATTCTGATTATGATTCAACGTTTAAACTTATTGCGATCGCGCTTTCTTTTCATAAAACATTGATATGTGAGTACATGTCTGTAAATGTATGTGTAAATGTATATGTATTTTTCATAGATATCTTAAACGTATGTATAATATTTGAATGCAAAGATTCTATTTTAGATTTCATGTAACTTTTCCGCCTTTTTAGCATAACAATAAAACGTAAGCTCCTTTAGACCTTCAAACTAAATTTCCATTATATTGAATTTATATGAAGTTTACTTATAACTTTCAAAATTATATTTAAAAATGCCATAATAAATTTCTCACATATAATACAATAATATTATAAGGATAACAAATGGAAGAGAAAGAATTGATAACATTGAATCTGAATTTAATCAGGTAATTTCGAACTTAATTCTTAGTCTAAATATCAATTTACGTTTTTACCTTATAAATCTAAGCATCGATCTTTAGATAAACTGAAACTGATTAGAAACTTGAACAAATTAAAATTTATGAAGCAGTTGTTCACAAAATTGAATCTGAGCATCAATTCATGTAAAATATTGCACCCACTCAAGTTGAGTATTTCCATTTTGAATATAAATCTGACAAAGTTAATTATCGGTAAATTGACTCTGAGCTTAAATTCGAATTTAAATTGAATTTACACTGACTTGAAGTTAATTTAAGTAAAAGTTTTAAAATTAATTCATAGACAAATCAAATCTAAGCATAAATTCCCAGATCAATTTGTTAATCTAAATTGAAGCCTCTACTGATTCCTAAAAATTCGTAATGCGTATCTTTTCAATCTTCACTTTAAAAGTTATTGGAAAACTTTTTTTGCCATATTTGGCCTGCTAAATCCCTCAAGTTGCCGTTGCCGTTGCCGTTTAAATAGCATGTGAGATAAGCAATGTAAGAATTATTAGATCATATTGAGTTCAGTTAAAATTGCTGATTCATCATTCGTATTCTTCATAAATCGAGATCTTTACATTTCGTAAAAACTATTGAAAAAGTTGTCTAAACTTATTCTCTTCGAACCTCTATCTTTTTTTCGACCATTTCATGTGCATACTTTACTCTAAATTTCTTAACATTCATTCACTTAAATATTCAGAATAGAAGTACGGCATGATATAGCTTAGATTACCTAAATGCATTTTAAGGAGAGTCAATCATTTTACACCTGAATCGTAATTAAATTGAGTCCACCACCCACATAAACATAAATTTTGTAATGTTCTGTTCTGTAATATTTTTTGTTGCCATTATTTATTTTAATATATTTGTTGATTAAATTTGTTTAAACAATACAAAACAAAAAATGACAACTAATGATTTACTATGCCAATCTTTTCTGTTACAAATCATGAACTTATTTAGAATGAGCTCTAAATCATAAGTTTTTTTCTTCAATTAACATCGTTCAGTAATGAATTATTTTTCTTTCCTCATGGTAAATGATGTAAATGTAGCTTTTCGTATAAAGTAAAGTATTTAGTATAACGATAATCATTGTAGATCAAGGTAAAATTCTAACGCTCAATTGTAAAATATGGCAAACCTGTTCAATTTAACAAAAGTTCAATTATATTGACTACAATTTCATTTTAATTTAAAGATGACTTTTGGCTGGAGCCAAAAGTTGGATACCCACCATCCAGACGCACTATTTGGTCATTTGTATAATTTTGGGTAAGACAGGCAATGGACAGGCAAGCTTATGCCAATTCAGAATTTGATGTTAATCAAGAATTTTTGAGATTTTTGACGCTTTCTTTTAGGCGTTATAAACCCAATAACAAGAGAAGTATGTTTCCAACTTTTGGATGATAGGTATGACAAAAAAGGCGATCGATTTAGTAAATTATTCCTAATGGTGTGGCCAATTATTTCTAATGGTCTGATCCAAGGCTATTTTTAAATCTTTCACACATGATTTAAGTTTTTGTGATCTTATTTTCGCTTCACAATGTTGAAACTTTAAAGATTCCCTTTTTTTTTTAAATTTTCAATGTAGAAGAAATTGGTGAAATTTTTAGTGTCATCGCATAATAAATATCCTCGAAATACAATGGAATATCAATTAATAGACAAAATTGGAAAGTTTGTTACTCTAAAATGCTAACGCTGCAAATTTATTTGAATTTGAGATCTACTTAAACGTAAAGCAAATAAAAATGAATTTTGTTCAGGCAAATTTAAATGGTAAATTTGATTTTTTCCATTTTTTTTTGTTCCAATTCTTATATTTCTTCTTCAGCTTTGAAATCTAATCAGACAGAGAGAGAAGGAGAAAGCGAGATAGATAGGTGTAGAGAGAGACAAAAGATTAACATTTCAATTATATCAATTATTCTTAGTGAAATTAATTAATGAGTCTACGGAACTTTGTGGTCTACATTAAAGCGGAAACCAAAACAAATTGAATACACTTTTTGTGACCTCAAATTCTACCAGATCTGTGAGAGAGGGAAAGGAAGAGAAAGGAAAAGAAATTAACAAGTACAACAAATGCCAAAAGGTGCACACAAACAGAAAATACAGAATTGATTAAATTGAAAGAATTGTAAGAATGTTTCTCTTTTTATTTCAATTCAGTTTTACTTTTTTGTTTGCTCTTCTTCTTCCTCTTCTTCATCTTCTTCTCCTTGCCGTTCTTGTTCTTACTTTTATTTTTCACTTATTCCTTCATTTACTTCTCTGCCAATTTCTCAACGTTCCAAATGCAACTTGCACTCATCATTTTTCATTTTGTCCTTTGTCTTCACATTTTTTATATTCTACTCGTTAATATTCTCCATATATATAATATTCATTACATTCATCTTACAAAAATTACAAATAAATAAAAGGAAAGTAAAGAAGAGAAGAAGACAAAAAAAACTGGCACAAAACAATAAGAAAGAAAATGTTTTAACAAACAAATAATGGCAGAGTTATAGAAAAAGTTTTGTGTCACAAAAATGGCAATAACAATAATAATAATAATAATAATAACAATAATAGAAAACATAATAGCAACAACAACAATAACAACTGCAGTAAAAATAATAATTAATAACGAATGAATTGTCATGCAGTTGAGCAAATACAAACAACTTGAACTCTATAACAACACAAACAACAACAACAAGAAGAAGAAGAAGAAGATTGAAGACTAAAGAATAAATGCCTCATTTTCATTCATAGCAAATAATGAAATGAGTTACAAATGGATTGGCATAGCATAGCATAAGCAGGGGCATAGATACAAATATGGCCATGCGAGCATAATTTTTTCGAGCTTTCAATTTATTGGCACATTTTACATTACTTTTTTTTTCTACCGTCTATTGTAAAAATGCACTTGAATGAGAAATTGTTGTAAGATAAATGATGATGAAATGATTTGCGAGTTCAAATGAAATTCGTTTGGAGTAAACCGTAAATGCAAAAGAATATGAGATTTTTTTAGCCATATAACTCAAACATATTATTTCATGTCATATATCTGTCCATATATTTTTGTTTAGGATTGATGTTTCATACTTTTAAAGAAATTATTATACAAATGAATTTCAATCTGAAAGTGTACAGTTCTAAAATTCGACCATTACAATGACTTTTTTTTTTAATTTTGAAGTCAAAACTATTTTAATAAAAGTCGTTAGTTTTGCCTGAAAATATGTAAACTCTGTAAGTCAGTAAGTCCCTCAGTCATATTGAAATTTTTATCCAAGAATTCACCTGCACGGCAATTTATAGTTTGATTAAGCTAAAGGTTTTTCAGGGTTTTTTGTGCCTAAAATAAATCAGATATCAATCATTTTTAGAGGAGAGATACATTTCATTACTACTTCCATATAAAAGAATCAGGGACAATCGCATTTTCGTAACTGATAACACCAGGCATGGCATTTAATAATCGATGCCATTTAACTATGAATCCGTGTATATGCGTAAATATTGTTGAGCAAATCATAATGCTTGGGAAACTGTTCTTCCGTTTCTCTGACTCTGCCTTCATTTGACTTATTGATATTTAATTCGAAACAAGGCCTACAAAGACTTAATGATTTAAAGGCTTATTGGTTTAAACAATGAAACGTTCATGTGAGCACAACAATTAGAGACTTTGAATCACACTTCTCAATCCGGCTATCTCTGCCAAAGACAACAAACATGCGATATGTGAAATTAAACGCCAATTAGATCGACCGTTCGTTTTCACAGTCTTTTAGTGAATCTTTAATTATAAGCCCCTTAATAAATTGAGAGAGTACGGTTTAAACACCTGTCGCATATCTGCAACTAAAGATAGCATTCTTTAGATAGAGCCTGGGAGGAAATTATTGCTTCCTTGTATTTTTCCATATCAATGATTCTTCTTCTTTTTTTTTTTAAATAAGATATATAAGATATAAGAAAAAAAAATATACGAAACAACGATAAATACAAAATGAAGACAAACAGCTAAAAAAATGTTTTGGATTGAAAAAAGTGATGCGAATGATGATGTAAATATAATTCAAGCATGACACACACACACACACACACACACACACAGTATACATACTCACTTGTTCGCTCGAGGACAACTCAAACTCATTTACTTCATTCAGTCATTTATTTAACAAGTAACAAATAACAAATAATTTTAATAGTAAAATAAACGAAAGAGAGTAGAAGTTAAAATTAATTAAAAAGTAAAAGCAACAACAAAAATGCAAACAATTGAAAAGGTTTTATTTCACTTACAACCAACGTTATGTAAAAAATGTACAAGAAGAAAAAAAGGAAGAAGAAGAAGGTGGCAGAATTAATAGAAGCCGAAGCATAAGCAGAAAACGAAGAAAAATAAACCAAAACAAAAAAAAATTTAACTAACAAAATCAACAAAATTCTTCACAATTCTTCAGTCAGCGTAGATGCATACAGATGAAATGAAACACACACACACACACACACAACAAAACGTAAAGCACAAATAGAATTTTGAAGCGTTTATTCCGAAGTGTGATAAGAATCGGGGCGGTTTTTAATGATTCCAATTTTTTGTTTTCATTTCATTTCATTTCATTTCATTTTGTTGTTTTTGTTTTTGTTTTTTTTTTGGTATTTTTTTACTTCTTTTGCTTTTGCTTTTGCGTTTGCATTTGTTTGCTGTGTTGCTTCGTAAAAAAGCTAAAGCCAAAGTTGACACAAATTGACTGTGTTACATTTATTATTGTTGTTGCTGCTTTTGTTGTTGCTTTTATTATTGTAAAACTGATTGTTAGTTAAACAATTCAATTCAATAGAAGCAAGCAGGCAGGCAAATAACAACAACAATTGAATATATGAATGTGTCGTGTGTTTGTTATGTGGTCGATAAGACCACTCAAGATAAATATGATTTAATTTCCTAATCAGAACGAAGTGAAGAGTATCTAACGAATAATATTAACAATAGAAAAGCAACAATCGCAAACGTCAATGTAAATGTAAATGCAATCGCAATCGGAATCGCAACCACATCGTTATTTTATTTTGAATAGACAAATATAGAAAATATATGCCCCCAAATAATATTACCCTCCCAAAAGATTGCTTAAGTGTCAGGAAGTGTATTGTTTTGCTATGGCAAACATTATTTTTAACAGAAATGTGACAAAAAAAGGGGGAAATTTGATGAAAAAATGAACAAAACAAGAAAAACAAGAAACTAAGATGAAAAAATTCAATTTTAGAAAAATTCCAATTTTTGTTTTTTACATGCATTCGCCCTTTATACAGAACATTCATCCTGTACGTACATCGAGTACGCACTTCAATGTGAGCATATTTACTTTTTTGATTTGTACCCTACACTTTGGCCATGAAATTTTTTGTGAAAATGACTCAAGAGCGATGTCTGAGAGAAATATTGTTAGAGGAAGGCTTCTAGAATGAAAAATATCTCAAGAGCGATGTTTGCGAGAAATATTGTTGAAGGGATTCTTCTAGAATCGAAAATGTCTCCAGAATGATATTTGCAAGAAATATTGCCAGAAGAATTCTTTTAAAATCGAAAATATCTCAAGAGCGATGTCTGTGAGAAATATTTTTAGTGGAACTTTTCTAGAGTCACAAATGTCTCAAGAGCGATGTCTGGGAGGAATATTGCTAGAGGAATTCTTCTAGAATCGAAAATGTTTCAAGAGATGTGTCTGCGTGAAATACTGTTGGAGGAATTCTTCTAGAATCGAAAATGTCTCGAGAACGATATTTGCAAGAAATATTGCCAAAAGAATTCTTCTAGAATCGAAAATATCTCAAGAGCAATGTCTGTGAGGAATATTGTTCGAAGAATTCTTCTAGAATCGAAAATGTTTCAAGAGAGATGTCTGCGTGAAATATTGTTGGAGGAATTCTTCTAGAATTATTGATTTTTACCAATTTGTTAATTTTCCACATCGTTTTTTAATTATATAAATCTAGTAAAATTAAAAGGGAAATTACTCATTTGGAGACCACTGGAAAGCTTCCCATCATTATAATAAAAAAAATTTCCGAAAAATCAATATTTTTCAAAAAAGGCCAAATAAATAAAATAAAACATTATAAGACATTTTATGCTGCCATTCCTAAAAGTATGCAGAATTATTTCGAACAAATTTCAGATAATTACAATTATTATGTTGCGGTTTATTCCCGAACGTAGGTTAAGCATAAAAACGCTCAAGGGGAGTACTGGACAGAAATTTTCTTTATTTTATTATTATTTTATTTAAAATGTTTTTCAAATTTTGTTGTTGTGAAATTTTAATTTTACTAAAAATTATATGAAAAAGTAGTTTGGAATTTTATTTCAAATTTCATTTTAGGAAAATTGAAAATACAAACACACACACGCACACACACAGATAGGCACATGTAGATGCAGGTGAAAGTAAATCTAAAGAAACCATTTTAAAAATGTTTCATATAAAACAACAACAATAATTATAATAATAATAATAGTTTTTGTTATGTTTTACACATACACACACACACATACATACATGTGTACACCCACAACAATATACAACATTTATTTTTTTGGTATAGATTTTTTTTGTGGGGGGGGGGGGGGATATTTGGCTTGTTGTCTCGGGTTAATATTATTGTTGTTGTTTATTATTTGTTATTACTGTTGTTATCATACTCTTTACAAGCCATTATAACAATTGACAGCAGCATAATATTTGCTGTCAGTTGCAGTCGTTGTTATTATTTCTAAGCTATTGTCAAAAAAAAATTCAGTTTTTACTTAGTAAAATCTTTTTTAATATCTATATAAATGAATGTGCTTAAATATATATACATATATATATATATATATATATATATATATATATATATATATATATACGTGTGTTTAGGTGTGTGTATATTTTTATATGTATTTGCAATTATTATTATTATAATAATAATAAAGTGTGATGGAGTTCTCATCTAACTCGTTTAAAGTGAAATATGAATGAAATGTTTAGGCTGTCCAGAAGAGAAATGAGGGTGCAGAAAGAGATAGGAAGGTTTCAAAAAAGATTTTTTCTATTTTCTTTTAGCTTTTGTATTCATTTCTTTCGTTTTATACAAATAAAATTATTAAACAAAAAAAAAACAATAATAATAATAATAAGAATAAAAAGGAAAAAGCTGGAGAAAGTAAAAAAACTCAAAATCCAAATAATAAACAACTTTTGTATTCGACAATAACAATAACAACAATAAAAAATATATTTAAAAAAAATGAAAATAAAAAACGAATACACATAAAAAGCAAAATTATTAAATTGAATTGAATTGAAATTCAACTAATTGCGATTGAATTGAAATAACTTCATAAGACCAGACCATTAATGAGGATAACTGAAAATTGGCAACTCTGTAATGTTGCTGTGTAACGTTTAATTAAGAACTATCAAAATAGTTGCAAAGCTCTCATTGATAGAATTTCAAGCCCATAAAAATATTGAAATAATTCCTGTCCATGAAATTTGTGGGAACATAAAAAAAAGTCAAGGAAAATTTTTCTTTCCTTTCTTTAGATAAGCAAATTATTCTGTATCTTAACTTTCATTCAACTTAATTTAATTTCAAGACAATTACTGATTCAATTTAACTAAATTTTATGGAATTATTTAACAATTTTATAAAAGGCTTCTTAATTAGTGAAAGTAAGTTTTTTTAAAAAAAAACATCATCTTAAAATGATTGCCAAAAAAAAAAAAACTAATCTGCAAGGCTACTTGTAGGATAATAATGAGAAGACATTTAGTTCTAATTTAGCTTTAATTTTTCTTGCCAAAGAGATTAAAGTTTATAAAAAAAAAGTTAACCCACTAAATTATAATTTCCATAAGCATAATTTAATCAATTTCTTTCATTAGCGAACTGGTGAATTAAGTTCTTGAATTCAGTTCGCTAGTGAAAAAAATATCTAAGAAAAATATCTGCCAAAATCTGAATTAAGGTTAAGTAAAAAGCAGATTAACAAATAATCAGAATAATAAATGTAGATCTAAGCTTAATTTCTCGGAAGTTATAACTCCACCATAAAGAGTCAGAAACTGGCTTGTTAAAAGCGAAATTTATTTTATAGATTTAATCTACGTTGAGTAAATAGAACAAGCCGAAACAATTTTCAGATCTAAAATGGACATCTAATTTTAAAACTCTAAAAACTTTAAAAATTGAGAGGGAGAAATAACAATCCATAAAAACGTTACTTGAACTGATCTCGATGAATATACACTCATTTTTATATTCCCAGCAGAAATAAAGTAACATTTTAGTCAAACAATTCTTAATTAGTTAAAATGATTCAATTGCTGATGCCGTTTAATAGAAAATTAATATAAGAGCATAAGTATGTATTTAAGAATGATTTTTATAGATTTTAATGATTATACAACAATTGCAATGAATTAAAAATATTTAAACAATGAAAAGAAAAACTTTGTAATTAAAATATCAGTCAGCATAGAAAACGCGTTGCTTTAGTGAGAGAATTGAAAATTTATTTTTAAAGGGTACATATTTACATATATACGTATATATGTGTATGTATGTATATATGTGGGTATGTATGTATGCGTATATATATATTTACATTAGTATTATTGTATTTATTACAATTCCATTAAAAAATGAAATGAATAAATGAAAATGGTTGCCATAATGTCAAAAGTTTTACATTTGAAAAGTTAATTCACAAAATCCAATGCAAAAAAAAAAAACACTAACAAAAACCAAAAAACAAAAGAAAAAATTGAAAAAATTTGAAGAGGGAAAGAATGCTAGAATCATAACACATTATGAAAATTCGAAATAAATATAATGAAAATGCAAAATTATAACAACAATAATAATAATAAAATAGCGAACGCCACAGAAAAATAATCCAAATAAAAAACGTATGATTTCATTCGTAGAAAATATATGAAAGGAAAGAACTATAAAACATGAGAGGGTAAGAGAGAGAGAGAGAAAGAGAAAGAGATATATACAATAATATTAAGTAAAAATGTAAAACTGAAAAAAATGATTAAAGTTAGACACGTCTTTCACTTTGTCAGACCGAAATTAATTTATATGACTTTGACAATTTCTCGTTTAGATGAAATTTTTGTAAAATATTTTCTCAATTTTAACGTTATAATGGACATAAAATCTTAGATCAAACTATGGTTTGAACAGCCTACCCTATAAAAGGGCCATTCGAATAACTTTAGTACAATAACGCTTCATCCAGAAGTTGCAATTCTGGTACAATAAGAAATAGAAAAGAACTGAATAAATCGTCTCAAATATTGATACTCCCTTTATACCTATTAAAAATTAGTATTTCATGAATCAATCAAACTTGCTATGAAAATAATATTGAAGTTAAATTCAAATTTGAAAATATATCTATAACGTTTCTATAAATTTTCCTTATTAATGCGGAAAGGATTAAATTTGTTGAAGCATTTCAGACTTTCGACTCTTGCAATATAAGAAAAAATAACCATGAAGAAATTCTCAAGGTTCTTTCCTTTAAATAGCTTATTTTTCTCAAAAAGCAGAATTTTTTTTGAAGATCATTTAGGAACAATATCCAAAAGTATATCATCTAAATATAAGTTAGATATATTTGGCTCAGTCATCGATTTAAGTTTTTAAAGAGTTATCTTTTATTTCTAAAAGCTAAAGAAGAATCCGCTGCCAGACTTAGGCTTAAAATATCAAACAACTATTAAAATTATGGATATTTTTTTTTTGGAAGATTATCCTATTACATCAATCAAATTCTTCGTTAACTGATAAATACAACTGATAACAAAAGTGTTATTGAAAATAAATACAAATTAATCAATTGATGGCAGCGTCCACGAAATATTGTCTGTCGCATTATTAAGAATTTATATTTACTTCTTTGTTGTTGCTGTTATTTATTTCGTTTTCTTCTTCTTCTTCTTCTTTTATTGTTGTTGTTATTGTAGTTGTTATTATTGTAAAAATAAAAAAAATGAAATGAAATGAAAGAGTTGTTTCATTTTGAATGAATGTTTTGTGCCAACTTAATCCTTTAGAAAGCAAAATACGTTTTCAGTGAACTGTTTTAGTATTGTTGTTGTTTTTTTTCGTTTTTTGCCTGTTATTGTTAACCAGGATAACAATAATGTAATCCCGGTTAACTGTTAACTCTAACAATGGCCCAACAGTTTATTAAAAATTGTTCTTTATATATCAAAAATAAAAATAGAAATGAAAAAGTACTTTCACAGTGCAATGTTGTTATAATTGTTGGGCTAGTTAGTCTGTTCAGGTTAAAAAGCTCAAGTTGTAAAATATCAACAATAACAACAACAAATATCAACAAACAACAACAACAAGAACAACAACAATAATAATAATAATAATAATAATAATATTAATAATAATAATAGAAATAAAAAACGGTCATTAACTGAAAATATGAATATGAAGTGGCGCAATCTGTTCCGCTTTAATTTTTGGTTTTTTTTTCCTGTTTGCTAGACTTTCCTTTCTTTTTCCATCCTTTTTTTGGGAGTGGGGAACATGAATGGAAAAGTTGAAAATAACTAACACTTCAGTTGGCAGATAAAGCTTTTTTTTTCGCTGGACCTTCAGCCAGTCCAATTTCTGCTATTGGAATTAAAAATCAAAATAGATGAACAAAAAGCAACAGCAACCAACAAGAAAGAAAATGCTTAAATTGTTAAGAGTACTTGGCTTCAATTTAAAGTTAAATTAAGTTGTTGTTGTTTGTTGTTTTGCTGTTAGAGCTGTTTGTGTTAGGGCCTGGTGTTGCTGTTGTTCCGTTGTTTTGCTTTTTGTCTTCTGTGTTTGTCGATGCAATTGTTGTTGAAATTGTTACTGTCATTAATTGAAAATCTGAATGCCATTTCTCTCAAAAGTATTTCTTTTTTTTATATTACTATTATTTTATTATTCATATAAAAAAATGTAACAATAGTAACGTTAATAAAAAAATAAAAAAATCATATTAAATTGTACAGAATAAAATACAGAAAAAAAAAACGTATTTAATTGGAATTGTTGTAGCTTGAAAAGAAAACTTAAAAAAAATGAAAATAGAAGAAGAGCTGTCGTAACAAAATCATTATCATGCCATCAATCCGCTGAACTACATATCCGAATCAAAACGCTGCTTATTCAAAATGAGACCTTATTTTTGATAAGCAGTGAAACTTTGCTAATTTACAGTGGACACTTTTTTATGTGAAGGACATTTTGCAAAAAATGAAATTACATTTAAACAAAGCTAAGGAAAATTTAATTATTGAAAGCTACCTCGATTTTGATCGTCAACCAATAAAGCTTGGATCTTATTTTATGGTTAAGCACTTTCTAAGTAGAGAGCCCATGCCTGGCGAATAAGCATTTTTGGAAAATATTTCTAAGTCACAATATATAAAAAACAAATGTCTAAGAAGGACTGAGGATTATAATGCTGCAACAACTGTTTAATAGTGTGCTGGAAGCTGCCAGTCCCTTAACTTGAATCAACCTTTATAATAATAATCGTTTACGTAAAACATATCCGTCTTATCTTTCTTAAACTTAACACATTTCTTAAGCGCCAGCATGTTTCTAATCAGGTTATTGCAAACTGGAGTTTCAATTCCGAGCCGCATTGCCAAGAACGTACGCTTTACCTTGTTAAATGTTATGCAAGATCGAATCAAAGCTTTTTTTTTTTAATAATCATTAAAAGTGGCTTCGCGATGTTAACTTAGTCTAACCAAGCATTAGACAGCTGTAAGATTCAAAATAGTTGCATGCCATGTCCCAACAACTGCTAAAACATTTTAAAGGGGCTTTGAGTTTCAATCAAAGTGGGAATTCTATTTGAAGAAGTGACGTGAACTTTCTTAACATGTTGGCATTTGATGGTACAGACTTCAACTGCAGACTCGTGAGGATACATCTCCACACTTTCCGAATAATCATTGTACTGTATCAGCAAGTCGTCGCTATTAAACGTTTGCGGAAAGTGTAAATATCTACATGTCCAATCGATATGGGGAATAAATAATGAAAATGAAAAAATTAAAATTGAAAATAATATTTATGCTTAAATAAATGATGCTGATGATGATGATAAATAAATTGAAAGGGGTTCAATTCTAAAATGGATTGTCGACAATCAACAATCGACCAATTCATTCAATATTCGTTTCCATTGTATTTTTTGCATATGTTTTATATGCGTATAGAAATCCTTGGCACTCTTTTTTCGTTGTACATGTAAAATTGTAATGCAAAAAGGTCCTTAGAGAATATCAAATCATTGATAAATAACAACAGCAAATTCTGCAAAAATGGGAATTTTTGCATACACAAACATGAAATTTTTTTTGGCTTTTCCTTTTTTATATTTATAAAAATGTTTAGTGTATGTAGCAAAGAGAACAATAATTGTTTAGAAAGATGTTAAAATGTAGATGGAAAGGATAAAAGGGATAGAGAGAGAAAAGGAGAAAGGGAGTGAGCACAATACGTTTAGGAAAACAATTGAACGTACAAACGAACAAAAGCAACAACAAAAATTATAAAGTTACGTAGAATTATAAGAAATATTAAAAGAGAAATAATCAATGATTGGCCACAGCAACAATAACAACAAAAACAACAAATGCATCAAACGTAAAACTTAAAAGTTTACATGAGTGTGTGTGTGTGTGAGCGCGCGCATATATCTGTATATGCTTACTTTTGTATTTTATGCTCGATCTATTGTTAATGTTTTTGTTAAGCATTGTTCGATTGAATCTGCGAGTGCATCTACCTGTTTCTCGGTATTGATGGTATTGATTTGTTTGCAATTGAAAAATTTCTTTACTCCATTCATGTTTCATACAATAGTTATAAGTTTCAAGCCTGATATGTGCTTCTTCATTTCTCGCTCTTTCACTTTCTGTTACGAGTCTCTTGTCCTTTTGTTTTTCCTTTTCTTTCACTTGCTCTCTTTTCCTGTTCTTTCCTTTGCCATCCTTTCGCTACCCTTTCTTTCCTTTCCTTTGCTTAACTTTACTTTCCTTTCCATTCCTTTCCATTCTATCTTTTGTTTTCTTTCTTTCTCTTTTTTTCTTTCTTCTGCTTCCCACTCCCCTCCTTTATTTTGCATTCCACCGCTTTTGTCTCCTTTTCTTTCTTTTGTTACCTGTCCCCTCTATTCCTTCTTTCTTTTCCTCTTTCTTTTTCTTCTTTTTCCTACCTTTCTTTACCTTGTGTTTCCTCTCTTTTTCCTCCCTTTTCCATTCTTTTTTTTTACTTTCCTATCCTTTCCTCTCCTTTTTTCCTTTCTTCTTCTTTCCTTTCTTTTCCTTTCCTTTGCTTACCTTTCCTCTCCAGTCCTTTCCTTTCTTGCCATTTCTTCCTTTTCTCTTTCTTTCCTTTGCTTTCTTTACCTTTCCTTTCAACATTTTAAGAGCTTAAAAAAATGAAAGAGTCCTGAAAAATGACATCTATTCCACCAAAATAATTTTACTTTTAGCCATTGAAGAATCAGGAAAATTTCAAGCCCAGAATTACATAATTAAGAGTGTTGTCTTCACATGAACTGTTTACTTTTCAGGTTCCGAAATCTTCAAGCGTTGGAAAAACAATGTAAAGGCTTTTCCTTCAAACTATTTAGTATACTTTCCAATACATGTAAAATCCTGCTAATGAAATTTAAGTCTTATTTTTGAAGATTTCTAAAACATTTGAAGGGAAGACGAAATGCAAAAGTTAGAAAAGAGTAAAATTTAATCAATAAATTGAAGTCGAATTCTATTGTATAAATGAAAATGATTTTCTTTTCAACAATAACATACTTCTCCTTTTTCTCTACATTTTACTCGACTTCATTGTGATAACTTATAGTGGAATTAATGTGGAAAAAAAGGAGTGAACACCTTTATTTTAATAGCTCGTTCATCAATATGCGTACGCTTGTGCCTTCTTTTTTTCAGGCTTTTCCTTTTGTCCCCCCACCTCCCACTCTCCTTTTAATTTTTTTGTTTATGTGTTTGTAAGAACTGTGTGCATTTGACAAGTACATCTTTATGGGATAAAATAATAATAAGAAAGCTTTGTTTACCTCTTAATGCTCGATTCTCTTCTTCCCAAATTCCACTATGGCCTGGTTTTTCTATTCTTTACATTCAATATTTATTTACAATATATTTTTAAGGAATTATTTCAAAACAAGCAAAAGAGGGACTGGAAGAGAAAGGTAGAGAGAGAGAGATGGTACTTGTTGGTGATAGAAATCTGTCTAAAAACAGAAAGGGGTAACTTTTACAAAGACTAATTTCAAAAATATGTTGCAAACTCGAGAGAATTTGAGAGAGTACTTATTTTATCCAGTCGTTTGCAACAGCATGGAAAAGTAGTACCAAACACCCTACAACTGTTTATTCTTTTGGTCAGTATCAAAAATTTCTTTGAAATGGCTCTTTATGGATCTGATAACTGTGTGTGTAACCAGTGAGTCCTTCTTAGTCTTAATAGTCTTTACAGTTGGCAGGAGTTTTTGAAGGCTCTTACATACGAGTTGATATTGAAAAATGGACTTAATTTAGTTTCAATAGTTTCCATATTTAACCTGAAAATTATAATTTTCTTACTTTATTTTAAAATTTCTCTGCTTACTAAAAATGAAGAATTTTTAGAAGAATCATAAATCGTTTGGCCTTAGAATTAGATTCAATTTATGGTTTTTCTCTCTCAAATCAAGTTTTAGATCTGATTTAAATCATTAGAAAACTGCAAGTTAATATTTTATTATAACAAACGAAAAGTGAAGGCAAAGTTTGTCGTACCTTTTCTGTGCTTTTACATCGTTTTCTTTCTCATGCTTAAATCTTAACTTAAAATGCTATATTTTCCATATTATTTCCATGAGTTAATTGGAATATGAAATATTTGTCCACTCATACACATAAATGTAATATCTGCATGTGAATATAGTTGTAAAACTTTTACATACACATACATATATTTCCATTGACATGCATTATCTTAAACAATGAAGATGCTTGTTCATTTTATAAATGAAGCAAAATACAAAATATCATTCACATCATCTTTCTCATCTCAATATAAATATCGTATGATATAACGAGATGATGATAACATTTTGTATATTTTATCATTTGTTGAGGTGTCGCGTCCAGTTGAGCTATTGAATATATCTTGTCTATGGTCCTTTTTGTCATCAAAATTATTTACAATATAACAATAACATTTACAACAGAAAAGTTACAATTAATTTATCAATATATGGCCACAGATTCAATTATACTCAAAATGGATTGGTAAAAAAAAAAAAAGAGAAAAAAAGACAAAAAGAGAAAAAGAGAAAGAGTACGAGTAAGAGCAAGAGTTTTTGTTAGCATTGTAATTGATAATAAAATTTTCCCATTTGATTTTCTTGTCATAGACTTTTTTTGTGTTCATATGCGGCCCTAAAAATACAAAAATTTATGGCCATTACAAATTTTTATATCGCGCAACATTTTATATGGAATTATATGTCATACAAAATAATTTAAGATAAGTCTAACATTTATTATAACTCATCCATTCCGAATCAATTTGTTAATACCTGCTCCATCGGCCGTTTTTTGGTTTGTTTGCAATGAAAACACAATGGTAATTTAATTTCAATTTATCTGTGAATTTAAGGGCAACTCAGTACAAAGCAATTTTCTAAAGATAAGCTGAAATATATTTGCATGAATTCAGAAATTTAAAATGGCATTTCCCTTTCTTAGATCAAGATTCTCTATCTCTTCCCTTTTTATGGCTAGAACGGAAATTTAGGTGTAGCGATCGCCATTTTATTGAAAGATGAATAATTTGCCTCAATCATTTTCATTGTTAAACATTCCAATTTAAGTTAAGAGATTCTTAACAGAGAATGATCATTCAAAATTGTTCTGGATTTCTAGTCAGAAATATAAAAATTTAAAAGCTACATAACTCGTATAAATTCAAATAGAATCTATAATATTTAAATTACTTTGAAGTTGAATATTTTTTATGTAAGGCACTTAGAAGATTGGTCATTTGTAATCCCCCACTTTCACCCAGTAAAATTATAGAAAATCGATTGAAAAAAAAATTTCTTTAATTATGGAATTAATTTTTATGTATATTTGCAGGTGCTGAATGGAAACTTTTAACAGAAGAAGAGAAACGTCCTTTTATTGATGAAGCAAAACGATTACGAGCCATGCATATGAAAGAGCATCCAGATTATAAATATCGACCGCGTAGAAAACCGAAAGCTTTACGAAGAGATGGTTATCCGTATCCAATGCCATATCCATCTGTTCCAGTGGAAGCATTACGCGCCGGTATAACACCTGGATATTTTGCACCAGGACCGGCGGCTGCTTATCACTTGGGCAGCCATCTAACCCAAACCAATCCACCAGCTTCGCAGGTAAATTAGCATAATGAGTTTTTTTCAAGGATCTTTGAGTAAATTATAGATAATCGAAATTTGTGAGCTATGTTTTATAAATTTTCTCATTGAGTTAATAGAAATCACTCACATTTCAAAACATAGAGTAAAGTCAGGACCAAACATTCGTGCTTAAATTCTTCCAAACTAACCATTTAAAGCCTTCAATTTTATTATTTAAACAAAGTATTACTAACGACTGAAATTACCAGAATGTCTGTTGATACTGACGTGATTTCGCCACATCTTTTAGATAAAATACAAGGACAACATTGATTTGATAAAGTACACATTAAGAGCATTTATAAAATAGTTTAATAAAACGAAGATTTAATAAAAAGAGTTGTAAGAAATGTAGAGAAAATGGTAAATGAAAGCCTGCACCACTTGAGGTACAGGGTATTATGAGTTTATACGGATTTAGGTAACATCCAGAACGAGTTGAAATAGACCCAGCTGTTATTATACTTTTATCGATTTAGATTCACTTTCCGATTCAAATTTACGTCAATCTGTCCATCAGTCCGTCTATCTATTGCTTGTTGCTTGTTCTTATTAAAGTACGTACCACAATTTAAAGCTATATGAATGAATTTTAATGTGAAGGCGTGGTTTAACTCAAGAACGCATGGGAGTAAGTATAAGTAGAAGCATTATTATGACCACGCCTCACAAAACCATGTGTTTTATAAAACATTTTTATGTGGAAAAGCATACAATTCTTGGTATTTCTTTATAAACATATGATGTAGGGTATTTAATAATTGGCTCCGACTGACATACATACATACATGCATACATTTGTATTATTTCATAGTTTCAATTTTTAAAGTTAGGGAAGAGTTTTGTTACCACACTAACCTTCCAATACCTATTGGAATGTAGATAATGAAGCACTAAAGCAACAAATAAATGAACTTATATGTAAGTAGACTCATCCATGTTTAAAATTATAACATAACCTCAAAATTTTCATTGAGCGTACTAATTTAGAAGAAGAAATATTCGCTAAGGTAAAAATAGATAGATGAGTTCATATGCTGTTGCTGTTGCTGTTGCTTTTGCTTTTGCTGTTGCTACTGCTAAAAGCCTAATACAGTGTAACATTGCAAGTCAAGTGTGTCAAGTAATTAAATTAAACTACTACGGCTACTGCACACTAGAAGAAAATACCAAGGAAAAAGGCCAAGCGGAATGAATTGCAATACAATTGAAATGAGCGTTTAATGCTTAACACACCACTCAAAAGCGTCAACTAGTTAGACTTTGTCATCTTAACAAGCTTACATATGTTTTGGATACTTTTAACTTAAATGGCATATGTTGCTTCCTTACTTACACTTGTTTGTAAAAGAAGTAGCTGTCAAATACTGTGAATACGTTTTTGCTTCCTCTTCTATTTTATTATGCTATCAAAACTATTAATATGAAGTAGCTACAATGAGCCAAAAAACCAACGAACCATTTAGTTGGCAAATATAAATGTAAATGTCTTGCAATAATCCAGAGGAATGTGTAAAAGGAAAATTGCAATTATTGTTAAGCAATTATATAAATGTTCACAATAACAACAATAATAATTATAATTATAATTATAATTCTTTATATATATGTACACACTCCATGACAGTATGACGATGAGTATTATCAGCCTTACACAGAAGTTACATTTCAGGTCGGTGTTTTTTTTTTTTTGCTCTTTCTTTTGTTTCTTCTTTTAAGGCTTCTCTGTATGAAATAAGGGTTCATAAAATTACAACTTCACTATAAAACAAACAAATAAATGAAATATATAATTGAAAAGAAAAATATATAAATATGCATATAAATATGAGCATATATATGCATTTGCATATATTTTATTATCATTGCCCTGGCATAATATGCCAATCATTATGATGACACAAACAACAAACAGTTGCTGTTACTCAGCTTAAGTTGTCTATCTGCCTACCTTTCTCATCTCTTATACAACACACTGTAGAAATTATCTCAGCACACTCTGGCTCAGACTAAGCTACAAAGCGCTCAATAATTATATGAGATTTTAGTCCAAGCAAACTAAATTTAACATTCAATTCTCAATATCACTAACTCAATACTCCCTTTTTCAACTTTTATGCATAGCATCAATATAACAATAAATATGGATAACAACAATAACAAAAAATCAATGAAAATTTGCTAAATAGATAACGACAACTATTAATTTAACACAAACACCATGCTTTCGATTTTCAAAGATTTTATAAAGTCCGCCATGTGGTTTTAACAATATATTGTGAATCATGAACAAACTGAAATTGTTTGCAAAAATATCTGGACAGATATTAAATTAGCTTAAATAATTTTCAGAATCGCTCAGTATAAGAAAAAAAGTTACTTTTGATGTAACAATATTTCTGGGTATTTCATTGGGCCTTAAGTGGTGGGTAACCGCACTCATCATATACACACAAGCAAAAAAAAAAACATATAAACTTATGAACAAACAAACATACAAATATTTATTTGGTGTGGTTAACAATACGTGATTGGTGTGTGACAAGACTTGTGCCTTGTTAAAGCATTCGCATTTTACACAAAATGTTTTCATTAACAAAACTTATTAAAAATCATGACTATTGTATTGTTTGATGTGCATATGTATGTGTGTTCGTCCGTTGCTTGTTGAATGTTGGTTGTTCATAGTTCAATGTTATTGTTACTATTATTGTTGTTATTCTGTTGTTGGCATTGCTTAATATTTAATACATAAAAATAACTAAATGAGGAAAAGTGTTTTGATGGACATTGATGTGAGTTTTAAGGGGCGTTGAGCGATTGCGATTACGATTGTGTTAAAAGGTATAATTTTAACAGCAACACTAGCAACAACACTACCAAACACCACTAGCAACAATAGCAACAATACCAACACTCATAAAAGAAGCCAAACGAACAATGGCAATAATAAAAAAAACATGGAAATAAAGATGCCAACAATTTATGCCATATAAGGATTCAATTTAATGTCGCCCTCAGGTTTATTATCCAATATATCATTGTTATGGATTTCTTCATTACATTTTCAACTCTTTATTCAAAACATTTACATATAAACAAATACATGAACAAATATATTTGTATATTTATTTAGAAAATATTGCTTCACTTTTAGTTGAACTCTTGCAAATTATTAACAATTTACAAATTGAAAAATCGAAATTAGAAATTAGAAATTGTAAAATCAAATCTAATCAAATCAAATCTAAATCAAATTGGCTACGACTTTATGTGAAAATTTTCTCCATTAGAATGAACTTGTTCTTCTCCTTTATCTATGGTTTTGGCTTCTAGGTAAAGAGATTTCTAAATAAATTGTTTGTTTGATTTTGTTTTTTTATTTTGTCTTGAAGTCTGGCTAAGATCAGATAACGTTCAAATTTAATTTCCTTCTCTACAAAATTGTTTATTTTTGATTTAAAGCTCATTTAATTTAATAATCTTGTTCCATTTAGCATTTTTGCTCGAAAATACTTTCAAAAATAATTTATTAAGACGGAAAACCCAACAAATGGCAAAAAATATATTCTCGTGGAATTAAGGTCCTTCGATTTTTACAATGTACTTTTTTAAAAAGCATCAAAATAATTCCGCAAATAATATTTTACAATTGCAATGCGTAAATTTATGCAACAAGAATTTCAATAAGATTTATGATGGAATTGTAGTACTATGGAAAGTGGTTTACAACAAATCGGTTTTAAGGGTCTTTTGAGACCCTTTAATTCAACGTATAACATTGGAATTGCCATCAAACTTTTGATTTAAATTTATGAAAGCAGCCTTTATGAAAGAAGTGAATGAAGCTTCAGTGATGCCTTGTAATGATGATCACAAATACTTTCCCTGCCCCCTTTTTTTCATAGTTCAAAATTATGATTATATAAAGCCACAGTTTAATGATTAGAAGGCATTTCCTACACCATTTGTTCGGATCTTTGATTTCGTTTTAAGCCTGTCAAGTCGCTTGTCAGTACACCGTCAGAATCCGTCTGCGCGCAAGCAAGAGGTCGCAATTTTAGAGATAGTAAATGAACCTGGGACCCGTTTGATCCAGTTCGATGCATTTTTACAAAGACTGCGCGAATAAAGACTTTTTCGACAAGAAGTAACAATTTTGAATATATTACAATGAAAACTAGGGCTGCCCTATATTTTGACATAAAAAATACATATATTAATTTAGGTCCAGATCGGTCCATTTTTTGAAATTCTTTAAACTAAAATTACAAATCTTACAAATTTCTTAACTTGTACTTTTTTTATTGGCGTTTAATCGCCTTAAGCAACATGGTATAGGGTATTTAAAAATCAGCTCTGGCCGACTATAAATTTTATTATTTGTTTTATGTTATGTCAAGCTAAAGGGAAAAGTTGTAAAACAAAGCGAATACAAATTTAAAGAATAGTGGCAGGAAAAAGGATTCACGACATCAATCGCTACTCAAATTACTCAAACAAACGTTCTTTTATTCCTTCCTCCGCTCGTTCGTTTACTTGTACCTACGTTGTGCCACATTGTTTAGCGCTGCATTACGTTGCACTACATTGCATTGTGCCTTATTTACACAAACATTTAATTGATAGAAATATGTAGAATCAAAATATTTGTTATGGCAATTCTCAAAGTATTAGTACGCATTTTTTTATGTTCATTTATATTTATATATAAATTTGTGTAAGTGTAGAAATAATTATAATAATAATGATGATAATGATGACGATGACGATGGCAATGGCAATGGCTATGGCGATGGTGATGGCATTGTTGAAAGCAATGACGGCAACAATGACGATAATAATAATTATAATCAAAATAATAACGATGATGATTACGCTGATGCGTTAACAATTTAATTATAGCCTTAACGCACTGTTTTTGTTTTGTTTTTTTTTTTACTTTCTTTTATTGTATATGTTTCATATTCTAGGCATTTAGGTATTTATAATGTAATTGTCTGTCTGTCCGTCTGTACGTCTATGCATCTGTCTGCCTTGTTTGTTTTATTTGTTTTGTTTGTTTACTTTGCCATATAACTAAATAGCGCGACCGTTGCTGCCAACGTCATTGTTGCGCCCTCAAGCAAACAATTTTATATCGAGTAGCGGCCAACAACAACAATAATAATAATAATAATAATAATAATAATACAACAACAAGAGCAATAATAACAAATAACAATAACAACAACAATAAAATGCTAGCAATACAATAACAATAAAAGAAGAGAAGAAGAACTTCCATTCAATTTTGGGCATATGCATGTGTATGTGCAATGTGTATGTGCAATGTGTATGTGTGTGTGCAATGTGTATGTGTATTTGCAATGTGTATGTGTTCGAATAACGACTTTCCAAATCGAAACAAATTATTTATTTTTGTATATTTTTATTTTATATGGGCGTAAAGCACTGAAAACCCGGTGAGAGGAAGAAGAAGAATCTTTCAATAAATACGATTACATTGCATTAAATTTTATTTACTTTTATTTCATTGTTTATCTCTATCTATTTATTTATTCGCTATTACAAAGATTTTTTATTGTTTTTTGTTGTTGTTGTTGATGTTACCTTTTTTTTTTTTGAATTGTTTATTGTGTTTGTTTTCAAAAGGAAAACCTGCTTCAATTTCGGAATTGTTTGCTTTTTCACTTGAATTGTTAATTGTGGCTAGAAATAACAACGATATAAAAAACTTATACAAAAAATAAAGGATTTCAAATTGAATCATTCACACATAATAAGGGTGCCTCTCTTTCGCTAGTAAACTCCTTCTATTTGCCTATCTTTTTCTCTCATTCTCTCTTTTCTCTTGTCATTTCTTTTTTCCAGCGAAATTTTAAAATAAATTGAAACAAATTTTGTTAGAGCATTAAGTAAAGAGCGTCCTTTATGCGCAATTAGACACCAACTATGCGTACACCCGGTGTAATAATTTAATGAATTTCAAGTGGGTATTTATACAAATGGATGTGTGTGTGTGTGTGTGTTTGTGTGTGTATGTTGTAAAATTTCATATTGCAAACGCAATGGGATTAAGCGGAGAAACCCCAAGAAAGTTGAAAACTGATACGAAATCTATTTTATTGTGCTACAACACTTTATCTCTCTCTATCTCTTTCTCTCCCTTTCTTTCTATTTTTATCTGTCTACTTCTCATTTATTCATTTATAAATCATTTATTTTCACTTCTCTTCCCCCTCTTTGCCAAAGTAACAATTTAATAATGAATTTTTGAAGTTTTTTCTTTACGGGCTTCTTTGTTTGTTTGTTTGTTTTTTATTGTTCTAGAGTTCACTGACAGCTCAAATGGATGTGCCGAAATTTGCTTTAGATCGTAGCACATATTTAAGTAGTGCAGCCGCAGCCACAGCTGGTTCATTGTATGAAACGTCAAAGGCGGCACAAGCAAGTGCCGCTTATAGCGCCTATTTAGATCCGACAGTTTTAACGAAAGCCTATTTCGATTCGAAAATATATCAAGATCGGGCAGCAGCAAATTATGCCTTCGATATATCAAAAATTTATGGTGCCCAACAGCAACAACATAATACTACCGGAAATACGGTAATTAATAGTCATCAATCACAGCATCATCATCATCATCTTCAAACTCAACAGCATCAGCATTTTTTGAATGGTTTGGCCATAACAAGTACACAACATAATACCAGCAATAGTAGTAATAGTAATACGAATGTGAATAATCAAAATCCGAATAGTAATCATCAAACGACATCGGGTGTTGGTGGCAACAATAATGGTCTTGTTGATGATCGTGAGGCTACACCTCATTTAGATTCGGGTGGCAGTAGTAATGGTGTAACAATGGGCAGTTTAATCGAATCGAAACCATTGCTACATTCACCAAATGATAATCCAATGGAATACTCACCTTATGGCCAATATTCTCAAACACCAACAACAACACAATTGGCCAATGGAGCGACAATAACAGCAAATGGCGGCATTGGTGTTGGAAATAGTCTCCTTCTCAGTAATTCAAGCAGTGCAGTGTCCTCAACAGGTGGTACCGATTATCGACGACCCTTAACTGTTATATTTTGACCAGCAACTACAACAGCAACAACAACACTAACATCATCATAAAAAAATTATTCTGCACAAAAGCATCATCAAAACAAATGAATTTAAAATTTAGTAAAAATATCTTACATATAAAAAAAAGCAAAAGCATCAATTTAAATTCAAATTCAAATTGAAATTCAAATTGAAATTTTCCGCGCCTTTGTATAAATTTTCAAGACCCTGTGTATAAATGCATGTTCTTATGGATATGTATGGATATGCTTGCTCCATTGATATTAATTATTCATTTTAGTGTAAAATATTATTTTAAAAACTAAGTAAAAACAAAACAGAAAAGAAGGAACCGAAGAAAAAGCGACATTGTAAATGTTTTTAGAAATATAACTCATTTATTTGTTCAGAAACATTTATTCATAAATAAATATAAATAAAATATGAAAATCACAAAACAAAGAAAATATGAAATAATCAAATTTGATCAAATTTTGTTATGATGGCAAATGCCGGAACATTAACCTCTTTGAGATGGATTTTCTTTTATAGATAAAAATCAACTTAAATTGGCATCACCTTGAGATCATAATTCTTCTTTTTTAAACCTTCAAAACTCTTTATAATTTCAGAAAACTGTATCAAATGACTTTTTTTGATGGTAATTTAGGGGCTCAACAAATTAAGTTAAAGTTAAGTTAAAGTTTAATTTTCATTTGAATTTCTCCTCTAAAGCAAAAGAAATTCTTATCCAAATTCACTTTAAAAGAGAACTAATTGAATGTATAAAAACTTAGCGTTGCAGTTTGAATATTTTGCAGTTACTATCACAAAATGTTTACTTCTATTTCTGGAGTAAATTTTTAATGTTAGGTTAAAGTTTTTTTGCATCCATTTGACAATTTCTTTCATCCATTTGGAGGTAGCGAACTTTTAAGAATTTCGAAGCCTTTGCTAGCTACTAAAAGCAGCTTCTGCTTGTTATTTAATACAAACTAATTAAATAACAACCATGGGAAAAGAAATGGAATTAGAAAAAAAATGGTATTTAATGGAAATGAAGAGGCCCATTCCATCATTAAATTTTTTTTTTTTGGTATTTTTGATTTCTTTTGACTTTAACTACTTTGAATTTGTCATCAAATTCAAGCCCCACACTTACATTTTCACCAAGCACTCTATCTCTTTCTCGCTTGATTCATCGCACATGCCTAGCATACGCTTGCTCTGATTCATGCACAAACATTTGCATAGATTTAAATTTGAAGCAATTAACTCTAATTGCATTAAACAAGTCAAGTGAAAAGTTATAAGGCCACCTTTAGATACTTCAATGTGCAAAACTTAAAATGTCAAGTGAGCAGAGAAGATTCGCTTTTTCTTTCTGGCTCCTTCATTTTTTTTCTCTGCTAATGATGATGGCTTTTTTTTAATGATTTTCCTTCTTTATTTGTTTGGTGTATTTTCATTACTTATTTTCTTTCTTGTTTTGGTTTCTTTTTACATTTGCTTTTTTGTATGATGGTGTGACATTGTTAAATAAAAATTTTACCCAACTTTGGTTGAAAATTAATTGACGACAAGAGCTTTAACATTTTTCTACTTTTTATCTGTATGCTACTTTTATCGACATGCTGTACTAATCATGCTCTTCTATGGCTTATAATTAGTTTCTTACTTTCTTAATTGAATCATCTAATCTAAAGAAAATAAATGAGAATTTCTCCATCGCCCTCTAGCGCGTTACCATTTGGTGTGTCTTTGCCTAAATATTTTGAAAAATGCTTACAAAAAATTAATAAAATATGGTTTATACTTTCTATAAATCTTATTCTAATATATAAATTAAAAATTTTTGTCACTTCTACTTAAATTTCATATAAATTCAGGGTCTTTTAATGTTTAAACGTTGTTCATTGCAATTTTTACAACATTTATCTGCTTTTTTTTGGGCAAATCATAAATATGAACAATGTTAAAATGAGGCATTTATAATAATACTTGGATGTTATTATGCGGCAAATTGTAAACTTTAAGGCGCCCAATTCAAAACCATTTATTATCAAATGACTACAAAAAATTGTCTTCTATGAAATGCATTTCAAACATTTAGAAACATAAAATTATTGCAGCAATCAAAAATTGTTTGAAAAATTAACAGTATAGAGTTTGTTACTTTACTAAGCTTCATATATATAAAAACTTTATATTAAATAATTGAGGGCATTATTTCAAAGATTTATAAATAGACTAAAAATTATTTTTGATAAAAACAAGATAAAAATAATAAAGCGCCATCTATATGTAAAAAAGGATCCTGCACAGCGAAGCAAGGCTTACTTCATAACATTTTCATTTATTGATCCATTTATCGATTTAAATAGATTGTTAAAGTAGATCATTTCTATTTGCTTAAAGGAGAACTATTTGGAAATTTCGAATATCAGATTGTTTCTGAATTTACACATAAAGAAAAGTTAATCATGGGCTAAAACCTTTTTCAAATTGTCTTAGATATTCAAATTACCGCCAGATATGAAAACTAGAAATTTTTAATTAAATTTAGAGTTAGATTAAATAGACTTTGATATCAGGTTCGTGTCCAATAATTAGAAATGTTAGACCCGCACTAATCAAAGGACCTTATCTATATATGGCGTTGCAGTTTATGGCAAAGATGAAAATTTCAGGAGATCAGGTACTTTCGAGAGTTATAAGAAAAACTTAATTATAGGAAAATTCAACAAGGCGTGTAATTACAAATGTAAATTTGAAAATATAAAGCTTTAAAAGAAAAAAGCTACAAATCATAACCCTTGAAGAAATTTTGTTGTGGTACTAAATGATAAATGATACTAAATTTTCGTATGAAAAATGAGACCTAACAAAATCTTAAAATTAATTTAAAATGTATACTATTTAAGGCTGTTTAGAAATGGACATGAAATTAGATTGTTAGAATCAAATCTGGGAAATTATTTTGTAAATAATAATAAATAATAATTTGTATAAACATGGATATTTCAAATATAACAATTTACTCTACTTTGCTTTACATTATGAAAGTCTTTTTTAATATTATTAGATTCGAAAAAATGCGAAAAGTCTTTTAATAAGGGCGAATCACAACCCTTGCACTGCCATTCAAAATCTACATTTAAAATAGCAATAATTTCGAACACTTTGTTTGCTTCATTGTGATAATAAATGATTGCTTCATTTCAATTATCAAATCGAAATGCACTAATTTGCTTTGTTTACTTGTTATTTATATAAACGTTTTAATTTAATTTTGTGTTAGTGATGGTGGTTGTGAGGTATTTTAGAAAAGCTTGAATTATTAAACTATTTTTTTTTTTTTTTGCAAATGCTATAAATTTAAGTATTAGCTGAATAACTCTGAACATTTATTATAGTCCCTTCCTCTTTATCTTTAAAGTTTTGACTGCCTTTATGAACATTTACAGTGAATTTTTATAGAGCAAAGGTATATGAAAACTCGCATCTAAATAACTACGTCAATTGAAATTAGGCAATAATCTTTGAAGAGAAATCAATATGGGAAAAAATTCTCTGAGTAAATGGGAATAAGTCAAAGTTGTTAAAAAGGTTCGTAATTCAGAACAGACTCCATAATCATTTTTCTCATCCATTACTTAAAAGTCAACCAAGTCCACATCAAGCTAAATTAGTAATGAAGTAAAACCATGCTAAAGAAGTGAATGGTTTACGAAAATTCCCCTTTTGATAGCAGTGTTAATTTAAAATTTCGTTCCATTTAAAGTGAAATCAAAATCATATCCAAAAGAGTAACATGTCGCTAATTTTTAAGGCAATATAAATCTAATCTAATTAATTACAAGGATCTTACTAACAAAATCATCAACATTAATAATTATTAATTTAAATGATACACTAAATGATGATGACTGAATTGTCTAATAATACAAACTGAATAATAAATCAATTATATAAATTACATATAAAGAAATTATTTAATATAATAATTATGACACAATGAGAAGCATTTCATGAACTTTCCTATTCATCAAATTATTGTATTTAGTTTGTTTGTTAGTTTGCTTAATTATTCTATTTAGAAGTATAAACATCTTAAACAAAATGTAAAGGATCAAATGTTTACGTTACTTTTGTTAGCCAACAATAATTTGTCCAAAATTTATTACATGGCATTTTGTAGATTGTTATCTTACTATTTTGTATGAATCTCTCTATATCTTTTTCTTTTCATATCACTCTCCATATACCTCTGTCAATTTTCTTTTACTTATGCAGAGAGCACGTATGTTCATTTGAATGCCATTTCATGAAATTTTATAACAATTTTAAATGTCTTTTAGCATTTAAGGCAGACATTTAATTCTCAACAATTCGAATCTTCTTGAAATAAATCCCTTACTATAACTTTTGCCATATTTATAGGTATATTAAGTTCTTAATAACTTTTAACTGGCATTTCATGATGTAACTGATTGATTATCTATTTTTTATGGAGTACTCGTTAAAAGTTACAATTCAGTTCAACTTTTACTTTGATTCAAATCTGTCTGTAAGTTTTGCAGTTTAATTAAATTTGCAGATCTTCCATTACAAAATTCCCATAATAAGCGTCACTTTGGCAAACATATGCTTAAATTTCACTTTTAATGTTTGATCGATTTTTTATTCAACTCTCAAAATGTCCTTAGATATTAGAGATGAACTAGAAGAATGGGGCCCACAAGCTTTTCCATTATAATGAACAATTCAGAGTCATTATGTTAAATGATCTGAGTTTATCGATCGATCGAGCCCAACCACACACTTTTCGCTTTTAAAGTAGAAATCGTGGCGAATTTATAGTATGCAAGTCTTCTTTTTTGTGGAGGCCAAAGACAAAAATTAGCAAAAATGTATAGAAACAGATCAGTTCACATTTTTGAACAAGTTGTTTTATGTAAAAATGCTCATGAAAAATCTATGGAAAGTAGTATTTTGATAAACTAAATGTACGCAAAATTTTATGGCGATCATTTCTTCTCATCTTCCTCTAAAAAGAGACTTTTTTTTTGTCGTATCTGCTTAAACTCTTAAGTCCATTTGGCAATTGCATCACATAAAGTTCTGCTTTTTCGCGTGAATTTGCTTAAAGTGTAGGCCACATCCGATTTAGTTCCGATCTAGGCAAGTTAGATGTTTCATATTGCTAGACCGCTACACCTTCCTAATTCTCAAGCTTTTGTTACAATCGGACCTTGTGAAACATGTGACAAATAGTCAAATTTTTATTAGATTTAGCTAGGAAGACCACATCTAGAGCGCGATTCTCTTTATTATGATTTAATCAAAATGGTCAGGATCAAATAGAGCCATAATCTCATTTAGCTCTCATTTCAATTTTAGGATGGCGGTTCTACCTTTTTTCTCCAATTTTTCTGAATTTTTGTTTTTTTGTGTTTGTTCTTTTTAGTAGAAAGTGTAAATAACATAACCGACAAACAGACGGACAATGATAACAAATAAACATTATGTAATGACAAAATTGTGAAATTGAAATAGTGCAAGAATTAGATGTGTGTGTGTTCACGTAACTCTCAGTATAAGAGAATTTTCAAGAAACTGCATCGATAATAAAATAAATAATTTCAGCAGCAGCAGCAACAACAACAATAAACAATAGTTTCTAAATGACAAACAAAAAAGACCACAAAATCAAAACAATGAATAAAAGAAAAACATAAAAAAATCTGCCTAAAACGAAATTCAATTGCTTATGTGAATCGTTATCATCTCAAATAAATCTGCTATGTGTTTGTTCCTTTATAAAGTGAAACATTTTTGTTTTTGTTTTGTTTACATTTTTGACTTTTGTTTTTTTTTTTTTTTGTTTTACCAATTTAAATGCTTGAGTGGCATTGTCTACGCTATTGGCCAAAATTGGCATTTAATATGAAAGCATGCGCACACATTTGCCATAATACATAAGCAATTTTTTGTTGTTGCTTGTAATTTACATATTGTCTATAAATTTATATAAAAGTTAAGAGAATGGTTTGGTATGCGTCAAAAATCAAATCATAAAAGAAGCAAAAAAAGAAGTAAAAAAAGAAGTAAAAAAAGGAAAAAAGAAAGCAAAGAAAGAAAACAAACCAAGCACAACAACACCGGGAATAACAAACATGTCATTCCAAAACAACAGCCATTTTAAAAATTTCTCTCTTAACGTTTCATTGTTTTGTTTTGACTGAGTTTTCTTTTTAACTTGTATTTGATTGTGGGCATAACTAGAAAAACTTTGTGAGAGATGTGATAGACCAACAGAGACAATTACAGAGAGAGAGAGAGAGAGAGGGAGAGAGAGAGAGAGAGAGCAGCATAAATTGTGTTATATATCAATGTTACCATTTAACCATAATTGATAACTGAAATGTTACCTGACGATGATGAAATGATTTGATCTGCTGATGCAAAATGGAATAAAACGTAAAATAATGATATGACTTGAGATGATGGTCATGCATGCAATGCAATGATAGTAAGAGAGGCAGAAAGAGGAAGGGAGAGAAAACTTGGAGTTTGGCATGAGACGTAGTACAACACCCGCAACAAGCAACAGAACATGCGCTTTAATTCATGGATAACTTAACATAAACTTTTTGGCGGGAACTCACAACTAAAGTTCAACAATTAAGGAGACGTAGAGAATGAAAAAGCTGGAAGAAAGAAAGTCCAGGAGTTTAATAACAACAACTAGAAACATTAGATTGTATCCTGGCATATGCAATTGGATGTCATAAGCCAGGATAAAATCTATTCTTCTCTTAGAGACAGAAGAATAGTTTGGGATGGAACCGTTAGAATCAGCATAAATTTGTGAAACAATTTCAATATGTCTGATCATTTGTCTATCTCTCTGTCTATCTGTTTATGCAAGCAATCAGTTCCGAAATACTTTAGTTCCACTAAGAAAGGACTCAAGGGCCCAAGTAAATACAAAACTGGGAATCATCAATCCCTATTAAGGGTTATGTGGCGATTCTCACATATGGACGCTGTAATCAAAAGTTTATATTCTTCGATTCCATCTTACAGTTTAAATATTTCTGATTAATACTAAGTGATTTTGGATGGCGTTCCGATTCACTAATCAAAATTGAAACGTTTACCATAACATGATAAATTTTTCTTTCAATAATTTTTATTATTATTATTATTGTAATTTATTATTTTGGACTATTCAAATTTAGGGCTTGACATGATGTAGAGTATTTAAAAAATCATCCTGGCAGACTCAAATACTTTTACTTATTCATTTTATTTGTGGTTTTGCCTAAAATCGTACAAGAGCGGAAAAAGCAATGATTAAATAAGTAAACAATAATAGCAACAACAATAACAACTACAATAAGACACAATTGTATTTTAATGCACGTGTTTCTTCAGATTATTAACATTTATTCATGTGTGCACATGTGTGTGTGTGTGCGTGTGTGTGTGTGTGTGTGTGTGTGTATGTTTGGGTGTGTATGTGTGTGTGTACTTGGATATTCATATAAGCATTCTTTAACTTTAACTTTAAGTGTCATAATTTAGCGATCATTTATTGGGGAAATAAATTTTCTGTTACGTTTTTGTTTTGTTTGCATTTTCTTATGTTATGTTTTTTTTTGATAAACCAAATGGTGAGACAATGGCAGTGGACGATGAGATAAGAAGATAAAATATAAAAAAGTAATAATAATATTTACTAAACAATATAAACACAAACACAAACACAAACACACACACACTCACACGCACACATGCACATGCACGCATACACACACATGTACATACATGTATCCATACTAATGCACTTGAAGAATGAAAGGGAATGGCATACGAACGATATTAAATGTAAAGGAAAAGAGAGGGAGAGAGAGAGTGAAAATGAGAGACAAAAATAAGAGAAATGCATTTGGGAAATATATTTCATCCCCCTTTCGCTGCACAATAACAAAATAACAAAACAACAAAAATTCTTTGTCTAAGAAAAAAGAAGAAGAAAAAAACAATTTAAAAGAATATAAATAAAAACAAAACAGAACAGATCAAACAAAAATAATAATAATAATAGAAATAAGTCAGCAAATAAATAAACAAATAATGAACATTCAAAATTTGTTATTGCTTTTTTTTGTATCGCATTGTCTTTCATTGTTACACGAACTTCGCGGCACTTGAATTTTTTTGTTTTTCCTTTTCATTTGTTATTTGTATTCGTAATTGTTTTTACTTCATTATTATTATTATTACTTTTTTTTATACAAGATCCGACAACAACAATAACAACAACAATAATAATAAAAATAATAATAATAAATGACAAAGAGCTCTGCGAGGACATGTCATTTGTTATTGTGTTATAATCGCATTTAAATATGTAAAAAAAATGCATAAGCGAGATATATATATATATATATATATATATATATATATATATATAATAGAGAAAGGGAATAAAGATGCATAGATATCGTCTATAATATTCCTTTCCATTCCATTCAATAAATTTCTGTTAGTTGTGTCTAGTTTTATGGTGAACTGTAAACGCTGCTGCTGCTGCGGCTGCTGGTGGTGCTGTTGCTGCTTGCTTTTAAATCGCTTCAGAACAACAATACGAAAACGTTTCATTTTGTAATCACATACATACATACATTTCAAAACACACGTGGACACATACACAAACACCTTCAAACACACATACATAGAAAAATATAAAAAAATATCCTCGGTTGAAGTTGGCGATAAGAAGGGCGAAAAGACAAAAATCAAACAAAAAATTATGAATGCATAGAAAAATTTCAAATCATTTCGTGTATTCCACTAGCGTACAACGCACAAAGCAATTAATATCGCATCGTGAAAAAGAGCTATCGCATTTTTTTATTTTGAAATTTGAAAGAAAAAAGAAAAGAAAGAAAATACAAAATCATTTAAAGAGATTAAATAATTAAATAACAAATTAAAATTAAAGATGAATTAAAAAACACTCAATAAATTTTAGTGCACAATTTCGAAAAGTGTTTTACAATAAATAAATAAATAAATTTATGAAAATCATTAATTCAACTAGATTTTAAAGTGAGAATAGTAAAATATCAAAAAAAAGTTTCAAAAATATTGTAGCCAATTTTGTTTGGCATCATATTTGGAAAAGGTAATTGTCGTCAAATCAACTTTTAATTATCCTACGCCATTTGGACTCATATAAAGTAAAAAAAAAAATCAAGATTATTCAGTGATGAGATGGATCATTTGTCGAAAAACAGCATAAAGATTTTACATTTTTTAAAGTTCAAAAGTTCAAAAGCAAATCTTCTCTAAATTTAGAATGTAACTTTCATATGTCACAAATTAATTAATCAGTAATTTATTTATGATGTTTTAAGTTTTAAATTTTTCTCATATGATCAAAATTTGCTTGAACCTTGCCCACTAGGTATACCCTTTATAATTTATCTACATCCAAAGATATAAATCCCTTATATCTTTGGACTCCTAAATACAAATTTCGTAAATTGAGATTTTAGACAGAGTAGTAAAAAATCATGAGGCAATACGTCTATTAAAACGTGGACCATTCAGTGTGATGGTTCAAATATTGCGGAATAATGTCGACAATAAACAGTTTTCTATGAAAATTTAGGATATTACGGTCTAGAAACTCACCCTCTTTTAAGTAAAAATCAAATGATAAATCGGTGTACGCTTTAAAAAGACCCATGCCAATTGATCCATTTCTTTAATCGTTGACATGCGATTCTAATTTCCAATGTTCTTCTGACATTTCTGCGCTTAGAACCAAAGTTTTTGTTTTATGTTTTTAGCGGATAATAATAAAACAAAAATTTCCCAAATAATTATAATTGCACAACGACTTCTCAGCTACTTATCACTGATTACATATATAAATAAATCGAATTTTTTCAATTGCTACATTTATTAAAAAGTTTTTATAGAAGTAATCTCTACCAAAGAAAGGGGCGGCCGAAAAAACTTGAAAATGTAAAAAAATGTAAATTGCCACAAATTTGAAATGGAAATGAAATCGAACCAAACTCCTTCAACTAATTTTCATATAACAAGCAGAGTCAAGGATTCTACTATAATAAAAAGTCTAGAAAATAGTGTGCTCTACCGCAAGTATTTTATGTACTGATATGAACCAAGTTTCTCTTTCAACTATTTAAGAAAATGTAGTTGGTAGTTCGAATCCAAAAACAAATAAAAAACAGACTTAGAAAATTTTTCTCAATTTATTTAAATGTCTTCAAACGTCTGCAAACTTATTTACCTTGTATCCTGAATGGTGTAGGATATACAAGGCTCCATAATTCTCTATAACAACCCAGAGCATTCCACAATGTACTTGATGTGGATCAAAACATAAGTGAATTGTAAATAATAACGGTAAATAGATATCGCTACATTTTCCAACTCTCAAAAAATCGTAAATTTTTAACTGAACGAAACCATGAAGAAACAAAATTTTCAATTAAGAACTAAAAATTTAACTATGACGTAGAAAATGTTTATAAAAAATTGGTTATTGTGCTGCAATAAACCCAAGGAAAGAATTGTGTGAATTCATTATAAATCGAAATCTATTATAATAAGAAAACAAAGTGAACGATATAACTAAAAAAATGTCATCTATAACAAAATATGCAAGTGGCAATTTAAGTAGAAATACTCGATCACCAAGTTCAATCAATGATTTAAAAAATCATAATCATCAACTTCATCAACATAATCATCATAATACGCTCCAAATTAATGATCATATCAAGCGGCCAATGAATGCATTTATGGTATGGTCAAGAGGACAGCGCCGCAAAATGGCACAAGATAATCCCAAAATGCATAATTCAGAAATATCTAAACGTTTAGGAGCGGAATGGAAATTACTTACTGAAACACAAAAGCGTCCATTTATTGATGAAGCTAAGCGCTTACGGTAAGTTTGAATAATTACGTAATTGATGGTTGATAATTTCGATTCAATCAAATTGGAAAAGTTCACCATTAAAATATACTTTTCAACGTAAGATTTGTTAACTTTTATGTAAATCGAGAAAATTTTACTTTGCATGCATATTTCATTGAAAAAAGGTTCATGACAATGAGATTCTAGACAAGTGAGACGATTAACCCAATGAGTTGTTATTTTCGATTAATGACTTATTCAACGTATAAGTCAGTAAATAAAATCGGACATAATGAACAAAGCACATGAAAAGTCAATATTAAAATATGTGTGAATACCGTATCCTATGTGTGTATACCCTACAAAACTTATGGTTCAGGGTATTATGCGTTTGTACAGATATATATAACACTCAGATGGGTTTGATGTATACCCACCTTTTATTATAACGGTCTATTCAAAATCACTTCCTGATTCAATTTAACTCTCTCTGCCCATCTGACCATCTGTCTTTTGTCTCTCCATGTAAACTTGTTACCCCAGTATAGAGCGTAATTTTGAAACTATGTGAATGAGCTATGTGAGTATGTAGACGTCAATTAGCCTAAAGATTCTCTGAAATAATTTTAATTCAGACAACACATTCCCTACAACGACCTATTTTGCAACGGAAAAGCTAACAATTCTTGGTATTTCTTTATAAAAATGTAATGTAGAGTATTTAACAGGCAGCCCCGACCCAATAGCAGGTACATTCTTATTCTGATAAAGACATACATACACATAATTTAAGAATGTAGCTGCGTACATATCAATTTTAAACCGATCTGGTTTTATACATAGAAGTTACATGCATGCTGGCTACGAAACGCCCATAGAAAAACACTCCAATTCACGTAAATTAGAAAGTTGCAACCCTGGACATATAATACGCTAAATCTTGAATATTGATTGATTCAAAATTTAACCTAGAACAAATTTGAAATTCTTCCTTAAACTAATAAAGTTTTTATCACGATATTTTTCTCTAAACTTTATCTAGAGCATTACACATGAAAGAGCATCCGGATTATAAATATCGGCCAAGACGGAAACCGAAAACTTTAAGTAAGTCCCCAGTGCCTGGTGCTTTAACACAAAATTTCAATCAAAGTCAAAAGCTCTCTAAACAACAACTTAATGGCTCAACATTAAATCATTTACACTCGAGCAGCATGCATCCATCGAATGGTCAATTATCACCGACGTTAATTTCCCAAAAATATAATTTTAATACACCATTAGAGCTAACATTGAATGGTATGCCGACGAGAGTGGCAAACACATTCCCAACGACCTTATCTCATTATCCATTAGATCCGACAATTGCCTTAGATTTACAAGCACGTCTACAAGCCATGTATACAGGAAGTTTATATCATCCATGGCGTTATTTCGGATGTACGTCAATGATAAGTCCAGATTCAATAGCAGCATCAGTTTCATCATCATCAGCAACCGCAGCTATTGCATCAGCGCCACCACCAGCGCCAGCATCACCACAAAGTAATCATAGTCTTAATTGTATTAATGGTCTCAATTCTACTAATGCCGCAGATTCTCGAAAATCGTCACCAACAACAGCAATAGCAACAACATATAGCCTAAACATTAAATCACCAAAATCATCACCCACTAATTTGTCATTACAATCATCTCAAGTCTCATTACAATCGCATGTCATTTGACCAACTCCATTACGCTTTGGCACCGTTGAATCGGCCATATAGCATACTACCAATCTTAATGATATATAATGGTTAAGGCATTTAATTTACTGCAACGGCAATGGCAGCAAGATCAACAAGAAGAAAGTGAATAACAGCAGCAGCAGCCAACAAGTATGCTATACATTATTCATTTTTATGAAACGCTCGAATGTATACATTATGGGTCTGGCTGTTCATATAAATTTATAAAATTTCTCATGTGTATGTATGTATCATATATTTTCCATTGTGATAGAGAATGTGCAAAACTAAAAGAAAGAAAAACTAAAAACCCAATAAAAATAAGTTGAATAAGTAACAAAAAAAGAAAAAACCAGAAAAAATGTCATAAAATAAAAACTCAATTCCTAAGGAAAAGTAAACAAATAAAATGAAAATGAAACAAATAAATCGAAACGCTTTTCATTTTGATGAAGGCAACAATATCATTTGTGGTCCACTTAACACTCACTTCATGGATAAATAATACTAAGTGTAATAATAAAAGCAACAATCAAACGGAAATTTCATAACAGGGAGATGAATATGTGTGTACTCGTTTATTAACTTGGGTTTCCCAAAAAAACAAAAAAAAAAACCAAAAAAAAGCAGAAAAGAATCTAAAATCAAGAAAGAAAGAAAAATAATAATAATAATAAGTAAAGAGGAACAAGAAACAAGAAAAAACTAAAGGAAAATCCGAGCCAAAAGATTAATTGCAACAAACAAAAAATATGTATAATATATAATAATGAAGAGAAAGAAGAAACACTTGAAGGGATGAATGAAAAGACAAACACTTCAAAACTTATGAACAACATAAAAATAAAAGGAGGGATAGAAAAAATCCATACGCTGAATGTCACATCAAACATTTTTCTGCGCCTTTAGCTCTATCTGTCTCTCTCTCTGACTCTCTCTCTCTCTCTCTCATTCTCTCTGTCCCTCTCTATCTCTTTCTTTAGTTCTTATTCCCTTTCGCTGTAATTTATGTAATATTTAGAGGAAGTACGTAACAGGAATGGAACGTTTTTAGAATGGATTGGGTGATGATTGTGTTGTGATGCGTTCATTATTTAGTTAAAACGCAATCAGATTGTACAATAACTTTGCCCGAATACATTTATATCTATGAGGTGAGAGTGTGCTTTAGGAGGAGAAGGGATACAATCATCTTCATCTGTATTGTCCTCTTCTACAAAAAAAAAGAACGAAAGCTGCTAGCATGTTAAAATCGATGAGAATGAAAGAGATGGATAATAAAATAATAAACACATTGCACACGACAAAACGCCCGGCAACAATTTTTCCTTCCACATATAACACAAGCATACATATACTTGCATACATACACACTATGTTACACCATACCATTTAATATAAACGTAGGCGTTTATGCATGTTAAATTCAATTTAAACGACCACTTACAGACGCACTCAACTGTGCTATTACTTGTCTACTTTAATCATAATATTGTTATTAATCTATATACACATACATATACATATACATGTGTGTGTATGTGAGCATAAATTTGAATGCATTGTATGCGATTTTCAATATAACGGGACAGCAACGTCTTCATAAACCATTTTTATTTGTTTAAAGTTGAAGGCAACATTGTTTTGAAATTTGAAACTTGAAGAGTTCCCCTCACCACTTCCAGTGGTATTAATTTAGATATTTCCTAAAAATTTTTACTATACTGACCAAAACGGGGGCAACCAGTCCCTAGAAGCACCTGCTCAACTGGGAATGGCTCATGAGATGGTCGTTGGTGATGCCGGCCATCAGAGGGCAGCATGAGTGACGAGATCAGATCCAAAGATTTAATTTGGTGTATTGTGCCCATTGTGGTGATATTGAGATTGGTTTGAAGGGCTATGGTGCCTATATCGCGGGCGCTGCTCATTCAAACATATATATGCTTGTCGTGCAGGGTCCCATTTCCCGAATAAAATGGGCAGCTGGGTAGGCTTATTGGGCTAATTTAATCTAAGCCAAGGAGTAATAGGAAGGCTGCGAATCTAGATACCAAAGATTAAGCCATGTATATAAGGTGCAATGCAGGCTTCAAATTGAAAGCTAGTCGCGACGGTAGCATGCACCCAGCGTGACATGACTACCAACGCTAGCGCTCATTATATACGTTTGTGTACCATGCATTTGAGCCTTCACAGCAGGTATGCATGTAAAACACTCACTGCACTGTACTGACCAAAATCAGAAAATATAAACTGAAGAGCAATCATAAAAAAAGCATTACATTGTTCTGGAAATTCATGATAAGTCTTTTTACAATGCTGCCAAAAAACATGCGAAAAAACTTGTTCCCTTTATGATGAGGATGATGCAAATAAACGTCAGAGAAAGGATCAGTTCCGGTAATTTCAAATATCAAACTTGCACTACACTTTGTTTAAACATTCTCTGAAATTGATGATCAAATATTTGCAATTAGTGATATGCAAGTCCACCATACTAATGACTGAGAGATAATGGAAACGTTCAAGGCCAACTATATGGCAGTTCGGAATTAGTTAAAGCGTATGGCAGAATTTTTTTATATAATCCAATATTTAGAACCTTCCATTAGAAATGTAACTTTCTCCAATAAGATCTATAAATCTAATTTTAACATGATGCTTAAATGCAGAGCCCAAAATAAAGCTTTAATTCACATTTTATGGTAAATCATGTGCAAAACTAGAAACAATGTGATGGTATTGGAAAATAATTAAATTTAAGAAAATTTAGTTTAAATACCGACAAAATTTTTTTGAAATATCTTTGTTATTTGTGTTTGTATTTTAGGGAGATTGAAATAAGAACCCTTAAAGATTTCTACGGCTACGCCATTTATTTTTTATGCAAATTGATTATGAACCAACTGACAGAATAGTTATGATTACAGTGAAAGAAATGCATTAGTTGTTAGTTGGATCCTTCAATCATGTCAAAATTTTAGATGAAATATGATAAACAAGTTCATTTACTGATTCAAATCTTTTCTTTTTATTTGCACCAGGTTTTGAACCTGCTACCCCAGAGTTTGCACGGTCTCCTAAGAGAAGAAGAAAATCTAACTCTTACACAGCGCGGCTACCGCATAAATCAAGGGTTCCAGGCCTTATTTGGTTTCGTAAATCAATCTTCTCAAACTATTTATAGTTAAAATTATAAGACAAAATATTCATATAGGAAGGCAATAAACCGCAAATCAAGAAACTGCAACACTGACCACTACAACTTTGTGAATCAAAATAAAATAAAGTGAAGTACAAATTGTGCAAATTTTATAATGAAAATGTACTTTTGTAATTTTCCCATGAAACTCCCAGTTTCCATAATTATTAACTAATAACTTTACACTTTTTAATATTTGTTTGAAAAATTTCACTCACACGTTACTGAATTCGTGACTTCGCTTTACAATAAGTAAAATGCTCACAACAATAATATCAAATGTAATTTTAATTTTTCAACAACATAAAATTTCAAGAGTATATCCTTTATCCGTCCAGTTGCATTTTCGTAATGCGCTCTTCATTGTTGATATTGTTAGACACACTTTTTTCATCATTCAAAGTGAAAAGAAAAGGAAAAGAAATTGTAGAAAAATTTACATCCAAAAGAGCATAATAAGTACATTCAACGCATCACATAATTAACGTTGCATAGACCGAATGTAAAATGAATGCTACAATTGTAGTACAACAAACAGAAAAAAAAAACGTAATAATAACAATAATTCGATTGTTATTTTTATTTCATTTCATAGACAAAAGACTAATTAAATGAGAAATTGTTGTACATGCGACAGCAGCATAAAAGAGCAATTAAAAAACGTAAAATTGCAATCGCGTGCAGAAATTTGTTTTGTTCTTTTCGCCTTTTGCTCTTTTTCATATCCCTGTTGCATTTGGACTAATGCTTGAAAATTTGTATTCATAAAATGAAGTACAAAATTATATTATGGTCTTGAAGAAACGTCAAACCTCTCAAAATGGTACCCTGACAAAATTTGGTGGCTGCCTTTCTACGAACAACTTTTATAAAAATACTATTGGAAATGGAGCAATTAAGTAATTAATTCCCAAATGGAATGGTCCAGGCGGATCTTTGCTGATACTTATATAACGAAACCAGGTCTTATATTTCTATCGAGAATACACAGAATTTTAAATTGTTTGCTCTTCTAAGTATCTTCCACATTTGCTTCTTATTAATCTCCGCCCGATATTTGTAATGAATCTACTACTTGTGGAATCTTTCCAGAATGCAATTGAAATTAAAAACAACAATAACAATAACAATACACTGAAATTGAAAATATGAGCCATTCAATTTTATTTTCTAGTAGAGGAATTTTCTTGCTTTTAAAGAAAGTAGCGACATTTTTTCTTCTTTTTAATATTAATTTGATTTTTAAGAATATTCATGGAAAATTTCAAGTTTTGCTTTGTTTATTGTCTTGTAAAAAAGAATCCAAGAAGCTAGTGCAGGAGAGTAAAAGAAAACAATAAAATTAATAATAATTTGGAGTATGCGTTTTATGAGATAACTAAATAAAAGCCCTTTGGAAAGAATACTATAAAGAGGCATGAAGAGTTTGTAGACGCCTCATTCAAGAAGGTCAAAAGTATTTAACAGCAACAGTATGGAACAATGGTAAACACAATGTTGTAGTATTGTCTGCCTCTTCTTCTTTTTGCTACCTCTTTCATTTTCAAACAAACGAAAAAGAAACAGACAACGAAAAAGAAAGAGGGAAAACATCGGCAGCAGCATATTTGACGTGTGTTCATTTACAGATAAGCAAACAAAATTTCTAAATACCATTTAATAGAGGTAATCATGCCCATACACATACATACATACGCCCATATGCCCATATAAAATGAAAGCAAGAAGAAGTAAAAGCAACAGCAGTAGCAAAAGCCATATTTGAAATCACAATAGCGACACTAAAAAGGACCAACAAAGTTTATACACATATGTGTCTGTATGTTAATAATAAATACATATGAATATGAAAAACAAAACACGAAAATCGGCAACAAATGATATTAAGAGAAATTGTGTGTTTGTGTTTTTGGGTGTGTTTGGCAACAATTGAGCAACCTTTTAATATACTTTTAATGTGTAATAAACACTTTCTATTCCCAATTGTGTGTATTCAATTCTATTCCATTGTATTTTACACTCACATCATTCGATTTCAATTCTATTTCACCCATTCCATTCCATTTATTTATAGATAGATATTTATTTTCCTTTTTCTTTAGTTTCATTTTCTATATGAAATTTGTGTTTATTTATACTGACTGACTGAAATTCTCTTATTGCTCGCATCATTATTATGCTACCGTTACCGTTACGCTGGACAATGGCAAATCCTTGTAAATAGACAAAAAGAGACAAAAGGAGACAAATTAGATTTCAATTCTATTTCTATCTTCATCTCTTTTCCAATCATTCACATCTCTTAACAACGACCTTTTTCTTACTTAATCCAAATCTCTTTCTCTATTAATGTTAAATAGCTAATTTTGTGGTTTCATACACAAAGAACTAAAGAGATGGCCAGAGAAATGAAAAATGAAATGTGACAAAAACAAAGAACTTCCTTCACAATCTTTTTGTTTCGTTTTTGTTATTGTTATTATTGCGTTGTTTCATTAATTGCTATTTACAAACTTTTTTTTAATGAAATTATGGTTTCATAATGCAAATAGATCTTTATTACGTTTTATTGTTTTCTTCTTCTGCATCATCCTTAAGCAAAGTAAAGGCCAAGCGTTGTGAAAAGTGTTCGACATAAAGTGAAATGAAAAGTAAAACAATTGTTATAATAAAACTTAATCACATTCACATTAATTTTTTTTTTTGCTTATTTTGAGAATGCGTTTAAAAAAAAATCATACGCAGTAACAAACTTTTAAAGAGTATTGTACAACGAAGAAGAGAATTGATGAGAGAACACATTTAGTTAAAGAGTAACTTCACAAACTATAAAATGCAAATTTAATCTAATCAATTTTCTGACAATTTTCATTAAAATGTCTTTTACTAATCGATAAACTCTTTTGCTACAACAATTTGCTTGTTTGCAATAATTTAATGGATAATAATTTTGATCAGTCAAGGCACATAGCAAATGCACTCCGTTTAATTGGTGGATAAGACCGTTGAGTGTTTACACCCCTATCTGTCGTGGATTGTTAAATGCACGGTATATTTAAGTATTTTTTATCCACTAGGACTTTAAATTGTCCATCTTACAATTTAAAGCTCATATTGCACCTTATATACGAAGTTTAACCTTTGGTAAGCAGCTTCACAAACTTCCTAAAATCCCTAGGCCATGTTTGTTTAGCTTCTGACCAGCTAACTTTTTTATTGGAAAAGTGGGACCCCACAAGATAAGCATATAAAGTCTATTTGAAAGAGCTGCATCTATATCAACTCCAACTCGTCAACTCCAATGTCACCACAATAGGTATTATTAAAATTAGGGATCTCAAATTAAATCTTTGGTTCGATCGCGTTAATTCATGAGTACCACCATAAAGTCAAAGTTTCAATGAACTTTTCATAAACCACTTTCACTTTCAGTTGATGCTTCTCGGAACTGGTTGCCATTAATAGATTGGTAGGTACTTTAGAAAGGGTTTAAAGTATATTTTGAGTAAAATGGATAAAACAGTTTGGATAAATTTTTATGTCTTTGCTAAACACTCGCCTTAAATCCTTATATGCGGCAGATTGATAATAAAAATAATTTGTATTGCTTTGTATTAAATAAAAAGGGATACTTATCATTATTTTTTGTAGTGACTTTCTATGTAGTCCTAAGATTTTACTAATAAGTGAATATTTGATGGATAAAAAATTCAAAAATTTATTTTGGATAGTCTAATTTTTAACTGGAAATTCATGAGACTTATGATTGTATAAGAATTTTCAGGCGCCTAAAATACTTGAGGAAAATGCATTAAGTTTAAATGGAAATTTTCTTATGACATTTCAAGCTATTGACAAATTTGCACTTGATAATTTAAGTTCCAGTTTTTTTCTAGCGTGTAGTTTATGCTTAATATGTCACAGAACGAAATGTGAACGAAAATGTTTGCTATTGGTAAAATTTGATAATTATTAAAAAAGGGATCTTGATGCCATACAACTTTCTGTTGTACACCTGAAAAATTTAACTCAAAAATCTCAATATATGTTTGATTCTAATGACTTTGATGGCAAGGACTGTACAAAATAAAAGTACATAGAAAACGAATGACATTGTGTCATATCAATGATAATAATCAAAAATTTATTTTGTTTGTTCTATGCTTCTTCTTATTCTTTTTCTTCTTCATTTTCTTTGTCCTTTGGTATATTTTATGTAAAAATTCGGAATATTTAACACGTAATAGAGAAAAGAAAACAAAAAAAAAAGAAATTTTCGTAAAAGGAGTAGAAGAAGCAAAAGTGGAGAAAATTTTCTAAGGATATTTGAATGTTTCTGTTTTTTTCGTTTCTTTTTTTTATTTTGATTTTTTTTTTCGGTTTTTTGCATTGTATTCCATTTCCGTTATATTATTATTTACATTCATTTTACTTATTCTTATTCTTATATTTATGTTTCACTTCTTTTTTTTGTTTTCATATATAAATGTGTACACATATATACATACATACACATATATATATATATATATATATATATATATGTATATATAAATATATATATAAATTTATATTACATTAAATATTTGTGATTGTGGTTGAGAGAGTAAGAAAAGTATTGGATTTTTGTGTTTGTGTGTTGTGCGTTGTGCGTTGGGTTTGCCATGCACGTTCCACATTCCAGCTATCGTGCTAATTTCCGTTTCTTTATCTTTGGCACAATAATGTGCATTATGTGAATCAAAAAAATATAAAATAAAAACAAGTAACAAGAAAATTATTAAGGAGAAAAGAGAAAGAAGAAAATGGAAGAAAAAAACGAAAAATGAAAGGCAAAAACATAAGCAATGTAAGCTGTTCTTTTTTTGTATTATTTGCCATCAAAGAGCATCATTTTACATCTTGAGAAATATTTTGTAACATTTTTGTAATGTTTGCTACGTTTTGCCTTTTTCCTCATACTTGCTTCTTCATACTATTTTCTTTTTTTTTGCCCTTTTTTCTTTTTGTTTTTATTTTACTTGTGTAACAAAATGAAAAAGTCATTTTACGCAAATTTCAACTCTTACATTCCAAATAGTTGCTGTTAAGTGAAGTCAAAACCTCTTTAATTTGCAAGCAACCTTTGCCGTAACAATTTATTAGATCACATTAATTCATCATACAATTTAAAGCAAAAATGTATAAAAATTTTGTATAATGAGTTTCTCAAATCATGCTTTAAGATTTTTATATTAGCTTAAAATATGATTTTTGTAAAGCAGCTGCAAAAGCAGGCAAACAATTAAATGGATTACATTTGTAAAGAGAAGAGATTAAAATGAAAGAACCTGATTCTCTGAAAATCTACACTTTCATTTAACAAAAATTGTGATTATTTGATATTGAAAGCCAAATCGTTGCATTAAAATCAAGCGAGGGGCAACTAAATGCATTTATTTATAAAAAGTCTTAATAGAAATGTTGCAAGTTAAGTGTCTAATACAGTCTAAGGTCTTTTTGTATGAATATCAGAAGCGAAGTGAAAAATATTCCAAAAAGTACACTTTTGCTTAAACTTAACACAACAGCAAATTATCTATACAAATGGGAGGATATTTTTGCATCTACATAATGGACAAAATTTTCAATTTCACAAAAAAGTAAACGGCAAATATAATTAACTTTAACAAAAACTATGAATATTTCTAATAATTTGCAAGCACTTTATTATTCTAAACTGCATGATAAATTTTGCTGCAATTTGGTGGGCGTGTCTTTATATTTTAACTTGACATGAAATTCTTTATAACACTTCAACTAAACTTTTAATTAATCTTTAAAAATCTCAAATGGAGTACACTTTATTGTAAGCTCTAACTTTTTTCCTGCTTTTTTCCTGCTTTTCCTTGTCACAATATTTCTATGCTATTTATACGTTAAATGTCTTTACTTAAGCCAATTATTAACTCATCTATTTGCCCAAAAACAAAAAAAAAAGAAAAAAGTGAAATAGAAAGGAAAACTAACTCTTAGCCTTACTCAACATTTCATCTTTTCTTCTTCAAATATTTCCAATTTATTTATATTTTAACTTTTGTTTATTTGATGCAAAGAAAGAGAGATGTAAGAAACATTGTACTTGATTAATAATAAAGGTCAAGTGTTCGATACACGTGCTGTGAGAAAAAAAAAACAAAGAAACCCCGAAAAATCCAAGTAAACCCACAAAAAAAAACCCAAAAACCATAATAATAATAAGAGGAAGAGAACTATTTAGATTACGTTTTGATTTCAGCCTATTCTCCTTTTCATTAATGAATTGTGAATTGGACAATTCACCCTTCAAATTATGCGTGGAAAATAACAAAACGCCCAACCAATTTGTTTTATTGTTGCCTGACACTTTTTCTCATTGTTGTATATTAAATAGAAAAGCGCGGCACATTGTTAGGTGATTGGGAGTGTATTATTATTGTTACATACATACACATACACACATACACACACATATACATACACACATGAACATTCATTCATTGTTTTTTTTTTTTGGTTAATTGTTAATGCACTCAGCATAACTTGCAATTTCAAAAATAAAAGTTAAAAAGGTTCAAAAAATTTCATTCTTTGATGCAAGCATCAATAGAAGCAAATACCCTACATTAAGTTTTTAACTGTATTAGAATTTATAAAATTTCAATTTTATTAGTAATTGAAAAAGTTACATCTGAAAAATTGATTTCAATATCATTCAAAATATCGCATTATATTCAATTTAGTATTTCAAAGAAACTTCTTATTAAAATGTTAAAAAATATGATCCATTTTTTAGTTAAGAGTTTGTTTTGGACAAGCTCTCGAAATATTCTTTTAGAGTTATCTGCCAACAAATTTCTTAGGCTGGTCAAACTTAACGAAATTGGGTAGCGTTACACGCCCTTCTTTATTCAAATGAAATCTTTAAAGAGAAGCTAACAAATGGACAAGTTTAAATGAAAATTATTACTCGCTAAGTTGAAAGCAATTTAAATTCCGAATATTTATTTATTCATTAACGGATCTAAGGTAAGGTAAAGAATTCGTTTCTAAAAACATGAGCAAAATTACACTTTCTTCTTTAAATAAATCTTTATATGAAAAGTCATTGTTAAAATTCTATCAAATCCCTAAATTAATGGCATTTTGTAGTAAATCTTTTCCCAAGACCTTTAGAAATATCTTAAAAGCAAAATTAAAAGTGTTTCAGTCTACTTTGGTTAACCAAATTGATCAATCAAGTGAAATAATCCTTCTAAATGTCTAAATGTTACATAAATTAACATTAACTCAATAAGCCCCGATTTATATAATAAAAATGTATTGCACCCAAAAAAAAAATAAAATTAAACAAAAAACCACGTAATTTATTTCGCTTATAATGAAGTAATAATAACAGCAATCTTAACACCCAAATCAAAATCCTCCAAAAAAAAGAAAAGAAAAAAAACCCGAATATATAACTGTATTAGTTCGTGAGTCGCCGGTCCCAGCCATTTAGCATCCACAACAATCCAACAATACAACCCAACACAATACAATGAACGCACATTCAGGACGTTTATTGTTATTGCTAAACATCAACGCATGCATTTTTGGTTGCATTCAAATTCAAATTCATACAAATTACAATTGAAAAATAAACAATTGTAACAATCACCGTTTTATGGTAGTTAGGCACATACACATACACATACCCATACATATACAAAATACAACGATATATGGAGAAATGTGAAGAAGGATAAATAACCCTGCTTTTTTCTTTTTGTGTTTCTTCCTTTTTTTTTTGGTCGAAAAATTAAAAAGGACATAAATTTGTTCAAAGCGGAATGATATGTGATTTTCCTTATTTTTAATCTTTGGTAGGATTTTAATAGGACTCTTCGATCAAATATGTTCGAAGTTCTTTCGTCAACATCGTCCTTGATCAAATTTAAGTGCGAATGATAAAGTTATCTCTAGAACAACAAACTATTGAGAAACATTTGGCCTTATGATTTTAAAGTTAATTTATACAATTTTTCCTTTCTAATTTCATCGTACATTTCCCACCAAGGACAGAACAAGAAATGCTAAAAATGTGGTGCTAAGATTGATGGTACTTTTTGCTACTTTTATATGCAGCACTACGTCATGTGATTTTAAAATAAATTTTTTTGTTTTTTAGGAAAATTTCAGCCCACATTTCAAAAATAAGATTATAAAATAAAAAGAAAAATCTTAATTTTTGAGCTAAAAAAGGAAGTGTCGCAATTGTCTCGGTTATGACGCATTTTTCATACTAAAAGTCCAATGTCAAATTGCAAAGCGCTTACCTCAATTTTTGCAACTAAGAAAGTATTCACAAAATAGAGGCCCGATCATAAGATTGACCATAGAAACACGCGGGGAGGCGTCAATATAAAATAAAAACCTTTGCGGGATCTTCTAAAATATTGCAAAGATTTTAAACAGTCAGTCGAAACCATGGCAAACTTATAAAAAGGAGTTTTAATTATTGAAAGTTGAAGTGGTGACAGTTTTTAGTGAGCTTTGGACGTGTCGCTTGACCAATTTTGTCAATTTTTAATATCAACCTGGCTGCATGAACTTTCAATATACCTGATAAATTTCAGCTCGACATCTACTTTTTTTAGAACCAGAAGAATGTTACAAACCAATGGACAGACATATGAATATTTCTAAATGGATTCAGAATTTGGTGCTAATCAAGAATATATATACTTTGCAGGGTCTCCAACTCTTCCTTTTAGGTACTCTGCGTATAAAAAGTACAATCGTATATACTTTAATGTCAAATGTGGCAAATGCCATAAAATATTCTTCATAAATCTCAAGATTGAATTATTTTTTTAAAGTATTTTTTTTTTAGAGTATTCCTTGCAATCTTTAAATAGAATATGTAAAACGGTGATATAATGAAAATGCATTTTCATTATATTTTGTTAAATTGAGAAGAAAATTCATATAATGTCGATGTAATCATAATTCTCTTTCGATAACATTTCTGTTAGATAATTTACATAGGAAATTATTATTATTATTTTTTTTTGTTAGTTTTGTAATTTACACATTTGAACGGATAATATCAATTTGCGATAATGATTATCCTACATACGTTATACACACATACATATATACACTCACTTATACATCAACATATATACACTCATATAATTATATCATTATTATCATTGTAGATTATTGGAATTTTCTAATCAAACAATTTAAACTAAAGAGAAACTTGTGTAATCGAAATAATGTTGCTCAACAACTAAATCTATCCAGATTAGTTAAGAAAATGTGATTTTTATAAAATATTTTGTTATACTCAAACTGAGCAATAACCAGACACAAATGGAAGAGTAACCTTGCCATTACTTAATTTTATTGATAAAAAATAATAAGATGACAGAAAAGATGCGTTCAATATTGATGCATAATTTTCATCAAATTTGTAGGACTCTTGAACATTGATTTTAATTGGCAGATATTTATCAGGCTTTTAAGCAATCATTAAAAAATATCCTTTATTCAATTTAGGTAACCTTTTAGTGATGTATTAGTTAAAACTTGGTTTTACAAAATCTATAAATTATTACAATCTTGATATTGAAAAATTCTGAAAAAAAATCTTTGTTTGCTTTTCTGCTTAAACAATTAAATTAATCTATTTATAATATTTGCCTTTCATGTATATATTTCAAATTATCATACATTTATACATAAAAAATCCTTTAGGAAAATTAGCTATTTACATGGAAAATATTCTCAAAGAAAAAGTTCTTTTCTTTGAAACTTCACTGGAGATTCAAATAATAAACAGACGGATTTTCCCTCCGAAGGGCATTCAATATTTCTAAGTAGAATGTAATATTTCTCAATTATTCCTTTCTATTCTAGTTCCTTTCATTGTGTCACATATGTAATTTTTCATAAGTTGTATAAGAAAAATAACGATACAAAGAATTCTTTTAAATATATTTCCTTTTTAAAAATTATTGGCACTTCTTATACACTTGGCATATATTCCACAATTATATCCAACTAATCTTCATCATTTTTTGTATAAGGATTATAAATTATAATATCAACGATACTTTCATTACTTTCCAAGCTAAATTTCTCTCGAAAAAATTCTCATATAATGAAAAAGTAAAGTACAGATCCAAAGAAAAGATCTTTCCTTAATATCTTGTTCTCAGTTTATAATCTTCTAATATCAAAATTATTTTGACGTATTGACAGGACAAACTTCAACATTAGAACATTGGAAATATATTTACCTTAAGATCTACAATGGATTGTTCAATTATTCAGAGTTTTCAAAGTAAAATATATAAAAATATAGAAATATGTAGTCGGTCTAAAACACTTGTTAAAATATATTTATATATTCCTTTTTATGCTCACCATCCAGAGGTTGGGGATATATACATTTTATTATTATATTTGTAACATTCAAAAAGAAGCTTCAAGGTCTCTATAACGTATATATATTCTTGATCAGCATCAAATTCTGAAACCATTTAGATATATTCTTATGTCCGTCCCTATGTCCATTGGTTTTTAACATTTTTCTGGTCCTAAAAAAATAGATGTCGAACTGAAATTTACCAGGTACATTGAAAGTTTATGCAGCCCGGTTAATATTAAAAATATGACAAAATTGGATAAACGATACGCCCGCAAACTGACAACAACTCAGTTTTTTCAAGCAAAATTTAATGGTTTTTTGCGTATTAGTCACAAATGGCAAGAGATAGAAAGCTGAAGGTCATGGGTCTACAAAGGCTATAAAAAAATGTGCGGCCACGTTAACAAATTTTCATTTTTTTTTTGTTTCCAATTTTCAATTAACTCCATTGTTGTATTATCAAGTCACAGTATTTGCATGATGGGTATTCAAAATTTGGCTTCAGCTAAACATAATTTTCTTAATTCTTATTGCTGTTGCTGTTGTTGCTGTTATTATTATTATTATTGTTATTCTAAAATATATCACATGACTAGAAAAAATACAAAACAAAATCCAGTTATGTTATTGAGATTTAAGCAACAATTACAAAGCATAGAAGACTGCGTATTTATATGCGTATAAAATGTTTAAATGTATTTTTATATGTGTGTATGTTAAATATATGTGTGACATTATTTCACATACACACATACACATATTATTGTTGCTAATATTATTATTTGCTTTGTTTGTTTTGTTTATTTTTGTTTGTTTGGCTTGTTTGTTACTCTTTTTTTCATCCTTGGCACGTATTTAATACGCCCCAAAAGTTTGAATTGAATTCTTTCAGATTTTCCTTTTTTTTTTAATGCAGCCATTCTGCCATTGTGTGGCAACAAAAGCGAATTGTATTGAAATTCATATGGGATTTTAATATGAATGTACATACACACATATATATACGCTTTTGTATTAGTGTAAGCCTTCTCAATAAACAAATCCTGAATTAGGTTTCATAAAAAACAGTGGCAAAAAAAAAGGAAGAGAAAAAAAAAACGAAGGAGAAGAAGAAGAAGAACAAAATGTAAGCATAATAATCACTAATGAAAAAAGGCGGGTGGCTCTACCCCCCCCCCCTCCCCACCCACCACCGGCCAATTCTGCCTCTATCTCTTTGGGCCCTGCCATCAACTCAACCACCAATTGCACAATTGTGGTAAATTGATTACAATTGTATTGGTTTACATCAAATATATTCATTTCATTTCGTTTCATATTTTTTTCTGTTATATTTTGAAATCATGAAATTGAAAGACGAAAATTATAAATTGTTTTTATTACTATTGTTAATGTTTTTTTAATATAATTTGTAAAACAATTTGTTGAAATTATGGTTAATTCTTGCGTTGATAAAAGTGAGTCTTTAGTTAAGGACAATTCTATATCGCCTTCATAACTCTGAAATATTTCGTTTTTAGCAGAGGCCAATTTTAATTTAATTCTTACTATTTCGTTAGATATTTCATATGTAAAAGTGAATGTAAAGTGATAATTTTTCTACTTGTAGTTTTCATTGTTTGTAAGTCAAAAAACTCTTAATAAAAAGAAGAAAAAAGCCGAGATATTCTCATTGTACATCAGTATGTTGTAGGCGTGCCCATCGATTGATCAATTTTTAATAATAAATTATGTGAAACAATTTTTCGGCATATTTTTCGATCGTAATCTCTATAACTGAATCTTTATTGGAGGCAAATGGTCTAGTCTAGCTGAATGATATCGAAATTCCATAATGCTGATTCCAATTCTTTACAATATAAATGACTAGATTTGACCAAATTAATGCCAAATGGAAAGTTTGAATGAAACACATAAAACTAATATTAAACTGGAGAATGGTGCAAAAAAAAATAAATTTCACTTTAGATATTTATGATATAAACTTTTCACAAAAAAGTTACAAATTTCAAGTGTTAGCTAGACGCTAATTTACGCAACGCTAAGAAATATAAAATGATAATAACAAGACCAAAATTATTATAATAAGTTCAAGTTGACTCTTAAATGCTCTACATCAGAAATTTACTATTAAACTAACTTGGAGAATAATGATCTTAAAAACTGAATGTGAGAAATTCTCTTATGAAAGGTACGACCTAGAAATTACCCTCAATATTAACAAAATTTTGAATAGTTATATTTTGGTGGAGATTTTAAAGATAAAAGAAAGTGGTTTTAAATCGTTGAAAATTGCCACTGAAATTGGTCGCATAAGTTTCGGTGTAAAAAGTCTATTAAGTTCTTCATATTTTTCTTATTTTACATTTTTAATTGAGCTTATGAATTATCCTGAAAATAATTTAAAATCTAGTCCAAGAGATTACAGAGAATTTGTCTTTGAAATATTTTCAAAATTATGATGGCATAATTTAAGCAAAAAGTGGACGGAACGACAGATATTTTTCAAATATTCTCTATATTCTGTGTTTCTAACAAATTGAGATTGTAAGATACAAAAATGTATTTAACGCATAATAACTAAAATAACAGTAGAGTACAGAGGTCAAGGAGACCAGAGAGAGAGAGAGAAATAGTGATAGAGATAGATATATATACATAAAAGGGAATGAGATAATGAAAACGGATACTTTCAACAAATATACAAGTTAAGAATATAAAAAAGTGCGCAAAAGAAAAGATTTTTTGTGTGGAATTGAGTTTCGGTGTTGGATTGTGTTGTGTTGTGTTGTGTTGTATGTATTGTTGTTATATTGTGGAAAAAGTTAACAGTAAAAGTTAACGGAAACCAGTAAAGTTAACTAGAAACAGCGCGACAGTATATTTCCCGTTACACTCATTCGCAACGTTAACATTAACATTAATATTAACATTAGCACCAATACCCAATACCAAGAAGCAGTACCAACACTAATCAACACTAACACCAATACCAATACCAATACCAATACCCATTGCGATTATACATATAAAAATTTTCTTGATATAACATCCATATAATTACATAGAACATTTAATGCTAAATCTTAATGCAATAAACGACAATCAACAAACAACAAAACAAATAAAACAGAAAAGAAAGGAAAAGTAAAGTAAATAAGAAACAAAGGAAAGGAGAGAGAGAGAGAAAGAGGTAATTTTTAAGAGGAATGGTAGAGAATGAAATAGTCATAGAGATGAAAGTTGTTACGTAACGCCTATCACTAGTAAAGATAAGAAAAGCGTAATATAACAACAGCAACAATAACAATTAGTATAAGAACGATGACAATGACAATGACGATGATGATGATAATGATGATGATGATGATGATGATTATAAAAATTTGCAAATGAACAAACAGCGCACCACTCGAAAGTTTTTCCACAACCACTTCTTAACGCTACAATTGCTGCTTGCTTTTTTTTAACCGGATTTTCTAAAAACAAGAACTAACAAGAAAGCAGTTGCAAAACTGACACGATAATAAATAAATAAAACACAAGCGCACACACACACACACACATATATATATATATATATATATATATATATATATATATATATATACATACATACATACATATATACATACAAACATACAAACACATATATTGAACTAACTTTGTGTTCATTATGCTGCAACTTTTCCAATTTTGTGCACATTAAAAATGTTTCATTAATTTTCTTCAGCTATTTTTCGGTTTTTTGTTTTTTTTTTAAATATTTCGTAATTAAAAGTTAATAAGGCGCATTAACGGAGAATGGAGTAACAAAAAAGAATAATATAACAAAAAATCCTTCTACTCTTGATTTAAGTGAAAATATATGATTATTATTCATATTGAAACTGAATGAATGAGTGAACTTTTACTTTAATATTTTTCAAAAATTTTACACAATTTTTCAACTTGTATTACTCTTAATTGTTATTATTATTATTATCATTATTGAAATCTAAAGAAAAAGGAAAATAAACGCAAAATGATAATGAAAAGTGGTAAATAGCCAAAAGGCCATTTTCTTATGCAAAACTGAAAGTTGTATCCTTTTTAATTTTTTTATACCACACTTTAACTGTATTTATTATGTCTATATTTATGAGATTGTTACATATTCCTCTTTCCTTTTTATACTTTAGTAAAAATTATTTCATGGTCAATTACCGCACGAAATGAAATTCACTTAAGCGTTAAAAGAATTTAGCCATAAACACTTCAACTTTATAAACGATTTTATGGACATTTTTACATATATTTTTACATGCCGCACAATAAATAATCCATTTATTTATGGATCTAAAAATATTGCCCATCAAATTATTTTATGAAGAGGCTTTTCATAGAAGGCTGTTTTAGAGAAAGATTTAAAGAAAAATATTGACCACCAGTCTAAAAATATGGATCTGTCCATATTTTTGGAGTACGATTATTACATAAGTATGATTATGACATAAACCAATAAAAACCAATTCCATTAAATTAATATTTTCAACAATTTAATATTTCCATGATTAATGATGTAAAACTATCTAAGTCCAAAGATCTACAAAGTTCAATAATGTGCTTCGAAATTTAATGTAACGCTTGGCATCTTAAGAAATTCCACATATTAAACTCTTTGGCTTCATTTTTACCCTCAATTGCATTTTAATGAAAGTTCCATGTAAATTTTACGAGTTACATGAGATGCCCCGTTTACAAAAAGCAATTTTCCATAGATTCCCCGACATTTAATGAAATAATCAAATTTCCACCTCTTCGATTACTCCTTTTCCATACTGTACATCGTACATTATGTTGTGCAAAGTTCTTTTGACAAAAAAGGAAGTTACAATACTTTGTCATTTACTGTCATTCCGAATATCATGAGTTAAATTTATTAAGAGAAAAGTATTATCTTCAAATATGGCACTTTCTTTTTTATAGAAATCTAAAAATGTTAAGCTCCTAGCGGATAGTACTTCTACGTAAAAATTTCATAATCTCCAGTTTATAAAAATAAACATGAACAAATTATTTTGATATCTGGTACCACCACATTACTTTTATTGCATAATCAAATAAACTACCCAACAAAATCAAATGAAAAATATTTTACAAGTCCCTCTTAAATTTATATACAATTTCAATATATAAATCTTTTTTGTTTTACGTTTTACAGAAAAAAAAATCAGAACTGAACAATTACAAAACTGTAAACTATTTTTATCATACAAATTAATAATGATAAATAGTAATATGTAAATAAATATATAAATTCCATAACAACATAGATAATTACAATGTTATGTGTGGCGAAACAGTCAATCAATTTAAGTAAATTAAACAATTCAAGCTAGAGTAGCACGTTTAGAGACCCGCTCCGTAAGACATTTCTCCTTATTCGTAAATTTGGCATATGTTCTTCGATATTTGGCTATATCCGCTACAGTCAAAGTTGGACGTGTTGTACTGCAGGCCTCTAAAAAATGCTCCTGTTTTACTACAACCATATCGGGTAACACCTGGAATTTACAATGTAAAAATTTAAAGTAATACATTGAGAGAATGAGGGTGGAAAGGTGAAAAAATTAATTAATTTTTTTTCTTTATTCTTTCTTTTCTTAATTCATCGTAAAAGGATAGGGAAGTTCTCTTTCACAACCAGTTTTGGTATATCAAAGCAAAAGTTAAAAAACACTTTTTATATACAAACTACAGTAAAATTTATTACGTTACATATTGTACCCACCAACCAGAGGTTGAGGGTATATTTATTTCCTTATTATACTTGTAACAACCAAAAGGAAGAGTCGTGGAATCTTGAAAGTTTATATATATTTGATCAGCATCGAATTCTAGCTCAATTTAGAAACGTCTATGTTTTTATCTAAATTTGTCCACTTGTTGTTAGCGTTCTCCTGATTCTAAAAATTAAAATATCTAGCTGAAATTTGATGAGAAACCGTGGAAGTTTTTGCTCTTCTTGAGAATACCTCAGACTTTTTTAAAGTAAGATTTGGTTGTTTGTCTTTCTAATTATTTGCAAACTGCAAAAATTAGAAAGCTAACGTTTTGCATAAACATTAAGGTAAATTTTCTACAATGGCTATTGAAAAATGAAGTCAAACGGTCACGCTTACGCGATATCAAATTATCACTTTTTCTTGTTCAAGTTTTCTATTTATTGAACTGAAACTGAAACAGGCCTTGAATCGTAATATCATAATATTTGAGTGATGGGTATCCAAGATTTGGCCCCAGCCAAATATAATTTTCTTACTTATTTTTAATTCTATTTGTACATTGATTGGACACTTATTTGGGTTATGTATGTATTTAGTAGAAATATGATTACAATTTCATCATAATTAGATAATTGGAAAAAGGAATCTACCAAAATTATGATAATTAATAATTAGCAAATATACATATAATAATCGTTCAAAAACTGATCTTAAAATACTGAAAGATACTTCGTCCAATAATAATTACAAAGCCATGAAAATAATTCGAAAATTTAAAAAGTAAAAAATTTTATATTTACGATAAAATTTTTAAAATTCGTTAAAAAATGTTTTAAAAAAAAGACGATTTTCTGAGAAAAATATACATAATTATAAAAATTCTTTTCATCCATAGAGATTTTCAAATTTAAAAGATTTTAAAGATTTATGGAAACTGATTGTAAAAATGATCCAATTTAAATCAACTAACTTTTAAGAAGATCCGCCTTTGGATAAAAAAACGAACATTTATCAAATTCCAGCAAAATGTCTCAAAAAATTTCATTTGTTTAAGAAAACTACTCCATATCAATGGGCCTAATAAAAAAGCTCCTATGAGTATTAAATATGTAAAATTATTGTACCATCTTATGCCGCCCATGATATAAGATTTAGTTTATAATGCTACTAATATTTAATCCTATCAAATTTATTACAATTACTGTAAATAAAATTGTAGAATAAAAACTTAATGAAATTCAATTCAATTTATACGTATATTGATATCTTAAGGGAGTCATTTCATTCGTTAAATCTGATTGTGATTCATCATCATCACTTGACGATGGTGGTGTTTCCAATATAGGTATAGATAAATCTAAATATTCTTCATTGGTCATAGTATTTGCTGATTGCAGAATTTTATCCAAATTTTCAACGATTTCGGTAAATGTGGGCCGTGCATTTGAATCGAAATGCCAACATTGACGCATCAACATATATATATTAAGAGAACAATGGGCCGGTTTTTCCATGCGTTGTCCAGCTATTAAATAACTATACAATTCTTCAGCGGACATTATATAGGGATATGGTTGTTGTCCAAATGTCATAATCTCCCACAATAGCACACCATAAGACCATACATCCGATTGAGAATCATAGAATTTATCTTGTAACGATTCTGGTGCCATCCATTTGATAGGCAAACGGCCATTTGTCTTTTTGCGATAATAATCTGTATCTTGGACATCGCGTGCTAAACCGAAATCGGCAATTTTCATTACAAAATCATTGCTAACCAAGACATTTCTAGCAGCCAAATCACGATGTATGCACTGCATCATGGATATCAAATGAAAATATAGAACATATAATTTTCGATAATCTCTATAAAAAATGGAAAACAAACAGCTGAAAAACTTACACGACGTGACGCCAAATATTCCATGCCGCGAGCAATTTGAAACGCAAATGATATTAAATGTTTTTCCGTCAATTGGATAACATTATTCTCTTCCTCGTCATCCTCATACACATCATTATCATCGTTTTCTTTCTTAAAATAATCGCCATTACGATTGAAGTGATCCCAATTCTGTGCCCAATGGCGATTCTTTTTTAGGAAATCTTTTAAATTGCCATGTGGGGCAAATTCAACAATAACCCATAAAGGTCCACTTTGACTGCAACAACCCAATAAATTGATAATATTAATATGTTTACCAATCATTTTCATCACTTCCATTTCATGAACTAAACTTGTCATATCGGCATCTGTGTGCTCCTCCTTAACCATTTTTACAGCTACAATAGTCGTATTGTTTAACGTCGTTGTTGTTGTTGACGCTGACATTATTGTTGTTGTCGAATCTAAACGCTTTTGTTGCCCTGTTAAATTAGTAGCTTCGGCCATTACAACTCGACCGAATGCCCCTTCACCCAATACCGAACCCAATGCTAATTGATTACGCGGTATTTCCCAATTCGAGTCTAATGGGAACTCATATTCGTTGAAGCCTTGCATTGGATCTGAACTGGATGATGTTGTAAATGTAGTCCGTTGCTTTTCTATTTTAATTACGGGCATTTGTAAATCGGAACATCCATTACCTTCTGCATTCGGTGGCCTATATATAATTACTTTTTTCGTCCATTGATGAACCGTTTCGATGCGTTGCTTTAATAATTTTTCATGTTTCAATTTGCGCAATACATAAATAATGAACACAGTACCAAGAAGAAAGAGTAGGACGACAACAACAGCTACAGCTGTTATCCATACGGGATGACCACGTAATGGATTATGATCTCTAATTGTTAATTTATCTACAACTCTCATATAAGCGCTAGCTAAGGAATGTCCCAATGTATTACTGGCCACACAAGTATACCAACCTTCATCATTGTGAGTAACATTAGTAAAATTTAAAATATTTGGACGATCTGGATCTGGATTTAATGTAACGACACTATCTAATAAAAAATTCTGATCACTTAGAACTTTATTCACTGTCTTCAAAGCGGTTTGTTCCAATTCTTTAATGGTTACATTACGTATTGAATTATATTTAAACCATTTAATACTCGGTTCCAAATCTGATACAACACGGCACTCCAAATAGGTGCTATTATTAACCAATACTGTTTGATTTTGCGGAAATTTATCACTGATTATGGGCGGTGATCGTAATCTATCTCGGATGGTGACTTTTGTTAGATGTTCTATGCAACCATGTATATTACAAATCGTACATTTATATATGCCTGAATCCTCTGTCGTGGCATCATCCATTTGTATAGACCACTTTTTATAACTGACGCGACCCATTGTCCTTTGAATTTCCGTATTATTGCGTGTCCAAGTTATATTGGGTGTTGGATTACCAGTTGCTGGACACATCAGTTGTACCGAACTGCCAGATGGTTTATGTATATTATCTTCCAATTTTTTAATATTCTTAAATTGTGGCCCACCACTAACGCCAGCATTCTCCTTACTGCCTATTAATTTATTATTATTATTATTATGATTATTATTAGTAGGAGTAATAGTTGTAGTATTATTGTTTTCACGCAACTCCATCTCCGTATTCTCGAGTTTTTTTAACAATTTTTTATCCTTATTTTCACCAATCATTACATTCACTTCACTACTACTTTCGTTATGCAATCTTTTATTACTATCCACTTCTAAGTGAGGTTCCTTTCTTAAGTTCCAAACATTTATGTCTGTTGTGTTCATGAGTTGAGTATCACTTAAAATTATCAAATAAACGCTGAAAATATCTGTGATCAAAGAGTGCTTTATCGTTGATGTCACCACACATGTGTACCAGCCTTCATCTTCTGGCTGTACGCTGCCTAAGCGTAATAGTCTTGGCTCTATTCTGTTAGTTGGTAATCTCCAAACATTTAGATTATTTGTGAAATTAAATAAACTATTTTCAGACCAATTTAATGGCGCATAATGTTTTAGCCATATTATCTTAGAAGCGCCATTAGCATCCACTTCATCGCTATCATCCCCTTTCAAAGTATCGCAATGAAAATCGACATTCTCATTTAGTAATACGGCACGATGACTGTTAAGAACTTTAAAATTATTTAATTCCTTTCCTTCTCCAAAAGCAGAAAGTTTATGTTTATCATCAGATGAGCAACCAATTAAAGTAACATTAGCCCATTTTACACTGGTCGATGGTTCATTCGACTTGACAGGATGCCATGAATTTTCCAAGCACGCATACATAACGGAAGGCTGATCAATTGCGAAGGCTTTTATAGTTACCGTTCCATTACGAATATTTAAGGGTTGGCCATTGCGATACCACTGATATGTAGATTGGTTAAATGGACATTTCAATATAACATCCTGCTTCGTCTCAGTTAAAATTTTACGTTCAATTGTAATACCTTCTCTTAATAATATAAACAAATATTTCAGTTTTTGTCCTTCCTCCGGCGTGCAAGGCGCCTCCAATAATGCCGTTGTATTTGTATACGTTTTTGCTGCTACGCTTGCTGCTGTTGTTATTTCTTTTAGCATAACAAACCTAATTATTACATTAGAAGCAAATATCAACCAAATGATTGTCATACATTTAAAAATTTTGCATAAAAGAAGCAAATATTTGTACTTAGCGCGACTCATTCTTCAATAGTTTATAAAAGAATGAGCTTAATAATTTTATATGCAACTTGTTTTCTTCTTCTTTTATTTGTTGTTTTATCTTTCTAATAAACATTTATCTTCTACCAATTTTCGACCCAACATTCCTTCACCTTCTACTATTAAAACTACATCAGATATTGTGTGCGCTTAGCTAAGGTGAGGTGACTTGACTCTAGTTTTTCCTTTTTGAATTTATTTAGAAATAAATTTCAAATTCAAAAACAACAGCAAGTGAGCACAAAAGAGAAAGAAATGCTGCGTGTTTTGTTTTCATAATTAACTTCATAAAGGTTATTCACAATTAAAGGTAAATACAATAAACAATAATAATAAACAATATACAACAGGTAACAGATAGCAGTTAACAGATAACAATTTGATAATTTGGCCACATACAGCCATTTCTTCATTGAATAATTCACTCGTTCAAAGTAATCGTCTACTTTATTTGTTGCCATTAAAATGCATTAAATCAATTGTTTTATTATATTTTATTCTCTTCTTTTGCATATTCCCTCAATATTCTCTTCAATGGATTCATGCAGAAGAATACCCAAGAAATAAGGTACAGCAAACTCTAGAGTTTAGAGTTGTAGATAAATCTTCTCTGCAATGTCAATTATTATAACTAAAATTTATGCATCATTTCATACAGAATTAATTTATTAGTTTCTTTTTCATTTTTTTTTTTTTTTGTTATTTCTCACTGGACTTTTTATAGTGAATTGAATAAATGAAAGATATCCTTTACACTGATAGAACGAATAGATTCAATAGATATAGAATTGCGTACTCTACATCAATTCTGCAACACAGCACTTTTACTATTTTATTTCTTATCAGGAAACTGAGTGGTGAGAGTTTTGTAAATCAAACGTTTTGAAAAGCCCATCATTTATTATTGTGAAATATTTCAGTATCAAACTTCTAAGTTGATTAAAGCTTGGCTTACTAGTTTATTCATGTTTCTCTTTAGAAGAGATTTCCATTCGAACAAATAACTTTAAAGAATCCAAATTAAAAATGTTAATTTCGTTGTACTCCTATTATTGAATGGATAAAATTATCTTCATTTTAACTTAGTTAAAATGATTTAGTCATTCAAAATTTATTACGAGTTTATAGCACTAAGCCTTTATGATATGAATTGATTTATGTTTCAAGTGCATTGGACTTGGATTGATGTATACTTTGAAGCAAACACAGGAATTTTGATCTGCACGAGTGTATAAATTAAGACTCTTCCATGTGACGAAGCCACCTTAGAATGCTATACTAATTATGCTTATGTTTTGATTATACTTTAATTATTATGACACAGTCAGCTTTAAGCGGAATTAACAATCTTGCACATGTCGAATTATCGCAATTTTTTGCTTAATTATCACGCGAAATTCTCGTGGTTTTAATAGAAAATTGGAAACTAAAAATTTTCTTTTGAGATTTTTTTAAATTATTTTACTAATTATGTGTCTTATCACAAAATTATTAGTAAAAATATTTTAGCAAATATTTGTATCAAGTAGACTTATATATACAAATGGACCCGCTTATTCTTTGTTTGTGTTTTGGGCTTCTTTTTGTTTGCCAAAAATGTATAAACTTCCGTTCATTTCAATCTATTGCCGTTGTAAATGACTTATTGTGTTTGTTTTATTCTTTTTTACTTTTTAGGGCTTGTATAGAACTTTAAGCTACTGTAGTTCACTGAAAACTGAATGCAGTTGTTTTAACCAATAAACTATTGAAAGAAATGTACACGTTGTACCACACCATTGTTATATCTCTACACATTTACATAACATTTACCAAAAACGGAATAAATGTACGAAACAAAGTGCGTTGAAAGTTGATGGAGAATAGGAGAATGAAGAGACAAAGCAAAACAAATCACATCAGGTACACATCAAGTACACATCAAGTCACAATAATGTTGATCTTCATTCTTAGTTTTCTTCGTTTACTATTTCTCAAACATACATGCGCGTTCATTCAATTGTTGTAATTAAGTGGAAAATGTACACACAACTATTAGTATTATTTCACTTACACACTTACACTAACACTTTATTGTCACATTTTAGCCTACTGAGAAGGACATTTAAATATAATAAGAGACGAATTATATTAAAATGACTTTTGTTATATATGGAATGGCAAAATTCAATATTGAAAAACCAACTTATTAAAAGAAAAAACAATTTGCAAATTATTACTAATATACGTAATGCATATCGGATCAGACTTCTTTACCCTGCTCCATTGTCCTAAGCAGTGTAGGACAAGGTGTCTTGATTTCATACAGATATATGAAGCGATTAATTTGGAATCATTCTTTAATCTGATTTTTAAGCCGACTCGTCAACTGATTCCGATCTAAAAATGTTTAGCATCAGTTTGTAAATTGAAATGTTGGCGTTAGATCCTTTGAGGACTACACCCTATTTAACATTTTATTGAGAATAAAAGTTAATTGATGAAATAAGTTTATATTTTTTGGTTTTAATTTTTTGGTTTAACCCACACAAACTATATCAAATAACTATATCAATAAACTTGCATTACAAGACAATAAATGTTCGAAATCTTTCTCTTTCTACCCCTTTCTCTATTTCTGTCTCTCATGACATTTTTGAGCAAAACTAATTCACTTTGTGCATAAGAAAGGAGTTATGGATAGACATCGATAAATAGAAGAGAGAATAAGAAGAGAGAGAGAATGCTTTATATAATATCTATCCTTTACACTTGCTCTCTGCCTCACTATCACTCCCCTGAGAGATAGTGAGGCAATATACAATTTGTAAAATATATTTAATAGCCATATGAAAAGGCTATTATAGCCGATATATGACCGAGCGAAATGTGCAGGCGATCATTGAATGTCAATTGAAGAAATATCCGTTACGTGACTTATTCCTTCCTTTATTATGTGTTTATATGCACCACAATTTAACGTTTACTTACCTATGTAAATTTACAATATTATTATATTTTTTTTATTTTATATATTTATAAACACAAATATACACACAAATAAATGAACTGAGATTTCTTTCTTTATAAACTTCTACTTTCAACTTTAACCATATATAGAAATAGAGGTAGAAGTAATAATAATAAAAAATATAGAAACGTTACACACGTTACACAACTTGTACTTGACAACACTCACAAAAAATTTATAAGAAATTAAGAGTCAATAAATTTTGTCGTATAACACAATCACAAACACTTCTGTGCATTTGTTTTACTTGGCCACTTATTTTAGCCATTTTCCTTGTAATGCAAATTTTAGCCGTTATTATTTCAGATTCATACAAAATTAAAAAGAATCGGGTGAATGTTGCAGTGTGTTTTTACTTTTTCCTAAACCATGAGTTTTGTATTAAATTTGATATATGGAATTTAATGAAGTGTTAGCTAAATTTTCAAGATCTATGCCCTTAATTTATTATTCGTTTTAATTAAAATTTCTTTATAAATTAATAAAATTAAGAACCCTTAGCGCAAAAGAAAACACATCGTAAGTAAAGAAAAAAAAAACTTACCCCATAAGATTCACAATTTAAAGCTTCCTTAACTGCTATCATGTTTGCCGAAGTCACAACACTATGAATATCAGCACCGGTATAATTTTCGGTTTTTGAGGCAAATATTTCAAAATCAACTGATTTATCCAAATTTAGTGAATTGGAAAGGAGTTTAAATATGCCCAATCGAGCTAATTTATCGGGCAATGGAAATTCCACTAAACGATCAATGCGACCGGAACGCAATAAAGCTGGATCTAGTAATTCCGGTCGTGAAGTGGCCGCAATCACTGTAACACCCTGTAAACTTTCAACACCATCCAATTCTGTAAGTAGCTGATTAACAACACGATCTGTGACCCCAGTAGCATCATGGCCACGTTTCGGTGCTAAACTATCAAACTCATCAAAGAATAATACACAAGGTTGAGCAGTACGAGCTCGATTAAATATGTTCCGTACATTCTCTTCACTTTGTCCAATATATTTTGCTAACAATTCTGGCCCCTTAATTGATATTATTCTTAAATTCCAACAAAGTGCCATTCTTGAGACAAGCATTGTTTTACCTGTACCGGGTGGCCCATAAAGAAGGATGCCAGATTGATTTCGTAACGGAGACATATTAAATATTTTTGGATATTTACATGGCCACCTGATAACTTCTTCCAAAACTGAAACTTCCATTTGAAGACCAGGAATGTTCTCTATTCTTATTTCGTCTATATCATTACTAATATCATTACCCATGAAATTTTGATGACTTTCAATGCCGTGTAAACAATATGTATTTGTCTTATTCAAAGAGCTACAAAGGTGTTGATTTGTTAATAAAGGTTGAACTTTATTTAAGCGATAAGCGTAAAAAATAGCTCTCTCCACAAATTCAACTAAGTCACGTTGATTATAACCCTCAGTTAATAAAGCGAATTTTTTTATATCCAATTTCCGTGTAGCAATGTGCGAACATAAACTGGACAGTATTTGAACACGATCGGCGAATTCTAAATTTGGCAATTTTATGACAATTTGAAATATATAGCTACCTCTAGGAGCATACAAACGCCGATTCAATGTCTGAATATCTGTCACTGTGGCTATCACAACAATCGATTCACTACTCGTATATTGAACAATTAATTGATGAATTATGTCTGCCAAACGATTAAAATATTCTCCATCCTGTGTTACATTGGTCGAACTAGCATATGCCAACACATCAATATTTTCCATAACCAATATAGAGGGGGAATTTTTTAGGCATATTGTAAATAATGAACGCAAATCCTTTTGGATGGACTCAATTTTACGACCCTTACTACGTGTACAATAGAATATGTCAAAATAACAGTAATATGGTTTCCTTATCAATTGGTCCAATATTTGTTCAATTAGAACACTTTTTCCAATACCAGAAGAACCTACAAGCAAAAAAATTGAACATATATAAGAAACAAAAAAATATAATATAGATATTTGTATGATTATTGCTAAAAAAGACTGAATCGATAATCACCACTGACATTATCATAATTTCCCTGTCTTTTTTATGTCCACTTTTAATGAGTGTGACTATCTTAATTTTGTTCTTGTGTAATATCCATTTAGATACCCCACAAAACATATAATTTTGTTTTACTTAAGTCCGTCTATTCTAAACATTCACTTGATCACAGAAAGTCAGGCAATGATTTTCAATTTGGCTGCAATATTTTATACAATTTAATTTATACTTTTTAATTATTCAAATATCATTTTGTTTTAATGTATCTACGTACCTGCAATGAGAATATTATTTTGGCGTAAAATGAAATTGGATGTATTGAGACACATAGAAGTGTTTATTTCACAAACTAAACGTTTAATGATTTTCTCAAATTTTGGTAATTTTATTAAATCTCGTACACTTAACGGTCTTTCAACATTTGCCATTGCTGTTATAATATCATCCACATTGCGCACAGCATCAGCTGCATAAAGTTTACTGTCTTTTAGAAATTCCATATCGATTATACAATAACGGAAATGTTCCGGTACAATATTAACCGTTACGATAAGATTTTCATCTAAGCGAATGACTTCATTTTGATTCAATAATACCAGGCCATTACGATGGGCACAAGTTTCCACAATGAACCGTTTAAAGGCACTTTCAATTAATTTGTAATGTGTTTTCTTATGGGCGAATAGTTCAATCTTTTCCACAAAATTCTTAATTATTGGCTTTTGTTTTAGTACAACTCTTTCTAATTCTTTGAAATTTAATAATTTCATAAGATTAAAATTCACTTGAATTGTGGGATACAGCGTGGTACATGGTATAACATCATCAGTATCAACCGTATCGTCATTATCATCAATATCATTATCAGCATTATCATCATTTTTCATCCTTATTAATCTAACATAATATTCATTATTATCAAATGTTTGCATACAATATAAAGCATTTATATCGATTCGATAACCAGGATAAGTGCGATATTGTTGACGATCATTTATAAATATATCAGATATTTGTTTTTTTGTTTGCCATATACCCGAAATAACACGAAATTCATAAATTCGCACCATTTCGTACATCAATTCCTTTTTCATTTGTATCATTTGCACTTGACGTTTAGTTTGACTATGATTTTGAGATGGAGATGTTATATCAAACATTGTTGCTGATCGTTCTAGATATTTCCCATCTTTTTGCGTACATTCCTGTTTATTATTATAAAGATTATCATAATGTGTAACAGTTTGACTGTGCATGAGACCATTGCGTCCATTATATGACGTCTTTGAGTTGAATGCATTTATATCCAAAGCTTTAGATATTATTGGTGTAACAATTAATTCAGTGGTATGATCCAAACGGCCGTAACTCAAGTTAGGCTTTAAACGATCTAAAATAAATGTTATAACAATAAAAGAAAAAATTAAATATTTTCAAAACTAAAAAGCTTAATCAACAAATGACTGCCACTATCACCCAAGTACTATCAAGTACTCAAAAATACATTTATCTTCTTTTTCACTTGAATTTCTAAATGGAAAGTACAAAAATTTACTACTGTTTGACATAAAATTTGATTAGTTTTTTGTAATTAGTAGAGCAAAAGTGAAGTAATTAAAATGATGCAAATAAATCGAAAAAGAAAAAGGATAATTCTAAGTCCCTAAACTATTGAATCAAAATTAATATGCGTGATGTAAAACTTAGTACGGTGTGCTTTCAATACCAATTATTACCCACTTACCAATCGTTAGAGTTACTTGAATAGATTTATTAATCCAAATAATTAATTTTTGATTTGAATTAATTATGCGTGCTTGCTGCAAAACAATTTCCGCTATTTTGTCACTACTCATTTCCTACTTAAGAGAAAAAAATACAAAAAAAAGGAAATTGTTCTGTTGTAATTCAAAATGTAAGAGTTGGTAAATATTATACTTACAATTATATCCCAATCTTTAGTAGAAGCAGGTGTAACGAACACAGTACGCAAAACCAAAACATCCGCCACCAATTGGCATTTAATTAAATCGTCGTCTTTGAGACCTGAAAAAAGTGAAAATAAATATTTAATCATACGTACAGTAATGTAATTGAATGTGAAGTAAAAAGCCATTATTATGTAATTTAAATAGGCAATTTGTGAACATAAGATTATTTTAAAGTTACATTACAAATAATCACAAAGATTAAATGTACTAACATCATTCCAACTCATTTCCAACTCAATGCCCACCAATATTGCAATATTGTTGCGAAACATTCGTTTTCTTTAGAAACATTTTATTAGTGTTCTTAATTAATATGTAAAGATGCTTGCTTTGTGTTTGTATACATTGTATCTATGACCACAAAACACACACCCAAACGTATAACGTATTGCAATCTATGAATTCTATTTGTTCAAGTGCCAAGAAAATTATAACATATATTGCAAAATTTATTTTACAACATCGTGAAACTCACCAATTTCTTTAGCTACTTTAGCATTAATACCAATCTCGGTTTCCTTAATAAATTCAGCTTGTGGCGCCCATGACATGTAGTGCGTACGCCCATTATACTGTATACTCAAACAACCGGTATCCTATAGAATTTTTCAATCATAAAAGTACAAATACCTAAAATTATTTATTTTGTACTTTATATAAATAAATCTATGCACTTACATAGGTTGATACTATATTAAAATAATTTTCTGGTAGTAAAAGAAAATTATGTTTCACTGAATTATAAACCACTTTAAAAGTCCGTTTAAACATTTCTATATTATTTTACTATTTTATCTATTTTTTCTCGAAATATTGAATATGAATAATATTCTTATGTGATTGTATAGTTAAACAGAACTAATAAATTAAAAATAAAACTTAACAAAAACTGTTGTAGTGTTAAATACAAAACAAAATTAAATAATAAACAAAACCTTAACATAATGTACAATACATATATTATATACCTAAAGCAGGAAACACATACTTCAACACTGCAAAGCACAAACATAGCATTATAGCGCAGCACTGTTTACCGTAATATTTATAATTTCAATTTTACTTTATCTTAAAAATACATTAATTTGTAAAACGCATAAAAAAATGTTTGTTATATAACTTATAAACAAAATTGTAATGTATATATACGTTATCATTGAAATAGACATTTTTAAAATGCTCAAAATTCATAATAGTAGCTTGATGCATTCAACTGCAGCTTGTGAAAAATCGTAAACTGGAATAAATACATGTTCAAATTGCTTAACTCTGTAATGTTATTCGAATATGGTTTGTGAAGTACGACACATACACGCAAATCTCTCATCTCTAGCAGAAAACTGGGTTGTTCGTAATATTCATCGTGTTTAATCGTTAGTCATTGATTTTACATTTCGCGATTCATATTTTATTAAGAAAATTTTTAAATAATAAATAGATTGAACAGTGAAAAATTTATTTTATAAACATGAGTGAAAATGAGAAAAAAGCTTTACAGCTTATGGCTGATGCCGAAAAAAAATTGACTCAACGAAAAGGATTCCTCGGTTCACTGTTTGGGTAAATGTTTGTTAATTGAAGTGCAATAAAGTAAAGAATTGTGAAATGTTGCCTTTATGTGAGATGTTGCTTATCGGTTCTTTCTTTTGTAGTAAATGTTGATTGTATTATCAAAAATAGAAACCTAAACATGAGAGAATATAATTTTTTATAATAATATTGCATCAGTAATAATTAACTATTTGCCTGTTGTCACGTTGTAAATGTTTATATATACATATAAATGCATTTTTGCTTTTAGTGGTTCGAATAAAGTTGAGGAGGCCATAGAACATTATCAACGTGCAGGTAATATGTTTAAAATGTCAAAAAATTGGACAAAAGCCGGTGAATGTTTTTGTGAAGCAGCCAATTTGCATGCACGATCGGGAAGTCGCCATGATGCTGGCACCAGTTATGTGGACGCTTCCAATTGTTATAAAAAAGTAAGTACGACGATTAAAAGAGTTTAATTAATGAATGCTAAATCTATTAGTAATATATTTTCTTATTGCTGCGCTTTTATCAGGTAGATATCGAAAATGCCGTGTCATGTTTATTAAAAGCCATCGACATTTATACAGATATGGGCCGATTTACTATGGCAGCTAAGCATCACCAAAGTATTGCCGAGATGTATGAGAGTGATCCGAATACTTTATCTAAAGCCATACAACACTACGAACAAGCAGCTGATTATTTTAAGGGAGAGGAATCTGTCAGTTCAGCTAATAAGTGCATGCTTAAAGTTGCTCAATTTGCTGCACAACTAGAAGACTATGAGAGAGCCATCAACATATATGAACAGGTGAATGTATAATTTGTTATTCATCAAATTAAAGTTAATAACGTATTTTTATGTATACATTCTTACGTATAACGTAAATAACAGGTGGCTGCATCATCATTGGAGAGTTCATTACTTAAATACAGTGCCAAAGAATACTTCTTTCGCGCTGCTCTTTGTCATTTAAGTGTAGATCATTTAAATGCACAGCATGCTATTGAAAAATACTCCAATCAATATCCAGCATTTCAAGACTCTAGAGAATATAAACTCATTCAGGTACACGCAATAAAATCAAATCAAATCAAACAGACACAATATTGAGAACATTTTTTATATTTTTTATAAATTTTCGTTCAGGTCTTATCTGAACATCTCGAAGAGCAAAATATCGAAGGTTTCACCGAAGCTGTCAAAGAATATGACAGCATTTCACGTTTAGATCAATGGTATACCACAATGTTGCATCGTATTAAAAAGTCCGCTAATGATCAGCCAAATTTGCAATAAATTTCAATCTCAAAAAATATGGAAATTTATCCCTTCCTTTCTCCTCATTATCTCTACTTTATTTTTGATGTTGTATACGTATAGTTTAGCAAAATATTTCTTCAACTTAATGTAATTTGAAAACGAAAAAACCAAAGAATCAGTTAGATTTATTCAGATTCAACATGACTACAATTGCAACTGCAACAGCATTGTATTAGTAGAATCAATCAATTATAATATTGCAAATATTTATATATACGCATACATAAGTAAAGTATGCAAGAAAATTTATTATTGCTAATAAGAGTTTTGTACGCAATTGAAAGAAAAATCATCGCAAAATAAGATATAAAGAAATTGACGCACATGTATTAATATTATTACATTTTATCAATGTAACATGAATTTAGATCTGCTATTACAATTCTCATTAAAAAAATGTTCCATTTCTTTTAGTGATTTTTTATCTCCTTCTATGGAGTTTTTTGCTTTTAACCTTTTTATAAAGTAAATACTGAGAGTTACTTCTGTTTATTTTGATTTTTTCATTCAGTCTTTTATAATATTAACTACATAACTTATACAATCAAAGCAAATATTTTTCTATTAAAAATAACAAAAGAAATGCCTCTTTAGAAATTGTCTTACTTTTTCTTTTTAGTAGGATTAAGAAAAAATGTTAATATTTAGTTTTTACACTCACATTGACTTCTTTTTTTGACTAAGGAAGGCGTTACTATTTAACAGCTTTAATAAAAAACTGAAGAAACATTCTTATAATATTTGTTGCGCATAATAATTTAACGAGAACTTAAATTTAATAAAAGAACTTCGTCATTTTTGATAATAATTAAGCTACTCTGCAGTTACAATTGGTAAAGAAAAAGAAGAAGAAAATCTCTTATAATAATGGAATTTTCAATTTACAAAACTCTAAAAGTGCAACTAAAAATAAGTTAAGGAATGTTTGTATATCTACTTAATTAAAATGCATAAAAGTTTAATTGATTAAACAATTGAACGATTAAATCTTTACGTACAATAATATTAGCTTAATAAATGAATAATAATATATAAAATAAAACGATTAAATAAATAGTCAAAATATTAGCGTATATCGTGTAATTCATACACATAAACACACCCACAGATACCTATATATATATATATATATATATATATATATATATATATATATATATTTTAATTATTAAATAATAAAATAATAAATTGCAAATTAAATTGTAACACTTAAATTTTAAATTGTAAGAAGAAAGTAAGCATAAAATTTGCCTATAAAATTATATCATAAATATAAATTTGCAAACTCACAAACATTGCCACAATACATACATCCGTACATGTGTATGATTATGTAAAATAATATATAATCAAGAAAACAAGGCGGAGAAGAGAAAAAATCCAACTCATTCAATTAATTATGTAATTACGAAGAGAGAAAATTTATCATGACCTTCATAAAAATAGAATTACCATTAATATTTTGCTAAGAAAAAAAATACACAATATTAAGAGTATGCTTTTAAAAGCATACTTTTATAATCTAAATGGATTATGCTGATTTTTAAACAGAAAAAATCGACATTTCAATAAGAATAGAAGGCTCTAAATATCTAAATTGTAGCAATATTAATTTAATGAGACTTTTAATATTCTCAATAAAAAATATAAAAATAATTTAATAATTTAAAGCTGGTGATATTTCCTCTCCTAAATTAGTAAAAGTGAAAACCCAATATTTATTATTCGGTCAAAACTGTTTTAATAAAATCAATTACTTTTTCATAATAATATAAAATGAATTACGCCAATTATATTTATTAGAATATTTAACGATCTATGACCTATAACGCATGTGTGATTAAAGAGAATTTAAATAGTTGGTTTGTTTGTTTTCTTTATGTTTTTTTTTTTTGCTTTCCTTTAACGTGATTCACCCATAACTAAAGCTCGCCGCTCAATCGACAATTTGAGGCATGTTTTTTAATAAGCAAAGGTTAACGGAATCAAAGAGAAATGTTGTTTGTATTAAGACAAATTAAATCAATTTTTTATACTTTTGGATTAAACAGAGTATGTGAAAGAGAAAGAAAGAGAGAGAGGGAGACAGAGAGAAATTAAGGAAAATAATTCAGAGTACAGATTAACTAATGCCAATTGAGTTTAAATATGAATTATAGAGAATATTGTAATCTTTAAATCTCTTCAAACAGTCGTTAATTAATTGCATGTTAAATTGACTTTTCAGTTCGAACATGTACGTTATTCCATAATAACATTGAAACGGTGTTATATTCAAAAGTCAATTGATTATAGAGCAGAAAAAGTGCCCTTAAACTTCCCCATTTAATAAACATTTTATTTTCGTTATTTTCGTTTGTGAATTGTTTTACATATTAAACTAAATTGGCTCATAATCAAAAGTTTAAGAAAATACAAAAAAAATTAATTGAGAATTAACAATTAAAAGAAAAATTTTTTACATTAAAATGTTGTTCCATTTTAGAACAAAACTGTTACGTGAGTATTTAATTTTTTGTTTTTTTTTTTAATAATACTTAAATAATAAATGCGAAACTTGTTGATTAATCAACGTATTTCCCATTTTGTATTAGGACTAGCAAATTGGCTGATCAATACATGCATACCAGAATAAAAATTACTTTAATATTAATCTAATAGTTAGAAAAAACTTGCAAATGATAGCAATAACAAGCAGTTGCAAATAAAAGAAAATCACTTTCGTTTGCATTAGATTAATTCACAGGCAACCAAATGTAAATTATACTATTAGAGGAAATATTGGCAAATGCACAATGTCATATAACAATCACACACAATAACTATTTCCAATCCCAAACTCATGTGATTCAAGAAGCTATCAATTTATATCGCATAATGTAAAAATCGTGCTATATTATGGAATTTAGGAAACGCATTCTATGCCGGCAAAGACGAGAACAAATATGTGAGGGTAGTTTACTAAGTCCCAATAGATTAGTCTTTTGGCTTTAAATCTTTCAAATAACTATCTTTATTCATCTTAAATTTGTTCTCCCCTTGTTTCTCAAGTTTGATGACAAAAAAGTAGTGACAGCCAAAAAGCAGCCAAATCTGCAAAATATGATTCGGTGGGGTTAAAGTCCCTCTAGAGCTGGGCTGTTTTGAAATTAATTTTTTGAATTTTCGATTAAATCTTTTAGAACACCACAATTAAAATTAAAAGTTAATTTGCACAATGATCATATCTCACTATTTTTATTAAGCATCCGGTGAGATACAGAAACAATCCAACTTTATTGCTTTGAAAAGACTACCTATCAAAATCAAACTGCCTACAAGATATGTAATTCAATACTATATAAAGTTCTGCATTATTTTTCATTTTATTTTTATTTTGCGTTATAGAGATAATGCTTTGTTAAAATCCCCCGTAAATAGTTTTATAGCAGAATCTCTAATATGGAAATAGATTGATAGGAAATACAAAAGTAATGAAAGAATTCATCTATGATGAGTTATGATGTTTGTTGCTTACTCTTGCTCTTAAAGAGTCATAATGCTCTATAATGAATCATTAATTTGTTTCTCTTACCTTACTTTCAGTTTCCAAACAAACAGTGATTCTATGGTTAACATATTTAATAATATCATTATTATCATGTACGCATGCTCAAATATGGCAGCAATCTCATTCAGCAATAGCCAAAGAGAAAAATGTTCAATGGAAAGAGTATTTAAAGCGTTTTAATGAAGGAGCCGAATTATATAGTCTCGAATTTCTAGCCCATATTTCAAATGAATCGCCAAGAACAAATTACATGGTATCACCATTTTCTGTTTGGTCATTACTACTTTTATTGACAGAAGGTGCTGGTGGACAAACTCTTAAAGAATTACAGAACACTTTACATATTGGGAATGATCAAAACTATTTACGATCGACTTATCAACAAATTAAAAAATACTTAACGTATGTACAAATAAATTTTTTATTATAATAAATCGATTGTGTCAGTTAAGTCATGGACAACAGTTCAAATAGGATATTTGTACTTGGATTCTGTGAAATTATTGAATTACCGTTTATATTTTACTATTTCTTATACAAAATACGATTTACTTTTTTTTAGAGTTAATACAACAACAATTCAAAGTGCCACATTTCAAGCCTTATTAACTGATATTAATAAGCCAGTAAATCGTGATTACGAGAAAATTGTAACAGTTTACTATGAATCAGCGTTAATACCGGTTGATTTTCTAGACATCAACAATACAGTTACCCAAATTAATAATGTTATTGAAAAGGCGACACAAGGCCTCCTGCCATACACAGTCCAACCGCAAGACTTTAGAGATGCTAATCTATTAATGTTGTCGTCACTATACTTTAAAGGGGCATGGCAGGTAAATAAATTTTTAATTATAACGGACAATTTTAATTAAAATATTTATTTTTGCATTATTTGTGAAAGAGTAAATATAATATTTATAAAATCTATTTGGAATAGTTTAATAAGCTTTAAAAAAAGAAATTCATTCACAATGTTTCTCAAACTTACGATAATTTGTAAAGACACGTAAAAAAAAGACAAAAAAGATCGGTCACAATTATTTATCACTTTCATATAAGTTGAGACTAGCAACTCCAAGAACGTACTAAACTCATAAAGCGTAAGAGTTTCTAAGAAAAGTCTAACATTAGATACAGAAAGGTGACGTCCAATGTACATATCTTTTGGTGTATGTTACGGCTGGCAAATCCAGTAACTAAAATACATTTAAGACCGAAATTAAATTAAATTATTGTAGAACTAAATAAATTGATGAATCATAATAAGCTATCTTACTCAAGAGGAAAGCATGTTTTTGATGCTAACTTATGAATAATCATATTATTTTCTAAATCATTATTACTTGTAGTATCCGTTTCTCAAAGAGCACACTCACAAGGCACAGTTTTATGATGAGTTTGGTATGCCTTTAGGAAATGTTGATATGATGACCCAAATTGGGCCATTTGTATATGTTGGTATAAAAGAACTAGAGTCCCATGTACTGGAATTACCCTATGGCGTTTTGAAACGATTATCGATGTTGATAATTTTACCCAAAAAAGGTGTTAGCCTTAACAAAGTTACCAACAATTTACGAAGCTTTCGTATCAATGAAATATTTCGACGTTTAAATGACTCAGTGACTGATTTTGAAAATGAGCCAGTTGAAGTGTTTATGCCGAAATTTTCAACGGAAACTCACTTTTCATTACGCACAATTCTAACAAATATGGGCATAGCCGATGTATTTGAGCCAGACTTTGCCGACTTAAATAAAATCTCAAAAGATTTATATGTGTCAAGCGTATTTCATTCCACCCGAATTATTTGCAATGAAGAAGGTACTGAAGCAGTTGCCATAACAAAGGCCACATTGTCTAATAAATCAACACCGCCACGATTTTATGTAAATCGCCCATTCTTGTATCTAATTGTGGAAAAAACTGCAAATATTTTATTATTTGCTGGTGAAATCAAATCACTTTAATTGAAATAATCACGAGAGTATCATATTAGATTAAATTATTTGTTATTGTTTATTTATTTCTTCGGACGGCCCGCTGTCTTTTTACCACCACTAGACGTCTGCTTGTCTTTATTTGTTTTACTTGAGACTAATGGATGCGTTTCTATAAAGATATAATATGCAAAATAAAAAGGCAGAAACTCTAAGATGGTCTGAATAAAATAAGGAAAATTAAATGTGAAAATGTTACCTTCAATTGGTGCATCTGGCAAATCTACATCATAATGAGAGATTTTCTTCTTTTTCGGTGGTAAACTATCACTCATTTCCGATTCTGTATCTTTAGATGTATTACCATCTAAACCATCCTGCGCTGACCAACCATCTTCCGGATCATCAACTTCTGGCGCAATGGGCAAGAATTGTAAAGCATCTTCGTTTTCACCATCTTCATCGGATGAACAAAATGCTGCCACTGGTTCGACTTTTTGTACATCGACCTCGATTTCTTCATCGATATTGGCATCAGCGCTCAAATCTTGAGATTTATCTTCATCAGTTATATCAAATTCTGATTCTCGTTCCTCATATTCGACATTTTCATCTAACTCCTTGAAATCTGGAGCAAACGCTGACCAATTTTCTACTTGATTTTGTGCCCAAATTGATACCAAACCCGAACTAATGCTAGCAATAATTGGGCGTACTGGATGCCACACAACATCCAGTAATAATTCACCTTTTGTGCCATGTAGAATTTTCACAAGATTACCTATGGATTTCTCCCAAATGTATAAAGCATGTTGCCGGGCACTACCAGCACAAATATATTCACCATCACCAGAAAAGCAGCATTTTTTCCATGTAGTCCTAACGTATATGCGTATACAAATTAAATAAATCTTATATTTTGGGCGATAGATGTATTTTGGACTTACTTATTAACTAAATCTTGTAACTTTTGTATAGGTTCAGGCTCTCCATCTTTCCCTTTAGTTAAAACCTCTTTAGAATCGTAGACCCTTATAACGCGATCTGACGTGTTGATTAAGAAACCACTAAAAGAATAATATATCATTGGTCATTGTTACGTGCTATACGGATTTGTGTATAACTCCTACTCTCCACGACGAGCAAATTCAATACTTTTCACTGCTGTAGCACTGGAAGTGCCAACAATAATACGAAAGCTGGCAACAATCTCTAATGTTTCAACATCTAAAACTAAAATCTTGCCTTTAGCATTTCCCGTATAAATATGTTTACCACGTCGATCAAACGAGGCCACTATATTTAGATCACCCTAAAATGACAATACTCTAATGACCTTTCGAAATTGTACATAAATACTATTAATACTTACATCAGAATCTAAAGGTAAACATTTGTGATTGTTTCCAATATTAACAAGTACGGCAGCATAACGCATAGGACAAACCAAGAATCTTGCATCGTTACGCGGATCAAATTGAACTTTAAGAACTGGAGAGGGAAAACGGAATTTCTTTTCACAATCACCAGATAGAACATCCCATATACAAACGTTGTTATCGGTAGAAGCTGATAATAACTATAAATATCACATACGCGTATAAAAAAAATGGTAAATAAAATGAATGACTACAGTAATTTACCTTATGACCATTGCGTGTCCAACTTAAACTACACACTGGATGTACATGTGCCGATATAATTTTGGCTATGCCTCTTGTTAAGAAATCCCAAACAACGATACGGCCATCATTACATCCCACCGCTAATAAAGTGCCATATTTATTAAATGTACATGTTACAGCATATGATATACAATCCAATGTGCCATCAAACTCTTCTGGATAATTTTGCCCAAATGACTCTATTCAATAATTAATATAAATTGCAATCTTTAAAACCTTTTGATTATTTTATAAACAAATAAATTCTTTGTAGATTTACCAAGTAATTCCAAATTCATTTTATCTTTCAAGCAGCATAAACAAACAAAATTGCATATATCAAGTAGAATGCAAAACACAACAAACACAACGCGACAAGGAAATTTTCACTCAAGTACAATGAGTGAAAAGAGCAAACTACATATTGTAGTTAATGAATTTCTTTAGTGTAGTTAGTTGGCAATATTATTATAATTTAGGAATTTGCCTAGAAAGAAAGCCTGTTACAATGATTCTACGGAAATCATTCATTAATTAGTTTAAAGTTTACATTCATTTAAAAATCATTCTTAGAAAATAATAAAAAATACGATTGTACTTTTATTGTTTTTTATAAAACAAATCAAACTATTAGTATTTCCTATACATGACCTTAACTTGAATGAATGTTATCAATTTATTGTGCTTAAAAGTAGCACGCTTTTTTATTTAAGCACATAAAGAGAAAACAACACAAAAAAAACAAAATTTTATATTTTTTATATAATATACAATAGACAATTAAGAAACAACTGACAAGTTGTGTAGTTAATACAAAGCATAAAAAAAATAAAGACATCAGTAAAAGTAGTAAAAAGGAAAAAAAAATATAGCAGAACACTTTCATTGTGGTATTTACACGAAATATATAATATTAAAATTAGAAAATATACAAAATAATTTTCATAAAATATTGTAATTCATCTTTTACCTATGTACATGAATACACGTTTTTTTAATTGAGATTATCGTTCGGTAGCGCCACGAACTCTTTTTATGGAAAACGTGTGGTAATAAACCAAAAAAAAAAAAAGGAGCGACGTAGGCAAATTTTTCTTATAAAATCATTTTTGGCCTTGTAATATTGAAATACAACAATTGAAGAAGTCTAAATTTAACATTTCATCGCAAAACTCTTTTTTTCAATATAAATTGAAATTAAATTACATCCATGAAGGTTTCAATCTGTTCATGTATACAATTCATTTGTCTTCTTTCATTATATTTTTTTTTAGTTTTTTTTTTTTTTTTGGTTAGCTATATTCACTGTATAGCGTGCATATAATTTTATTCATTTGGATGTGTTTGTATAGGTGCGTGACGCTCAAATTTACTGTATTTAATGTTACATACAATTCATTAGAAACTGCTTTCCTAATATTGAATATTTTTTGAGTGTGTTCCATTGATCTAACTATAAAATGTATGTCATTTGTTATCATTTAGTTGCGGCAGAACAAGTGCGGGAGGTCTTCGTTCGGTTTTGTTTATTTTGTTTTTTTGGTTATAAAAGATAAAGGAGGCCAACTATAGACATAGCAATAACAAATATCAAAAAGAGATTTGTGAAAACAGAAGGGGAATAAGTAGAAAAAAAAGAGGAAGATAGGAAAATTTGAAAAAGATCACTTCTACGATTAAGCGCTCACTTTTCGTTTGAAGTGCGAGATCCTTCCTTATTTAAAATAAAAAAATGTCCGGGGAAGAAACGTCTGCAGATCGAAATGTAGAAATATGGAAAATAAAAAAACTTATTAAAAGTCTAGAAATGGCACGGGGCAATGGTACCAGCATGATTTCATTAATTATACCACCAAAAGATCAAATATCGCGCATTAGTAAAATGTTGGCGGATGAATTTGGCACGGCATCGAATATTAAGTCTCGCGTTAATCGTTTGTCTGTATTGGGAGCCATCACATCCGTGCAGCATCGATTGAAATTGTACACCAAAGTGCCTCCAAATGGTTTAGTTATATATTGTGGCACAATAGTAACAGAAGAGGGTAAAGAAAAGAAGGTCAACATTGACTTTGAACCATTTAAACCTATCAACACGTCCCTATATTTGTGCGACAATAAATTCCATACGGAAGCCTTGACAGCTTTACTAGCCGATGACAATAAATTTGGTTTTATCGTTATGGATGGTAATGGTGCTCTATTTGGTACGCTACAGGGTAATACGCGTGAAGTATTGCACAAATTTACTGTTGATTTACCAAAAAAGCATGGACGTGGTGGTCAGTCAGCGTTACGTTTTGCTCGTTTACGTATGGAGAAGCGTCACAATTATGTGCGCAAAGTGGCAGAAGTGGCCACACAATTGTTCATAACGAATGATAAACCCAATATAGCTGGACTTATATTAGCGGGTAGTGCTGACTTTAAAACTGAATTAAGCCAATCTGATATGTTCGATCCTGTAAGTATACACCGTTTTCAACATATTAGAATGCAAAAAATTTTATAGTCACTTTTTAAATGGTCATATATTCCAAATTCCAATTTGTATGTTCATTTGCGAAGTTATACAAATATTGCAATGTCCAACTTTAAATCTATTTTGCTTAAATCTGATCAACTTTAAAAATTGGCTTTAAAAAAGAACAGCATTGAATCAAATCACTCTTATAATAACATGGTCTCGTAAAAAAGAAAATTAATATAAAAATAATTTATTAAAATTTTCATAAGGAATATTATAATATAACTATAGAAAATTTAGATTCATTAGATCAATGTTTGTGAAAATGTTGCTTTGTTCCTTGTATGATAATATTAATTATAACAAAGAAGAAAATTATATTTGATCGAGGCCAAGTTTTCAATATCCACCATTTAGATTCTACATATTTTACACGTTATGGACGTACCCGACAAAAAGTGCAGGTCTAATATTTTATATGTAGATTGATTTACATACAATATTATTGTAATGAAAAATATATAAACTTTACGATATCTCGGAGGTTGCTTTTTAATATATTGGAGTACAATGCGTGTATCCCCAACTTTCTAAAAATTAGTTATAATAAAAATTAAAATTTTTAACAATATTAATAGCGATTGATGTGTAATACGTAAAAATTTTACACGCTTGTTGATTTTGTTTGTTTTGGTTTGGTTTGGTTTCTTAGAGACTGCAATGTAAAGTAATAAAATTGGTTGATGTGTCATACGGTGGGGAGAATGGTTTTAATCAAGCCATCGAATTGGCCGCTGAATCATTGCAAAATGTGAAATTTATCCAAGAAAAGAAATTAATCGGTCGTTACTTTGATGAAATCTCTCAGGATACGGGTAAATATTGTTTTGGTGTTGAAGATACTTTAAGAGCATTAGAATTGGGTTCAGTTGAAACATTAATTTGTTGGGAAAATTTGGATATACAACGATATGTACTCAAAAATCATGCCAATTCGACATCAACGACAGTATTACATTTAACGCCAGAACAAGAAAAAGACAAATCACATTTTACCGATAAAGAAACTGGAGTTGAAATGGAATTGATAGAGTCTCAACCTTTATTGGAATGGTTGGCAAACAATTATAAAACATTTGGCGCCACTTTAGAAATTATAACTGATAAATCTCAGGAGGGTAGTCAATTCGTTCGCGGATTTGGTGGTATTGGTGGTACGTATTAGTATATCATTTTAGGCATCATAATGTGCTCCTTTTTTCCGGCCTTTCTTGAATTTAAAAAAAATAACAACTACAAATTTCTATTATTTTTTTGCAAGCCTAACCAGAAGTCCTTCCCTCCGCTGTCCATTTTCATTAAAATTACAAAATTAAAAAATATTGTATTGCTAGATTATGACTAATTGATTGAATACCGTGTTCGTATTTTTCTTATTCCTCTTTTTCTATTACCATTATTATCATTTTTAATGTAATGTTTTTTGCTGATTTTTCTTTTTGTTGTTTTTCTGTTATTGCTGCATTATTTCTGATATGTGAAACTGTTGCTAGGAATTTTACGTTACAAAGTAGATTTTCAATCACTGCAGGCCGATGAACCATTGGAAGATGTTGATTTGGATGACTATTAAATATCAATTTATGTTCCAAAGGGTTTTCATCTAATTTGTTTGTTTTCCTTTTCAAACCGAACAAACAACCGAAAAAAATACTAAGTGCAAATACATGCATACAAACATAGATATATTCAAGTGCATTCATTAAACATTAAGCAGACTTTTTAATCTTTATTTTCAATCACTTTTAAAGTCATTCTTGTTTATGAGTTATTGTGAACAATTTAAAAACTTGCCACTAAGTTCTAAATATCTGTTTTTCATTATATGCCAAAAAAAGGGAAAAATTAAACCATAATAAAGTATTATTTTTTTTATTCTAGTTTTTTAAAAAACAAAAGCATTTCTATAAATTTTCTTTCTCCTAATTTTACCAATTTAATTATTACGCTTTACAAATATAGGATTTTAATAAATGAATAAAGGACTTAAAAAAAGATTAAAAGCAGAAGTATTTAAAAAATTTGAAATTATTTTCTGAAACCCCATTCAGCTATAACTCTTATGGCCAGCTTTAACGTTTCTGTTTTAACATAATTTTAAACATCCAAATTAATTGCGGATCCTAATAAGCATAGTAATAAAATATGCCAGAATATGCTTTCTCATTAGCATAAGAATAACTAGAAAAACATCAGAGGCTACTTTATAATATAACCCAATAAACTAACAAAAGTCAGGAACAAAGTATATGAAATAAAAGAAACCAGAACTAACTGAAGGAAGTAACTCTGAATTCAAACTAAACAAATCAAAACAAACATTCATATAAAACTTATCTGTGTATCTTTCTGCTGATAATAACATGGTCAAAACGAAATACGTTAAATAAAGGCCAAAAAAGAAAAGAAACCTTTGATTTTCAAAGTATTTGCTATTGAATTGTTTACTTGAACTACAAAAAAAATTCCAGTGTTCGCTAAACTTTTATTTGTTTTAGTTTAATTTAAACGTTAAAGTAAAATATTTTCTTTGTTTTAACTAGTTAATTTTTATATATTATTTTGTTTTTGTTGGTCATTATTATTTTTTTATTTTCTTGTTTCATTTATTTTATTTTTCATTTCACCAGGAATTTTGCGTTATAAAGTGGATTTTCAGAGTATGCAATTGGATGAATTGGACAATGAGGATTTCGACTTAGATGATTATTAGATAAATTCTACTCATATTCTGCCCTGCAAACACACACATACATACCACTCTTTGTACACATCTAATTTAAGCACACTTTTAAATTCATTAATCAAGCAACAAATGATTGTCATTCAAGAATTGAATTTAAAAAAACAAAAGAAGATAAAGTAAAAACGAAATTGGTTCTTAGAGATCTAATGCATCTTTCTCTCTTTCTTGTATACCTTTTTGTACACATTCTGTGTCTCTATCTGCATTACTTATTGAATTGGAGATAAAAAAAAATTATAAAAACATAGAGAAGGAAGATGGGAAAATCAAATTATCGTTAAAAAATATGAAAAAGAATAACAAGATAAAACAAAAAAAAACAGAAAAATGGAAAAATAGAATAATAGAAAACTTTGTTTACAGTTCGTGCATGTTCGGTGTTCGTGTGTTCAACGGCCAATATATTTATTTGAAACGCTTGATTATGTTTTTTTTTAAGATAATTGCGTTAGATCACTTTTATATTCCGGCATATAAAGAAAAAAATTTTTTTTTTACATTTTTAGTAAAAGCAGCTAAAACTCTTAGTTATATTGCGGATATATCCCACATTTTGTAAACATTTATATATGCGTAGCACATAAAAATACAAATTCATTCATATTTATCGAAAATAGTAATAAAAATTTTTAATTAATAAAAAAGAAAAAAAAAGAAAAAAGAAGTAAACAAAAGATAAAAGAAATACGTAACATAAACAAGCTCTAAATCCATTCGAATCATTCAATTTCTCTTTGTTTGTTTTGTTTTTACCATAAATCATCAATTTATTTAGGATTTACAAATCAAATAGGGATTGCTGGTGAAACGGATATTGTTCAGTATTTTAATAGTTAGACGGAGTTAAGGCTGAATCATATTCAGTTATAGGTAGTAAAATGTAAATGAATGAAATGTAGGTAAATAGAGGAAACTAATCCGCTGAGGTTTTTCATTTTCATTCATGTATGGATACATGTACTAAGGAAAATAACAAAAATGGAATATGATAAATATGGAGACGGATGGTACAATAATTTATGGTACTATCTTTTATAAAATACTTTCATTATTAAACTATTGAATTGTCCTTTTATTGAAGAAAGGCAGACTTCTCTGATAAATGTATTGATACTGTAGAATGCAGTTCTTTTTGCCATGCTATACAGAATGAGAAACATCTTGATCAACATTTTCAATGAAAAATGAAGAAGTATCAAAAAAAGGTAAAATGATTCCCTATTATTTCAATATTCCAAAATTTTCCAAATGTCTCCAAGTGCAAAATTAATTATCATTTTATGAATTCATATATTTATGACTATAGAATTTCTTTAATCCATCTAAAATTCAGCATAAATATATCATGAAAGATTGGATTTTAAATCCGGAAGTTAGAGAACATCACATCGTAACGACGAGATGCATTTTGAATTTTTTGTCTTGTTTTATTTTTCTTTTTTTTTTTTTGTGTAAGCAAACCAAATCAAATACATTACGCATGCATGTGTGTGTCATTATTCTCGATGAACTTTTTTTTTTGTCACTTAATATAGAAAAGCATGATTTTTCCTTTGATGACATAGAATGTAATGATGTCGTGAATATTTCTGCCATAAAAATGATTCACAAGAAAACACTTTCAAAATGTATGCAATATTTAGTGGGCGTATATTATAAAGAAAAATTATTTTATCTAAATTAGAGAAAATAATAATAACGGTAATAATTGTTGCCGTTTAACAAGTGCCTCAAATGTCACATGTAGCAAATTAATAATTGAAAGTAGGAAAAAGTTGTTTTATTATTAATTATAATTTGTATTATTTTATATTTTTACATAAATAGATGAATATTAACTAAAATATGATAACATTGGCGAATGAGTTACGACGATTATCATGTTTACACAAACTACTTACTCCACTATTAAATCGTCATTTCTTATATATTTAATAAATTATTCGAAAAGTTCGCACTACATTATACGTCACCATTTTTGTATTTTTTTTGTTTACCTACAATTTTTATAAGTAAAGAACGCTTCATTTTCACTCATTGTTGCATGAACTTTAATAAGCAATCTGATTTGTTTCCATATATGTGCGTATGTATATATATATATATATATATATATATATATATATATATATATATATATATATAAGTGTGTACGTTGTGTATGTGCTTGTGAGCATTTGGCGGTTCTCTTGGTGTTGAATTCATGCAGCATCATTTCAATTACGAGAATTTACATGATCTGTAGGATTGTTCTACATATTGAATTGATCTGAGTCTAATGAACTCACAGACTGTGTAATTGATTATTTTAATGGAAATCAAACAATAAAATTTCATATTGAATTTTAAACCAAGATCACAAACATGTTAACTTTACAAGTCTTAATGCAAATAAAATAGACATGAAAGTGTAATTGTTTAGCAAACCCCTGTTTCACTTTAAATGGGTTAATACTTCTTCGTGTTTGAGAGTCGTAGTTGATGTGATGGGTGCTTATGTGATAATATGCAAAAGTCGTCCACGGCCGACTAATTTATTCAATAGAAAATATTTTTATTAAAAAATATCGTTGTGTAAGAAACTTCTTTTTTTAAATCGATCTGTCAAACATTATTATTATTATTATTTTTTTTTGGTAGATTAAAACGAATAAATATTTTGTTTTGTATGAATCTTTTTTATATACATAAAAAAATATCAAAAAAAAAATTTTTCTATTACAAATGTAAATGCATGATACTTACATATCGATTGATGCTCATTTTGTTTTTATTATACGCTAATTTCTTTTTGAAGAAGATACCTAAAGGTACTTAATTAAATAATAGTAATAAACTTTGCCCTATAAATCTCTTAATATATTTCTCATCTCATTTTTTCGTTATATGCAAACTCATGAATCATTTATAGACATTATGAGAACTTATGTGTGCATAAGTGTGACTCAAATAGCATCAAAATCGTTTGTAATAGCACAATTTGACTGGAATCAATTTTACATTCTTGCAAACATTTTATATGAATACTATGTTTAATGGAGGCAGCGTTTGTTGCTTTTCTTCGCGTGTTTAATTCAACTTCACTTATGTTACATTTTTAAAGGTTATATATTCAATACCTTAGAGGAATGATTGGACCATTTGATATGTAGCAAGACCTTAAGCATATATAAACAGTGTTATCTTTTTCATTTCATTCTATTTTGAGTATTAAATAACAGTGGCCCAGAAATTTATAGTTAAAACTTTGATAGCCATGGGGACTTATTTCTAAGTCTTACATAAGTTTTGACAACACCATCTATACTCCAAGGTATATGCTTTTGACTGGCTAGTACTTATGTAAGATAAAAAAATAAAAAACAGACTATTAAAATTTAAGTATAAATTAGTAACTCATACAAAGTTATAAATAAATTTTTTAAACATGGAACGTTGTAATGGTATGTTTGAAGTTGCCTTGGACGGATCAAAGAAAAAAAATAAATAAATAAGAGAACTTTTAAAAAAGAATTTCAATTGTAGGATTCTTTCAACTCAAAAGAAATTCTATGAATTATTTCCTAGAAACGATCTTTGGATGTGGCGCTAAATTCCAATTCATTTAAATTGTGAATCTCTTGCAATTCTTGGAATTTCTCATGATCCCGTATATGTGCGTAATTGGCCGATAAACACATCAAATAGTGCACCAAACTTAATATAATTAATAATGTGGCTAATGTAGCCAATATGAACATGACTTCAGCATTTTCAACAGCATCTTTGCAAAATGCTTTAATCTCATATTTTTCACAAATTTTCATATCGTCTGGTTGAACACTGGCCGGAAACATGAAATCTATATATGAATGAAATGAAAATTTATTAGTAGATGAAATAAATAACTGAAGCAGTAGTTAAGTAGTTGATAAATTTCCAAGATCATACGTTAAACTATATAAAATAATTCTTTACTTACGAAATTGTGTTAAATCGATGCAACTTAATGAATTTTCAACACTGGAACACATATTCCAAAACATTGTATATATGAATGTGCATACGACCAGGAAACAGAACACAAGCAGCCACACAAAGTTAAGGCAGTATGTTAAACCCATCAGCTATTTACACACACAAAAAAAGGAGCAACGGAAAATAGGTACCAAAATTTGAAAATGTTTTATTTTTGTTTTGTATTTAACAACATACCACAGCACAAGATATACGGCCACCCACACGTGATCGCCATGCTTTATAGACCTTATAACGTGTGGCGCCAGTTGCCAAAAATCCTATAAATAAAATCATAAACGCTAAGGCAGCCATTCCAGCAGCTATTATCACGAATATCATTTGGATTGCCTCAATCCTATAATCATTTAATCATGTAAAATTTCAAGAAAAACAAATGCATATATTAATATACAACTATTATATATACATGCCCCACAATTTCACTTTAGTTGATAAAAAATATGGAAAGTCAAATATGTGGGAACTTGCCCTCAATGTTCAGTTTACAAATGGAATGGAATTGAAAAAAATTAACTTATTTTACTTAAATATTACACATGTTTCATGTACTTAAGTTTTACATTGTAAATGAATAATGAATATTTACTGAATATAATAGACAAACAGAAAATTTAGTCTGATTCGACGGAAGTAATGATTTCAGAATGAGCAACCTGCTTCATGTTATTATGTTATTATATATAATTAAAAGTGATTATTACGTTCTCCTTCTAAGGCCATTTACTTAAAGTGCCCTAATACACTACTTTATAGAATGGTATTGTAATATTTCTAGAAAAAGTGGAGCTTTTGATTACCATATTAAGCGTAAATGGAAAACTTGATCCATCATGATGACAGTTAAGGAAGCACCGCGATACATTGTTCCGCAGAATATGCCAACACCTAATAAACACATTATTGTTGCTATTAGAGTTGCATAAGGTATACGAACCATACATGATTGGCAACAATCACCTTGGTTAGTGTCATGTTTAGCATAACGCGCCAGAAAACGATCTGATTGGTAAATACTTTGGCGACGCAATGATCTATTACTGTTACTATAATTTTGATTGTGTCTATTAAATACTTGTGTAATAACCGCATCATTATCAAAATTTGTTTCCAATAATGCTTCTTCATATATATCTTGCCCGCCATATACACGGCCATGATTATTATGATTAGAACCACCATTCGGTGACATTGCAATTGAACTCATTATTCCACAAGCAATGCAAAATGACTAATTAGCTGAGCATTCTCTACTCTACAACACCGCTAATCTATTATTGTAATGTAAAGTTGACTTCATTTATTCATTCATTTATCCATTCATACAAAAATATATTTATCAAATTGCACATATATATATATAAATTTATATACACACATATTTATACATATTTTACACAAACACATATATACCTAGATTAATTTTATTGTAAATTCTTAAATTTTCTCTTTACATAACTAAACATGTTTACATGTAAAATGTTGAGTGCAATGGCAACATTGTTTCTATGCACGCTGTGTTGTTAATTACTGAATGCCATAACAATGGAATGATAACGTTTATTTATATATATATATATATATAAGTATATGCATGTATAGGATTTTGGAGCTATTCGTAAGCAAATAGAGTTGAGGGTGTTTTACTTTTTCTTTTCCTTAATTTATTTGTTCAGTTTTTTTAGGAAAAAATCGCTTACCCATTACAAAAATAATTTAACAAAACCAAAATTATTTTAACACTTTTGCAATGAAATTGATAAAAATTTGTATTATAAATTAGACACTCCCGACTTTTTAATTTTATGAAGCTTAATATAAATTACTTTTATGAAAAACACACATACACACACAGATGTACGTGTATATATATATGTTTATATGCATATACTTTGTTTAGCGTAATTTATGCAGAGAAAAATACTATAACAAATCACTAAAATTAGCAAAGAAAAATGTAAAAATTACAAAGCGAACTATAACATAAAGCCAAGAAAGAAACGCAACAAACTATGCATAAACTTAAAACGTCAAAAGAAGTTTAACTCCTAACTAACTATTACAACAGAAAAGAAAACTCGTTTATTTCTACAATCTCTTTAAGCAGCCACTTTAAACTATTGATGTACTTAAGGTGTAAACAGAAAATGCCAAGACTTATCAGAGTTATCGATAACAGAGAAATGAAGAAAAAGATGGAATAACGGTAAATAAATTGTGTTGGCATTGCCACTTTAAGCAATAATGTAACCGTTACATTTAAGTACACGTATTAGTTTTAGTGTGAAATATAATTATCTGAAATAAAACAAAATTAGGCGAAGCATTGTGTATTTATTTATTTGGTTTCAAGTTGAATCATAAAGTGATCCTCTTTATTGTGAAAGCACTTTACTTGACATTAAATTTAAAACACAAAAATTTTATCTATATATAAACTGACGTTTCCATTTTTAACAAAATTTACAAATTTTACAATATTACGAAAATGGAAAATTACTTAATAGCAATTTTAATCGAACTACGAAGTAATTTTTATCAAAAAAAAACGTAAAAAAGACAATTGCGAAATTATGCAGAAATCCTTAAATCATGCTGTACATGCATTAATGTTTTTCCATATTATTCTCTATTGATTGAGATAGAACTCCTAAAGCAAATTCCACATCTTTTTTTGTAACGCACATTGGAGGCGCAATTCGTAAAACATTGCCACAGAGGCCGCCTATACCTATAAGGATGCCCATATTTTTACATTCCTCCCAAATATTCAATACACATGATTTTTGTAATGGGGTCTTAGTTTTACGATCACTGACCAATTCAACACCAATCATTAAACCTTGGCCACGAACATCGCCAATAATTTCAAAACGATCTCTAAGATATGCTAAACCTTTTAAAAAGTAAGTTCCCACATCTAAAGCATTCTTTTGTAATTGTTCTCTTTCAATAACATCAAGTACAGCTAAACCAACAGCACATGCCAAAGGATTACCACCGAATGTATTAAAATGGAGTGCCCGATTTAAATTTTCTGCTATTTTTGCAGTTGTTACTACAGCAGCTATAGGAAACCCATTACCCATGCCTTTGGCTATAGTAACTATATCAGGTATAATATCATGACTTTCAAAGCCCCAAAAATGATAACCAGTACGACCGAAACCGCTTTGTACTTCATCGGATATAAATACACCTCCATTAGCTCTAACAAGAGCAGCAGCTTTTTTAATATAACCTTGTGGAAATTGTACAACACCGCCAACACCTTGTATAGATTCAGCAAACATTCCAGCCACTTTGCCACGTGGTATAAGGTACTTAAATATCTCTTCTAGTTCATTATAGTACATATCACCAGCCTTGCAGTTACTATTTTCCACACAATCACATTCACGATCGATTTGTACCGGTGACTTACGACAATACCGCCCACCCCATAAGCCTTTATATGGATCTGGATTCATAACGCTATAGATATTGTTAGATAGACCAGCAAGAGGAAAACGCCATGCTGAATGTGCCGTTAAACCCATGGTAAATGGTGAGGCTCCATGATATGCATTACGCAAACTCAGAATATCATAATTACCCGTATGCAAGCGCGCCAACAGCATTGCTAAATCATTCGCTTCTGAGCCTGAATTAACAAAATACACGGTTTTCAAGTCACCTGGCATCTTTGATGTTAAACATTTAGCATATTCATGAATCTTTGGATGCATATAAATATTTGTTGTATGCCACAATGTATTCATTTGATCTGTCAAAGCTTTATTTACTTTAGGATGGCAATGGCCAATTGAAACGGTTACAATGCCACCAAACAGATCTAAATAACGTTTACCCTCATTATCATATAACCATTGCATATGACCATTATGGATGATTAATGGTTTTTTAAAATGTGGCACAAAATTTGGTGTTAAATGTTGTTTGCGCAATTTTACGATTTCTTCATAATTTGGACCTTTATATGGTGACACTTTATAATCGCAATTTGGCATTTCATTTGTTGTAATAAACTCTTTTACATTACTGCTGCTTTTACAACGATTCATGTTTAAATATGTAAAGCGCTCTTTACATTTAATGGAAATCACAGCATTTCGTTTGTACTGATCTTCAATATTAAAAATGAAAGAAAAAATCAGTAAGAATGCACTTACCTATAGAATAAAACAAATATTTGTCACACGAATCAATCAAGTCAGGTTGGCCGAGCGGTCTAAGGCGCCAGATTTAAGCTCTGGTTCCCGGGAGGGAGCGTGGGTTCGAACCCCACACCTGACAAATTTTGTATTTGACAACTTTTTTTAATGCAATTTTTAATTATAATTCACAATTCACTAAACCAACAAAACAAATTTTTATTTCGCAAGTTTTTATTTCGCAAATTTTGCGCGTTACAAATTGAATATACAACTTAACAGTTTAGATAAAACTTTCGGACATTTTTACATATATTTATGATGCGTTTAAGTTAAAATAAAAAGCAATTCAGAGAATTACTAGAAAAGTACTTCAATAAAAATCTTGAAAGGGCAGTCACGACTATTGTATCTAATAACTACCACACAATACTTCGCCGATTACATGGTTACGCATATAGTTGAAATATCAAAAAAAAAGTACTATAAATGTTCTTCAAATTTTTGAAGTATTATGAAAATTAAATTGTATAAAATTAAAAAAAAAGTCTCATCTAAATCAATCTCTTTTATCTCCTTATTCTAAATGGAAGTATAACAACATACATAGTGATGGCAGTAAAGACATCACTTAGGCGTCCAATATTCCTTTCGTTCCGTTAACCAATTGATCATATACAATGTACCTCTAATTACTTATTTTTTGTATTTTATTTGTAAAGACCTACTTTTCGTACTTTGCACTCAAATCAAATCAAATGTTATTGACACTTAATTTGTACATTCCTTAAACACTTTCAGTTTTACTTGAATTACTGCAGACCGTTTCGTATAAATTTAAACAGAAACGTACATACACAACAGTGTATAGTGCGTAGAATCTGTTATCTCCGAATCAATAAAAAGTAAATAATTAAATTTTGTAAATACATACAATCTCCATCGAACATTACTCAACTTAATCTCTTCATTTCTCACTTACTTACTTAACTTATTTGACAAATTGTGTGACATTTTAAATTATATATTGAAACAATTAGTTTTACTATTTACTGTGATGCCTAAGTGGATATCTCATTTATCCGCTCAGTGTATTTATTGATATTGACATTTCACAGTCAATATCAATTGTAAAATATTTTTAACAATGTAAAATCAAAAATCAACTATTTATGTATGCCATTTATATGTGTGTAAACATACCCACACATGTATGCCAAGTTAAGTTGCATCGAAAAGCTTAATTCTTCATGTAATAAGAATTGAAAAGAATTCATTCAGTGTGAATGAATGACCCTCATGACGTAATTGTAGTTCAAATTGTTTATGCTAATTCCCCCAAAAGAGATTAATTAAAAAAATAATTTAATTTACTTTAACGAAATTATTGCTGTATAAAGAATTCTCATAGACGAAAAGGGTTACTTTAATTTGTTTGCTTTTAGTTAATATTAGATTGTGAGTGCGAAAATAATGCATTTATAATTCTAACTCTGAAGGACGGATCGACTCTAAAGGACTTACGATGCATATAACTTTAATTGGAACTATTATTAGAAATTAAAACTGATATTCGCAATTGATCTGATCACAACTCTGAGACAATGGAACTTTAAGATGTTACATTTTCGACTTTATTCGACTACACGATTTATGTATTTTTTTTAATTCTATAAAAAGTTTCTTCTTATAAAGTTAATTTTGTAAATTTCCTTTTTTTCCCCTATATCTATATTTACCATATACTTTTGTTTGTATACTTTTTAAAGCGTTTATTAGCAAAAATAAAATATGAAAATTGGAAAAATTTATTTCCTTTTTATGCTTTTCTTTTCACATGCTTACACTACAATTACATTATTTTCACGTCACTCATTTACTTAACTATATGACGGTTGCAAATTCTATGAAAATCATTAATAAACATAATATTTTGTTATAACATTAAACAGCGATTATTGCAAGCAAAATATTTTCAAAAAAAATTTTAACAAATATTTCTCAAAAACATTACATTATTATTATTGTTATTCTTATAATTGGTGTTGTTTTTATCTTATTTGTCATCTGATAATAGTTACAATAATGATAAAGTTTAAGTTGTTACAACAACAACAAATAAAAGAAAAGCCCTCATTTTTCTTTCGTTAACACAATTAATTTAATGGGGATTAGAAATATGCAAGTTTTAGGAAATGTTTGAATAATACATAATATATATACACACATAAAAATTATTGTAGACTTAATGTTAAAAAAAGAAACAAAAAAACAAAAAAAATTAAAATCTAGAAAAATCCGAAACTTTCAATAAATTAAGGTAAATAGTAATGTTCTAGGCCTATAACAAAAATTAAGGGCTTAAGATTCCGTTTGCTCTCTAGTTTTTTTGGTTAATTTTTATTTCATATAAATAGAATATAGTTTATATTATAAATTTTTATCCCTAAGGGCGCCGCAGTATCGTTTACTTCCAATAACACTCCATTTCATTTTATACTTCAACAAGAGAATTCACGAACGTTCGAAAATGGCATTTTTACAAATTAAATTTATCAAGATTGAATTTTTCATAGTGGTGATCATCATCATCATCATTATCATCATCACATTCATCTAGAAATTCTGAAAATAAATCTGGATTGGCATCTAAACATTCAAAATTTATATTTGAATGTTCAATGTCAGCGGCCATTTGACGTAAATTATCAACACCAGCTAACAATTGTCTGACAAAGAGAGAAAAAAAAAACGAAAAAAGTATTAAAGTAAAGATTTATCTATTTCTATTTTCTTTGGTTTTACATATAAAAATGACAGTAAATAACATACCTGAGATTACCTTCAGCATTGGCTGCTGCTGTTAGTAATTGTCTTGCAAAATGTTGGGATCGAGACAATCGAATACCATCTGTTGTTAGTACTCCACTATTGCGAATACTGTTTGACACTTTTACAGATGATGTAGCGGATTCCGTAGCACCAGTACCACTAGCAGCAGATGTAGTACCTGCTAGTGTAGCTTGCGTTGTTGAATAATCACAGCTTGTTACATTAAAACCTCCAACAGCACCCTCTCTTTCTCTTTCTCGACGTAACGCTTCCAATTCGGTCGTTAATTTAAGTATGTGTTGCTTTAATTTCATTTCGTGATTGGGCCCAACATACATTGAATGCTTTTTCCTTTCTTTCGTTTCACCTTCTTCTACCAAACTTTCTTTTGGCAATGCATTATTCCTATCATTGACAGCCAATTTATAACGGGTTTTTTGATATTCTAATACTTGACGTTCCAAATCATTAGCCCGCTTGGTTTGTTCACACAATGCCATCTGTGTTTCTGTTAGTTCCCGTTGAAGACGTTCATTTTCTTCACGCATTCTTGTTAATTGGGTAGTTACGGTAGAATCCTGAGGTGAACTAATTCTATTAGAGGGTAAACCCGTAGCTATATCAGCTAAACGTTGAGATGAATGAATGATGGGTCCGTCGGACAGAAAATCTGGTAACATTTTTGACCCACCTTGAACTGAGCTTGAGTTCACTGAATTCATTTCTGATATAATTGCATTGTGATTAACTAAATTATTACCCATTGACGATGGCCTTTCAATGCTTCCAGTAGAATTTTCTACATTGAGAGATGGGGCTGATCGATTTACATTGATATCCGGTTCTACGATTATTTCATTCGACCCATCTCCACATTTCGTTTCTTTGAAAAATTCATCAACTGGTGAAGTGTTTGGTGAATTCAATTGCATATCATAAGAATACCATGAATCCATCCAGTGATCTTGAACGAAATCAGGTAAAGCTGATGCTGTACCAGGCGGTTGCTGTGCTGTCGTTGGAACATCTGTTGAAGATCTATTAGGATTTGTAGCATGCGCACGATATTGAAAATCTGCACTTAAATTCTTAATTCGATTTACTGCACTATTACTACGATTCGTAATAGGACATTTATGTATGGGTAAATCTAATTTTAGTTTAGCATTGCTGTTGGCATTGCCATTGCCATTACTATTACTATCACCGCCACCACCACAATTTGTATTCGTATTAGACGATGTGCTGCAGTTCATATTGAGTGATAATCGAGTTGGACGATTGTCTTTAACTGTATCACACATGGCGGTATATCGTCGAAAAGGTGATGTTTGAGGCCGTGTCACATCATAATTCGAATATGAACGTTGAACATATTGCCCCAAATTATCACCCTGTTCTGCTGCAACAGCAGCAGCTGCAACAGATGTTGTCGGTAAATTCCACGCTATGAACAAATTATCTCTAAAATTTTCTAATTTAACTTTTTTTAAATATAATAAATCACTTACTTTCATAATCGTTAGTTTGCCGTTCATATGAATATAATTGATGTTCTGTTGAATTAGACGTGACGCCAGCAATGCCGGCTGATGTCGGTGTATGATGTAAATTAGTGCGTAAATTAGTTGTATCAACGTATTCACTTAGACAAGCCTGCGAGTCAAAGGAGGCAAATCGTGGTGACCGTTTCATCTTCGATGATGATGACGACAATGATGACGAAATCGTTGTAACGTTAACCTTATTATCAGTGCTATTGCTATTTGGAGATGTTAGATTACCATTAATATTGTGACCTCCTATAAAAGAAGCGGGTATGGTTTGCGGTACTTTAGGTCGTGCTCCAGTAGATGTTTGTAGCGGTTTACTTGTTGTCATTGTAGTTGAATTAACTGTTGAGTTTATTATATTGCTGTTGGTAAAATCTAGGGAAGTAACCCTACTGGATGGTGCGGTTAATACATTACAATTACTAAGAAAATGTTTAAAGGAAAATGCAGACGCTTGTGTATGTTGTGTTGACTGTTGCAGTTGTTGTGATTGTTGCGGTATTTGAATATTTGTCGCATTTACCATACCTGCCACGATACAATGATCGTGTGTTATATCCATTGATGTTTTATTTATGAAATCTAAAAATATTTTATATGAACATAAGTATTCTTTAAATATTGTACTCACACAAATCTATTAAAATACCTCCTTCCCGAAAGCCTCCATGACCAGTTGTAGCTCTAATATTTGTATAATCACCTAAATTGCTGGCGCCAGAGCGGCTTGGTATATTTTCATTATTGACATCCACACTTTTATGCCCCAGTGTGATGGTATCTTTTAGTGTGGAATTGGTGCACAACTGATCACTTAACCACGTACCCTTAACATTGTCATTATTACTTTTTACCTCATTCTTTATAACAATCTCATTTTGAGTTGCGTTTAATTTACTGTTTGCTTTCACGTCAGCATCCAAATTATTACTTTCACTAATATCGCTGTTTAATTGCGGTTTATATTTTATATCATTTTCATTCACCATTCTGTATAACGTTCTTTTATGTGGCAGCTGGTACCAAACGATTAACAAAACTATTATTGCACACCAATAAAATTCTTATATAAAAAAATATATATATATATTTAAAATTTTTCTTTTGTTTTTATTTTTCTTTCTTCTATAATACTCTTTAATTTGCCTTGTAAATGAATATTTTGCGTTTCGTAGTTATAGACTTTCACAAGTTTAATATAGTTTCATGTGCATTTATTTTTCTCGTTTTCTTATTTATTGTAACTTTTTTTTTTTTAATAATATTATGCGAAATTTTAAAATAAATGTTTTATTGTAATAAGAAAAATTATAATAAGTTGTTCAGACTTCTGCCTTTTCTTTAATTATCGGTTTTTGTTTTGTACGTATAATCCTGTATGATATTTTATGATATTATGAAACAGGGTGACTTGTTTTCCTATTAAAGAATTGGGTAACAGGGCATTTGAACGCTTTTTTGAGTTAGTTTACGAATTAATTTTTTTATTTAATAATCTGAATATTAAGAAGAGAAGAAAAGTAAAATGTTATTTGCTGCGCAAGCTTGAGAAAAACTAGTCACTAACTTAAAATAATCTAATTATTGAAACAAATAATAAGTAACAAAATAATTATACAAAACATACAGTAAAAAGTTCAACCTAACACAAAGCGCAAAAAATGAATGCCCCTAATATTGAGATAACAATTTTTCTTTTGAGATGTTAAAGAAAATATTGTAATTTTTTTATTGTTTATGATCTCTATAATATTACGAAAATTATATCAAATATTTCTGAACAGAGCTACATATATTTTACATTGAATATTGTAAATTATTTAGTGATTAGCAAAAGAATTGAAAGATTAATTACTGTAAAAATGGATAACGTTGAAGCTGATTTATCTACGCTGAATGGAAATATACTTACTGATGTCTTTTTCCGAAAATATATAATTGGTATAGTTGTTGCTTTAATAGCCGTTTTAATTGCATTGTACTGCAGCAATTATTTAAAAAATAAAAGTGTAAGTACTGAAGTTTCTGTATATTTTTTCAAACATATAATGAAATATGCATTTAGGAAAAACAATTAAAGGAGACACTAGAGGAAAGCAGCAAAATGTCACTTAAAGAAAATGATGGTGACATAACACAAGTTGAAGAGGTCTTAACATTTAAGCACGACGAAGAATTAATGAATAAGGATGGATTTCGAGCTGACCATAAAAATGATGAACCAGTTCGCTCCTTTGACTTATTACAAAAGATAGAAGGAAAATTTACTGAAAAACAATTAGTGGAAAAGAAAACGTATGTTTTATATTCCCCGATATCGTATTTTTTCAAATAACCAATGATATCATACATTTTAATAGAATTGAACGGGAGCAAGAGGCTTCCAATGACAAATTGGAATTAACCAAGAAAGAGAAATATCCATTAAATGAGCGTGAATTTAGTGGTCAGGTAAATAGTCATAAAGAAAAATACAACAAAAATGACAATGAAAATGAAAAAGATGATAATACCAGTGATGAAGATGCTTATAATAGTTATGATGATGACAGTGATCGTATATATAATCCAGGGTTAGTTCGTTCTCTACGTTCAATCGAAAAGTTAGAGGCAAGGCTTACACAAAAAGATAATTTGCCAAAAAAGAAAACGTTTGAATGTGAACAAATGGCTTCTAAGAACGAAAATCAGACTAATGAGGAGGGAAATGATGATAATGAAAGTGACGAAGGCGAGAACTCTGAAATACATGTTACCAATTATGATAATACTCAAAGTGATAATGTATATCACCCGGGTTTACTTCACTCACTAAACAAGTTAGAAGTTAACCTTACTAAAGATCAATTGGCAGAAGAGAAAAGAATTGAACATGAACAAATGGCTGCTATTCGTGAGTTGTTGAAGAAGCAGGAAAGTCAATTAAATGTGCCAGAGTTGGATGAAAAAGAACTAAATGCACAGTTAAATCTGTACCGTTAAGTATTGTTTGTAAGATACCAATTCAGCCATTAATTATATAAGCCTGACACGTTTGATTAATCTAGTCTAATTCTTACACAAGACTACTAAATTTAAAAAATTATATTTTGTGTATATGCATTTACTTTACCGAGCTTTATTATTATAAAAAAAAATTATTTTTTCCGGTTTTGACAAAAAAGCACGGTTAGGAGGAAAAATGTTACAATTTTGTTGTTAAATAAAGCAGTTTTTTTTTAAAGCAATTTAATGTATGATGAAACTACTTGTTTGATTATTTATTTGACGTAATTTGGATTTTTTTGTAATATAACAAAACCCTCCATGACCGGCGTCAATGAAACATATTCATCAGTTGCCAATTCTGCCCGTTCGCCCATGGCCAATAAAACAGGTGTAGTGTGCGTTTGAAAACCAGTAATCGTTTTCGGTTTACCAGCTTGTCCAACAACATCGATGGCCATACCAACACGTACGGGCACTTGCAATTGATTCAACTCTTCATCAAATGTTATAAGCATTCTGGCTTGAATGGCAGGCACCAAGCAGTACAAGAGATAATGTGAACGGCCCAATATTAAATTTTTTACATCCAATAATGCAACTAGAGTGGCCATTAGACCGGCAACAGCCATTGGATTCATAAGTTGCCGGTCACTATGATAAGGACTTAAGGTAAGCGTACCTTTACCCAAATGAGTTAGGCTTTGTGCGATACGCACCATAAACAAATTACTAGGATCTTTAGAATGATATTGAGCCAATTGACGTAACATGGCAGCCAAGCGGGCATTGTTCGTACCAGCCCCAACAAGGCCCAATGAAAATATAGCATTATGAGCCACTTCCGAATCGGAGTCATGCGAGAATTTACTTAAGGTATCTAAAATATTTAATTTGGGATTTGATGTTGAAATCAGGCCCAGGGCTAACGGTACTGCTCTACGTATACATGGTTCACAATAACGCAGCAGGTTGCCAAATGAACGAAATGCCATTTCAACACCAATATCTTCGCCCATTGCTATGAGAGCAATGCCCAAAACAGCGATAGCTTGTGTAGCTGAAAGATCCTTTTCTTTCTCCTTTTCCTTCTCAACTTTATCCTTTTCTTTGATCTTGTCCTTCTTATTTTTTTCACTATCATTATCCGCGCTATTGTTCTCGTAATGATCCGAGCATATATGTAAAAGTTGTTGAATCTTTAAGACATTGCCTGTGCCAGCATAAGCACAAATATCAACCATTGTGGTGGCCATGGATTTGTAAGGTTCATCCAATACCTCCAAAGTAAGCATAACTGCTTCAGTAGCTTTCTGCCTTCCCAAATACAATAAACCTAAGCCTAAGAACAAGAATCTTGTGAAAGTATCCTTCAAGTCTGTTTTCGTTAAAAACATAATCGTTTGCAGTAGAATTTCCGTAATTTCGGCATTACATGTGCCCACGCCAATTAAGCCCAAAGACAATGCTGTAATACCCATCACCTCAATACTGGGTGGTGTTTTGCCATTGTAGGAGAATACCGATTTTAGGGTATCGATAACAATGTTGCGATTCGAGCCAGCATAAGCAATACCCAGGCCTAATATTGCACCAATACGCATGGATGTGTTTGAATTATCAATATAATCAGAGAGTAAAGCATGAGCTGGATCCACTTCGTTGCGTATACCGCAATTGACGATGCCACATGCTAATAAAGCGCCCGATTTTATATAATCCTCTGTTGAATATAAATATTTGTCTATCATCGTTAGGCCACCATCAACATCCCACAATAGGATTAGACCAAGCGATGCTGTGGCCGAGAGCATGCCATGCTCTTTATTCTTATACAACCACTTGTTACCATCTTCCGATAATAATTTATCCACACCAAAACCAGCATTAACAAATCCATTAACAAAGCTGGCTGCTAAATTTTGTTTAGCCGAATCAACCTGTATTGAAGCGAATCGTGTACGAGCATTGTCCAAATGTGATTTATAAATATCTTCAGGTGTTTTCGGTTCCATTATGTCTAATTCGCGAGCCAAGTTTAGAAAATGTTTATTCAAATTTGCATTCGACATAATTTCGATTAGATCATCATAATCGGGAAAAGATTCATCCAAATCCAAGCATATTTGCTGGCGAGCCAACATAAAAGCTAATTGTTTCTGTATTGCCGGATCTTTTGGCTCTTTAAACATTTCAGTTATTTTATTCATATCGTTCAACATCAACGCTAAACGCATTGCTTGTGTGTGTTGATTGAATTTACGAGCCAACAGCAAAGCCGTTTCTAAAATGATGACATTATCAGGTTCCGGAACATAAGAATAACACGATTGTAAGTATAAACAAACTCTTGGATATGCTGACTCATCCACATATTCTTGCAATAAATTTAAACGATCAATTTCTATCAACAGATCACAAGCATCGGCTTCGGCGTTATGTTTCATATTGTATGGTATAATTTGTTTAACAAGTTCTATCAATTGATTCTGAAATTCCTCCGAGGTCTCCACATAATGAGAAGCTATTTCTCCGGACAAATGGCGCACATATTCATGACCCCATTCACCAATTTGTTGTGATTTATCACACAAAAAACGATAAGCTAAACAATCTTTGCCATTACCCATAGTCATGGAGAGCACAGAAATAATATCAGCACACATATGACGTGTCTTTTCATCGGGCATTTGTTTATATAGTGCTTTCATAGTTTCATAATGTGGACGCATAAATTTTAATGGTTTCGGTACAGATGTCATAGATGTAGTTGATGCCCTTATCAATTTAGCCATCATCTCTAAAGCTGGCATATACAAAGTCGTGTCGGACTCTTGCAAACGTTGTACTAACATTTCCAGTTCCTCCCGTAATTGTTCATCTTCATCAGACAAATCTTGTTCTTTTGCTTCTTTAGTTAGATCTTTTTTTTTAGCATTTTTCACTTCTTCTTTATTTTTTTCATCTGCTGGAGATGACTTTTTTTCTGCAGTCGTTGTTTCACCTGGCATTTTATTAATTTTTCCTGTTTATTTATTTATTTTTTGTTGCAGAATTTTTTTACAATATTAATAATATATTTATGAATTTTTCTTTAATGCAGTGTCAAAACTAAATGCCTTATTTAGCAATTACAAAGCGTTTTTCTTTACCTTTGCGACGTTGCCAACAAGAAGTTTTTTTAATAAATATATATTAAAATTTGATGTAGGCAGTAATAAGTCACAAGTACCATTTAGTCAAATAAATTAATTGCCTGTATGTACCAAAAATATATTTGTCATATAATGTATTTAAGACTAGTTACGTACGCAAAATAAATTGCATAAATAAATTTTATACAAAATTGATTAAATTAAGTGTATCTTATTAAACCAGATGATAAATTATATATATATAATTTGGCTATTAATTAATTACGTTAGCCAACACTAAACAATCCTTTGTTTTGTATTTCTAATAAAAAGTTGCTATTTACTTGCAGTATGAATTTCCTTTCCGAGTTTACTACTTTATTAATTAATATTTGATTGGATATTCATAAATAAATTTAGGAATGGATAAAAATAGTGCTGCCTTGGTTAAAAAATTACAATCGGAATTAGAAGCTTATCAAAATTTACAAATGACCTGCGTTAAATTAATGAAACAGCGCACATTATTAGAGGGTCAACTAAATGAAAACAAGTGCGTATTCGATGAACTGAAGCTCTTAGGACCAGAAAATACAGTTTATAAATTGTATGGGCCAGTTCTAGTTAAACAAGATCTGGAAGAGTCTCGACAAAATGTTGGCAAACGTATTGAATATATATCCAAGGAATTAAAAAGATCCAATGAGACATTGGAAGGTATGGAAAAGGATATGAATAAACATAGAGAATCAGTGCAAAAATTGCAACAACAATATCAAGTTGCCGCAGCTATGAAATAAACTTGCTCTGTACATTTAGCATTTCTTGGGCATTGACAAACCCGTAATCTCGATCTTATCGAAATTATGTAATATAATATTACTATTATAATATTATTATTAATGTAATATTTATAAAAAATGCTTAAATAAAATAAATTGTACAACTCATTCTAAATGTGTAATAAAAATACAATTAATTGGGAGAGGGGAGGTAAACTAGACACTTATAATATGTGCGTGAACTTATCAATACATTGTTATGTAGAACATAGTGTAACATGACAATCAAGATTCAAGTGCATATACATGTTATGAAAATATTTGCTCCACTTTCAAAAAATTAATATAGAGGCCAGGGAAATCGCTAAATGCCTGTTCATTATTCCGTTTTTTTGAAATATTTTACTGTTCACAAGATGGTAGGTGATAAACTCGACTTCAACTAAACATATATTTCTTGTTTCTTTTAATCTAATTCAACGAATATTAAACAAAGCAGACTAAGCAAAACGTTGTGAATAATAAGTTACAGCGTAGAAGAAATAAGTAACAGATAAAGATAAATTGAGAATAGAATTGCTTTTTTTTATTAAACTTTATATTCTATTGTGCCACGCAATCTTAAAAAAACTATGACATTTGCAAAAAGTTTAACTATCATATATGTTTAGATAAATATAAAATTAAGAAGTTCACTGAAAAAAAGAATTGTATATTGTGCTATAAAAGATATAAAAAAGTATAAAAGATACAAGACATAAGATATAAAAAAGTATAAGTATAAAATAAACTAAATTGAGAAAGTGTGGAATAAGGTCCCTGATTGTGAAATAATAATTTTTTTGCCAAATTTTACTAATGGGTTCAGGTCATAGCGTTGCAATACCAGGCGGTGGCACCGAAGGCTATCACGTCTTAAGGGTACAAGATAATTCGCCAGGTCAGAAAGCAGGCTTGGAGGCGTTTTTCGATTTTATTATAGCTATTGCGGGTACACGTTTAGATCAAGATAATGATATGTTAAAAGAGTTGCTCAAACAGCATACAGATAAACCCGTTCGGGTGACAGTGTATTCGAGTAAAACACAAACGGTGCGTGATGTAACATTGACACCAAGTACAGGTTGGGGTGGCCAAGGTCTATTAGGTGTTAGTATTCGGTTCTGTTCGTTTGAAGGTGCTAATGAACATGTCTGGCATATAATGGAAGTACATCCAAATTCGCCTGCAGAAAAGGCTGGTTTAAGGGCTTATTCGGATTACGTAATAGGTGCCGATGCTATACGGCATGAGAATGACGATCTATTTACGTTGATTGAAACACATGAACAACAACCGTTGAAAATTTATTTGTATAATATAGATGATGACGCTTGTCGGGAAGTAACTATTACACCGAATTCGCAATGGGGTGGTGAAGGCGCTTTAGGTTGTGGCATTGGTTACGGCTACTTACATCGTATACCGCTTCAAGCTGGCTCCGTAAATGTAGCTAAGACACCTATAACTATTCCTTCATCCACTGGAGGAACTACAATGAATGCCACGGGTAAACAGTCCACAATGACAACGACAGTTCCTACGTTAACGGCCACAACAATCATTGCACCAACTCTACCATATGTGCCTCCTTTAAGCAATACATTTGCTACTAGTCCAATGACAGCAGTAACATCATCTTCTGCCTCTGCCATTCAGCAGCCGTCAGCAACCACTATTGTCTCAAATACTACCCAGAGTGTTTTTAAAGCTTACTTCAATCCTGACGATAATCCAACAGCAGACTATACGAATAAGCCACCAACAGTAACTGAACAACAAAATATTACAAATCCCTTAACCATGACTACTACCCAGTTCGATCAATCACATCAAACCACCACAAATAATAGTAGTGTTGTCACCCCATCGGTAACAACAGCTTCATCAACAATAGCAACAACCATAGAACCACCATCAAATTTATATATACCGGGTGTCATAGAACTATCAACTGATCCACAAATCAATCAATCAAATCAAGTGCAAAGTTTATCTTACGGTCAGGGTCCAATAATGCCAATATCAACGTCAAATATGATCAACTCTCAGTCGAGTCAATTCAATCAAGCTGTACCAATGTTTTCAAGTGGTTTACAAAAATATATGTCATCACCAGCAGCTTTGTCTTATCCAAATCAAGCCCAAAGTGTACCAACTTATCCTCAAGTTCATCCATCTATGGGAGGCTTATATCCCACACAAGCCATTCCAATACAAGCGCAATTAGGTCAAACATTGCAGCCAGTACAACCATCAGCACCACCATCCCAATTCCAACAAACTCAAGTCCAGTCGCAATCACAGTCCCAGTCGCAAACCTTACCCCAATCCCAATCACAACCATTACAAATGCAAATGACCCCTGTAACAACAACTCTGCCACCTCCGCCACTACCACCCATAACATCAACAGCACTTGCAAATTAAATGCATCAACTATAACCAAACAAAGTGTGTATGCGATTGTTTTTTCATATTGTTTTATTTTTTCATTGGTATATTGATTATAGCCAGGTATAAGCTTCTTTGGCAATAACTCAAATATGGAGCATGCTTTCATCTTCCCTTTAGCTCTCTCTAACTGTCTCTTTGTTTCTGTCTCTACTCCATGTTGAGTGTACTGGTAAATTGTGAAAAGTGTATTATAAAGATCCAAATAAATGAAATCATAGCAACCGTATAAAATAAAGTTATTGATATTTCAAACATAAAAATTATATAATTTTTTCTCTTGGTAAGATTAATTACACATTCTGATTATATTCGGATTATTTAATTGCTTGATTTGTTGTGTGCCGATTATTACAATTATTAAAAAATAAAAAGCAAGTAAACCGGAAAAATGGAGAATTTTGTTTACCCAGAAGAGATGACTTATTTTATTGAAAGCATACGACCTTTTGAAATAGTTGATATTGGTTCAACTAAATGGCTGGAAGTACATGAAATGATCATAAAATTAAGTCAACAAGCCACTTTGGAAGCAGCTGAACATCGTGAGGAGCAAGTCAAAGAGTTACTTATCCTTCATGATAAGTTGAAAATTTTAATTCAGGAAGCGTATTGTGTAAATTTATGGAAGACACGCGTACTTCCACATTTGTTAGATATCGATCCTAACCCCAAGGCGACTTTTTTAATTTATACGGTTTTTTATCATGAAGGCGCTGTAATATCTCTATTAGATGTAGCTTTATATCATGAAAGTGGGTGCGAGGCATTGCAAGATACGGCCATAGATTTAATTGATTATTGTGCTTTGAGTGTGGCCCAAGTAATCGGTTTGGCTAGCATGGGCCATCATGAGAATCTTACAAATTTAGATGTCGACGAATCAATACTTTCCGAATTGGAAAGGCAAAAACGTGATCTTATTTACAAGATTGGCTTGCGCTGCATTTCTATACTCAACTATTTAGCTGATAATGCTAAAGCTTTGCATTTGAATGCCAGTCGACGTTTGGTTGTTACTCATGATATACCTTGGCTAATGGCCGATTTATTGAACTTTCGCCCATGGCAACGGAAAACTAAGAAAGGTTTAGAGAAATTCATTGGTAAGTTGGAAAAATTCTCTAATCTAATAATTTAATTAACATTCAATCAAATTATTTTTGTTGGCTTTGTGCTAGACGAAAAATGGGTCAGTGTAAAGGATGATGAGACTACAAGAGTTGTAAAGCATGAAGCCCAGGCTTGGTTCTGCTTACGCCAATTACTTTTGAATAATGAATTGATGCAAAATTATGAGTTTACCGAGGAACGACGTAAACGCTTTAGTACTGTAGGCATTTTCATACTTTATACTGCTACTTACAATTGATCCTCCCTTTATACTCTACACCAGAGTTTAATGTGGTTGTACATTAAACGACTTTCAGCTTATTTGTTTGATTTTTCTCCTTCTCTAGTTTTAAAGTACATTCCATTGGTGCACATATTTTGGCCCAAAGAAAATGATAAGCCATAAATTTTAATAATTTTATAATCCATATATATACAATTTTTAAGTAAATCAATTAATAGAAGACAATTTGTGCATGTCAAATGGAAGACTAATGAACCTTGCGTTTTTCGACATGATACGAAGTTTGATCTCGTTTAGTCCACATTTTTGAATTTTCGCTTTTTTTTTGAAGAATGCAATATTTTTTACTACCATGATTTACAATTCTACTTTTTAATTTTTAGGGCACATTTATAGAGATGGTGTAGAGTAATTAAAAGTCGATCCTAACCGACCATTACTTTATTATTTTTATTTATTACTTATTTTTGCTTTTCTAACGTTTCCTAGTTGCAAGGTTTATTGCATGAATGTTTATTGGATCAATTGCCACCGCTTATAGATCTTCAGAATTATTTATGTCGCTTGTTAATGAGTGATAACAATTTTGGTGCTAGCTTTGCTGATAAATCCAAAACTAATCTGATTTTAGAGGAACTACCTGAAATACGTGAACATCTGATTGGTGAGACGGAAAAGTCTGGTGGCTTTATTGGTATTGCTCATGAACAAGAAAAGATCTTTTTATGTACCGATAATCAACAAATATTTAGCATGGCGCAACGCCTAAATTCAGCTTACAATACTGATCTTTTAGCAGAGTGGGAAGACAAAACTCAAGAGGCAAATGAGGGGAAGGGAAATATAGATGGCCAAAAAACGAAATGTAATAACTGTTTAATTGATGCCGCCAAAAAATGTTCACAATGCAAAACTGTCTATTATTGTTCCAAGTAATCAATCAATTATCAATTAAGTTAAAATTTCACCCATTTAATTTCTCATTTTTGTAGGAAATGTCAAGTGGAAGATTGGCCCATTCATAAAAAAAATTGCGCAAAAGCTTAAAGCAATAACAGATGTATCTGATGTATCTCATAATTTATATATTTATATATAATCACTTCTATTATTAATATTAATAAAAAGAGAACCGGCAGATAGTAATTTTTTCCATGAATACATCTTTCCTTATTTTTTCGTTAGTATATTTATAAAATAAAATGTAGCACTACGCACGCACAAAATATTTAGGCTTGACTATTTTGTCTCAGATGCTCTTTAACAACATCTAAGGCTTGAGTTTCTTCACCAAAATCTTTGATAACCACAACTGAACAGCCGCATACTTTTCTTGGTTTACCTTCTTTATCAATTTTACATAGACCAGACCATTCACCTAATTTTTTATGTGAATCGACACGAATTAATGGGATTTGGTGTTCATTACAAAGTGCTGTCACTAATCTTTTATAATTAGGTTCTTCAAATGATTCCGCAAGAATACATAGAACTGCTTGACGTTTGTCTAAAGCTTTACAGGCTTGATGAATGCCGTGTACCAAACCATCTGCTATTAATGATTTCTTTAAGACTTCTTGTAATGCTTGATTTATATCCATACTACCACCAATAACAGGGGCCACAGAAGGGACATCAACATCAACGTCGGCCATTTTCAATGAAATTTGCTTGGTTTAAACTGAAATAATTGAAACAGTATACACTTTTTTAATATGATGTATCTTATAAATAGAGATTTTCAATAACAATACTATTAAAATATAATTATTCAGTTTTCTACCTTAGCCGGAAAGAAACGGATGGCAGCAGCACAGCACTTTTGAAACCTATATAAATGCTTCGTGCTACGATATTATTATATTTTAATTAACTTTATGGGAACGTTGTAAATTTAAAGAACCCAAACTATGTAAATTAAATAAATTTAAATAAGCATTGTGACATAGCGTAGCAAATACATAAGTATTTGATATATTGTAATATTTCTCATAATTTACTGATTAAAAATTGCAAAATGTTACATATGGCCTACTACATTTTTAATTATTATAGATTTTACGTATTTGAACTTGAATGCTCGTAATAGAGGGAATGATTTGCTTATATCTCTAATACATGCGGCTGTAATAAAAAGTTATGTAAAGGGGCAGTATTTTTTTCTGTTCCATTTTCTACATAACCAGAACTACTGGCTTGAAAGTTTGCCGTGTTCATTATGATAATATGATTTTTTTTGTTTGAAACGAGTCTAATAGGCATAAAGCAGATGGACAATATTGATAATACTCGGATTAATTGCATCTCTTCAATTATGATGCATTGCAATAAGCTAATTTAGTTTTTTGTTGAATATAAAGTAAAGCGCCACCTTACAGCATAAATTATTTGCATATATATATAACTTATTAAATGCTTTAATAGAGCGTAGCAAAAAGCAGAAGAGTATTTTGTATTGGTGACACTTAAAAATTCTGTTCCGTTCGCATTGTCCGCACGTTTTAATGAATACCCTTTAAAATCAAAATAAGCCTGTATCTTGTTGAGGGATAATGAGAGAGGTTGGTGCTTTTTAAAAAGGATACATTGTTTATTAATATCTGATTTGCAACAGTTATTTAAGTGCTGTTAATTTTTGTTGAACAAAGAGAATGGCACCACAAAAGAAACGGGAGAGAGAAGCGTCGCTTCATAATGGCAGCTGTAAAACTGATAACTTAAATGGCAATACAATGCCAGCGATCTATAATGAATCGAATGGCATTGAAGCGGCAGTCGGGACAATGGCGGCGGCATCAATACCAGCATCAATTGAACCAGTCAAACTTAATGGCCATCAACAAGAACAAGAATTATTTTTACAGGCTTTTGAGAGTACATATATAATTTTTTTATATATTTTAAAATTTACATTGGACGTAAATAAAATTTGCATCATTTGATTTTTTTTTTGTTTTTGTTCATTGTTTATTTATTTTTTAGAACCAACTCAAATATATCGCTTTTTACGTAATCGCCATTTAACCAGTCCAATATTTTTGCAACGTACTCTCAGCTACATGAAAGAGCGGATGTCTCGATCAAATAAGAAACGCAACACATTCAAAGTGAATTCAATACTGGAGTCGCTTATTCAAAGGACACATACACTAACCAGTAATTATATTAACATAATATACAATGGATTATATGAGAATGAGGCGTGTGGTGAACAAAATTGGAATGCCGGTGAAACAGTTATTGTTGAATGTACATTATATCGCATAACAAAAAGTAAACGTAAAGATAGTACGTCGGACTTTCAAGAGATATTGGTACTTTAATTAACATTAACATTTCCATTTCCATATCCATTCAAATTTCCATGTATTTATATTGTTAAAAGTTCAATTTGTTGTTTTTAGAGTTTCAATTCAGATGTTGTGTACAATCCCCATAATAATTTGGAACAATTGACTGCCATTTCAATACCGGCACAATCGATGCATCCATTGGGTGATCAACATACAATTTATAAAATTATATTTCGAATAAAAAACAACGCGAATATTAGCGGTGTGGTGGGCCTAAAAGAGGAAACGCCCACAAAACGTACAAAAAGTTCACATAAAATGTACGGTTGTGAATTGATAATATATGAGAAGAATGTCGGTTGTTTGCCGGAAGGTGATTATGAGGCTGCCTTACAAGAACTGAATTGTACAAGTATTAAAACGTTCTCACCAAAGAAACGCAGTTGGGAAACACTGCCAGCCAAATACATTCCGATTGCTGTAAATTTTGATGTGTTCTCCGAATTTCCCACATTAAAATTTCGATTAACTTGGACGGAAACTATGCTGCCACAAAAAATACCGTCAATGTATATAAAAAGTTATAATCATTTTACCGAAATGTCGAATACTACTTCTACCATTGATGAGACTGACTGCATTAACGAACAATATGAAGAGCAAAAGCAACAACAGCAGCAGGAGCAACAACAACATCATCATTATCATCAGTATAAACAAAGTATTATTAATAATAATAATAATAATAATAATAATAATAATAATAATAATAATAATAATAATCATCATCATAATAATAATAATAATAATAATTGCATTAAAGATAATGTTATCGGTAATGGTATGACAAATGGAGTAGCAAAGGAGCCCATAATGAAATCGGAAAAAGTTCAATTGGTTTATAATTTTTTGTATAGTAATAATACGCGTCAACAAACTGAATATACCCAGGAAGTTTTATGTCCATGGTGCGGTTTAGATTGTATGCGTTTGTATTCGCTTCTGAAACATTTGAAATTGTGTCATGCCCGTTTCAATTTTACATATCAGCCAGCAGCTGGCAATGGTGCACGTATTGATGTAACCATTAATGATGCATACGATGGTTCGTATGCTGGTTCGCCGTATGATTTGGCTGGTCCGTCGGGTTGTTCATTTGCCCGCACATGTGGGCCAGTGCGGCGAACAATAGTAACAAATTTATTAGTTTGTCGACCGCGACGACAAAAAACTTGTTTAGATGAGTTTTTGGTCTTAGATGAGGATGATTTAAGCAATCAAAGACCCTACATTACTGGCCATAATAGATTATATCATCATACGGAAACTTGTTTGCCAGTACATCCGAAAGAGCTTGATATTGATTCGGAGGGTGAAAGTGATCCATTGTGGTTACGTCAAAAGACCATACAAATGATTGATGAATTCACTGATGTCAATGAAGGTGAGAAGGAGTTAATGAAATTATGGAATTTACATGTCATGAAGCACGGCTTTGTCGGTGATTGTCAATTGCCTTTGGCGTGCGAAATGTTTTTAGATGTTAATGGCCATGAGATTATCCGTAAAAATATCTATCGTAACTTCATATTGCACATGTGTACATTATTCGATTATGGGCTCGTGTCACCTGAAACGGTTTATAAAGTTGTACAAAAATTACAGGGTATACTTAGTAAATATGCTGCAGGACAAGAGATGATGTCGCGACAACGTGAAGCACAATTAAAATATTGGCTTGATATTGGTGTTCATAAGCAAGACGAACAAAAATTGAAATCACCGGAAAAGAAGTTTTCAATTGCTCCTTTACCACCTATGCCGATACCAGCAGCTTCTGATATTGTTATCTTGGCCATTAGCAAAAAATCATCAATTATAGATAATTGCGCTGGTAAAACTTCGATGCAACCGCCATCGAAACGATCAAATACAGCTATAAAACGTTCGAGTAGCAGCAACTTAGTATGCTCTTTGAATGGTGAGAAAGTTTCAGAGAGAGAGAGTAAGGGTGTGGCACGTAAATCTGCTTTATCCGGTGACGATGAAATAAAATCCAGGGGGACAGCCTTAAAAAGGCATAATAGCATCGAAGGAAATCAACGTGGTCGTTTTGGTAATGACAATAACAAAAATCCTCCAACTAAGCGAAGGCACTCTCTAAAAGGTAAATAGTTACTTATGTAAATAAAAGCATTTTCATAGTCATACATTTGTTGATTCATCCGTGTAACATTGGCCCATAAGTATCGAGAAAATGACGTGTGATTAATTCTGTAACAGGAAAAACAGAATAACGAATTATTTTTAGTTTCCATTGTTCGCTTTTGGACAATTGTTACATACGGATTACGTTAGAAATTGTGTAAAATGTTACCCATTAGAGATACGAAGAGTAAGACATAAAAATTATTTGAATAGTTACCTGGAGTCTTCAAAAAGTATAAAAATATTATTTTCTTTATATGATATGTTGTGATTAGCCTCCTAAGGGCTTTCCAGATTTAGAGCATAAAGTGTTTTATAGAAAGGACTCTTTTAAAGCTAAACTTTTAATCTCCATTGTGAAAAGCTTCGCTCATTTCGGAAAAGGCGCTTGACGCTTATTTTATTAAGCCATCGAAAAACGCTCACTCGTTTCATTCATTTTAGTTTCCTAATTTTGAATCAAATGGCTACAATTTATAAAAGTACACAAATTGTAGAACTAAATAAATTTCTTTATAACGATTTAATAGCCTTCAAATGTTTGAGATGCATTAAAGTGTTTAAAGTCAATTCATCATTTGTTAATCACTTTGGACTTTGTGAAATGAAAATGAGAACTTCATTGTTAGGATAGATCAATGTTAAAGTTATTGTCATTCCAACAACTAGTTTTTAATAAAAAAATTTTGTAACTCATGAACTGATCATTTCATCAAATGTCCCATGTTCATATCTAAATATGTATATTCATATTCGTCGCATCAAATTAATACTGCTATTTTATGTGTATCGTCTTCATCCATCTAGTCGTTAATAAAAGCAAAAAGTGTACCAAAAAAAAAAAAGAAATAAAAAAGCAAAAAAAATTAATATTAAGATCAAGCAACTGATCAATTAAGAACAGCATTTGTTTTTTTCTCTTTTTTTTTCCCGTTGTTACAAATATTTGCCATAAGTATTTTTTTTTTTTGGGTACATTTTGGGTAGCTGCCATTCATCTCTCGTCCCTTTGGCCAAATGAAATTATGTACCATAAAAATGTTAAAGAAAATTTGCTTAAACAAATTGAGGCCAAAAACTGTAAATATTTGAGTCAAGATGATTGTGATAATAGCAATAGCAATACCAATAGCAAGAGTAGCAACAGTAACAATCAACGATATTAAACATAAAACATAACATAAAATTCATGATAATGAACATAATTAAAATTTTATTGATGATGATGAATGAAAATTGCAGAGGAAACATTCGGTGATTGATTATTTTTTAAAACGATAATAATTTGAATAGATTTTTATCTTTTAACTCTTTGAAGAGAGCAGGAGAGTGAAAATAGAAGAATAGAATGAGAAATGAGATAAACTAAAACCACACACGGCTAATGTACATACAATTGTGTATATAAAAAAATTTATATAAGGAAATCTTTAGATAATACGTTGCAATAATATTTTGATCATTTATAATTCTTCTAGTTTTCTCGTCTTTGTTTATTGTACAGTTATTTTTTATGTGGTATAATAGAAAGAAGAAGGCAAACAATCAGATTTGTAATTTATGTATAATTTCAATTATTCTAGATAACCAGCAGCCTGGATTGAAGCGCCCACGCTATGATTATAATAGCACTGCCAATTCAACAGTAGCAGCAACAACAGCAACAGCAACAGCAACAAGTCGAACAGATAAGAATTTGAAGCGTATTGCAACTAGACGTCAATCTATAGCCTGCCTACCAATTACTCACACAGAAAGCATTTGCAATAATATTTGTAATGGTAACAGTAACAGTAGTAGCCATAATAGCAGCAACAGCAATAATTGTAACAGTAACAACAACAGTAATAGTAGCAGTAGCAGTCAAAATTGTAGCAGCATGAATAATATTAATGGCGGCAGTAATATATCAAATACTTCCAGTAAAATATCAGAATTTAATGATAAATTAAAGGCAACAGCAATGGCGACAACGGCGACGACAACAACAACAACAACAACAACAACAACAACCCAACAACAACAAGTGGTTTCACATTGCGTACACGCCTTTCAATGCCTTTAACAAATAAAATGGAAAAACGTTGACTGTTGGCAGTAATTATCACAAATTTTTTTTTCTATATATCCTTCTCTCTCTATCTTTCTTGCATTCATTCTTCCATGTTTTTCGTTGTAATTTAATTTAGTAATAATTTCTTCTTCTTAATTACAATTTTTTTTTGTTTTATTTTTATTACTGTTTACTAAAGTTTCTGCAAATTTATTTCATATCTTTAATGCACAATTTAATTAATTAATTGATTTCTACCAAATAAGAAATAATGATTCTAATCGAAAAAGAAAAAAAAATCAGCATTGAGCTAATTATTTTATTTTAATGGATTTCGTGATATTGTAACAGGAATGGAATGAAATGGAATGAAATGGAAGGGGTCTGAGGCGATGGCAATTAAAGAAAAATGTGATCATTGGAGTAACAATAACGACAATAACAATTATAATGGTAATAACTATTTCCGTTAGAATTTCTTAGGTTCCCATTTGAAAATATGTATTATCAATGAATTGACAAAATTTCACTAAAGATTTGAATTGTTTAACAGTTTGTGCTAATGCCATGTTGGGTAAATTTGTTGTTAGCATCGAAAATACATGACCGAAAACCATAGCATCTAATTCAGTTGGTTGATTACCATAAAAATATGGACCTTCAATTGCCTCCAATTTTGATTCTAATATTTCGCAACATTTTTTGATTTTATCAATTACATCATCGATACTCATATCATGCCATTGATAAACTTTCAATAGTTTCTTTGTGTGGCGCAACTTTATTAAATTCTGTATACGATTTAATGGCCATGGAAATACACAACCATAACGTGGTGCTGTCACTTTATCGTAAACATTTTGAACCATAAAACTTATATAGAATTCGGCCATTGTGAATATATTCTCAGTTAATGATATGTAAGTCCGCATTTCAGCTTTTTCATCTTCACTCATCCATCGACCAATGGCAATCGTTTTCTGTTCCACATAATTAACTATCGGTTCAAATTCGGCCAATATGAAGGCTCCAGCTTTTAATATCGGTACTTTTGTTAATTTACCACCGGGGGACATAAATTCAGCATTGGGACATGCTCGTACTTCATACTTGGCTTTACACATTTTCAAGTATGCTTTGACAGCCCAACAGCTGGCACTTTCCGGCAACAAGATTTGTTCAGCTTCATATGGTTGATATAGGACAGCATCTTCTGGCCATGGCTCACTCATTTTTTCAATTTCATTGTATTCATTTAAATATTGCGAGAATTGCATGATGATAATTTATTTTGATCTAAAATTTGTTTTAATTTTTGCATCTACTTTTATCCTTTATAAACATTGAAGATTTATCTGTTTGGAGAGTTGAAAATTTATACATAAATAAAAATAGATGATTACAATAATTATAAGATGCCGGAAGTGAACAGTTTAGAACAATGTTTGCTACAATAATATTATAAAATTTCATTTGTCACAAAATTTCAAAAAATTTCAGATATAACAAATACATATAAATAGTGGGTTAAAAACGTTTCTTATATATCCTCTATCATGCATCTATTATTCCATTTTTCAAAAAAAAAAAAGGAACCATAACAAAAAATTTTAGAATATGTGAAAAGCTTCAGATAAGAAATTCAGTTCAACATATGAATTTATGACTGATTTAATCAAGTTCGATCAATCATTCTTTAGAGACAATCAATATTCTAAAATAATTTTCATAAATCATTTATAAGGAATATATTTATATTATTCTTGTACGATACCTTTAAATGTAACTTTTTAATAAGTTATCTCTAAGACAATTTTTTAAATACGAATTTTACGCATTCCTATTGTGAATGATTTAAGCGAAATTTGTGACGTGTAACACATTAGATAACAAATATATTTAAAAATGCCATCACATAAAATTTTTGTTATATCTAATTTTAACATAAACGAAATTTGCTTGCATTTCGCTCCGCATTTCATTTGTTTTTGTATTATTTTAATTTATTTATCTTTTATATCATTTTATATATGTAAATAAATATACATAACTAAAATAAACTATATAAAACTCATTACAAATAAGACAGCTGGAGGCAACAATGCGCCAATTAAAAGGTAAAGTTAAGGAAACACGTAAACAACGCAAAGAACGTAAATTAGAATATCAAACGATACATAATCAAGTGAAGACGATCGTCCTACCAATACTTGGATTTGTGGCTTTATTAATAGTGGCCTTTGTTTATATGAAAACCCGACCACCTGTTATGGCATAATAAAATGAAAGTACCCATTACTGGCAAACGAAATTTCATCTAAATGTTTACTAGATTATAGTCATTTATATATACATATATATATAATTCCAAATGTGCAATTTGATGCTTTTATTTATATTTTTTTAAACAAAATATCTGTATAAACTGATTAATGTATACACATTTTGTGTATCTTTTCACTAATAAACAAATGTATGTATAAACTAAGTAAGAAAATGAAACTGTAAATTTCAATTATCAATGAAAGTTTTACAGAATAATTGCCATGTCAATCCATAGGCCACATAAAATAAAACCTTCTGAATTCATCTTAAGCTTATCAAATGAATTTTATGCATTTAATTTTATTTATTATGTAAAGAGAAGTTGATCGCAATGCAAATGAAAGGGCCTTTTTTCAAGATCATATTAAGATTAAGAAAATTCATTAAAAAACAAGAATTATTAAAAAATGTTTCACTGTCTTAATTTCTTCTTAAATTAGTACTTTCTAAAATATCTTTTTCTAGATGTCTTTTAAAAAATTGTTTTTTTTAGAGAAGAACTCTGCGACTCTCTGGACTCTACTGATACAATAAATCCTTTCAAATTGTAAATGTTTTTTTGTGTACAAGATGTTTTTCCTTTATTAATAAATAAAAAAATTTTAAAACAAAAATCGTTTCAATTAATGTTTATTACATTAAATTGGTAATATTTTGGTGCTTCCTACATATTGTATGTTTATATGTATGTATGTATGTGTATGTGTGTCTATATATGAAATTTTATTTTTTATGACTTGATAAATATGTGTAAATGTATAACGTAAACAACTAAATTATACACAAGAACAACATTATTGATTGATCGATATAAATTTCTTAATTTCATATACATTTCGCTCTAATAATTAACTTATTGTATTTTTATTATATATATATATTTATTAGTTTAATAGTTTACAATCAGGTTATAGATTTAGTTTGTGCAATAAAAAATAATTTGTAAAAAGTAAGATCTTCAAAAAAATAAAAATAAGTAAAACGGATAAAATGTATCTCCAGTTTTGCAATTTTTCTCTTAAGGTTTTTGAGAGGCCTTATTTCTTTCCTTCCTCTTCTTCTTCTGCCTACCAACAAAGGTAAAAAACTTAAAACAGCTTAAAATGGATCGATGAATTACAAATAAAATTTGGCTGTTTGTCAGTCTAGCTTATATTTTTTTTAGTGTATAAAACTACTGATCGCAATTTTTAGAAGATACTTTTTAATGAAATTTGATATTTAGACACTTGTAGACCTAAATATAAATGATTTTATACATAAATGAAATTATGAGATTTTTTACAATAACTTTTTGTACCTTGAAATAAAAATGAAATGTAATGAAAATAGGACATATAATTCCGCAGCAAAATTTATTGATATATTAAATTTTTTGCGTTGAATATACAATGCTTTTCAATTGCATTGTTCTGTTGCTTGATTTTTTTGCTTTTGATTAATTTTTTATAAATTTTATGAACTTTTTGCCGACCCATTGAACAATTCTACTTCTTTCCGTTAAGGCAACTAACATTAAATTAATAAATTTTATTAATTAAATGATTCGTTATTTGATGACAATTAATAATATATTTATGTAGAAATTTATTACGCAATCTAATTCGTATTTCATTAGTATAATGATGAATTTTTATATAAATTCTCGTATGTTAATAAAAAAAAATTGTAATAGAAGAGTTCTTAAAGCAATAAAAATGCATATAAATGATTGGAAGTCATTAAGGAGAAATATCAGTACGATCGTGCCAACTGATGTTCATAATTTTGAAGTCTGATTATGTTTTGTTTTCGCTTTCGCTTTCTGTTTTTATTTTTTTATTTTTCCTTAAGATATTTATAATTACAATGTACATATAGACATTTTAATATAATTCAAAATCTAAAAAAGTAATAATTATTAGCATATAAATTGTACAATAAAAAAAATAATAAAATAGATTCAATTTAAAAATAAGTAGAAATTAAAATTTCTCTCCCTCTCGGCTGCTGTTTTTATCTTTAATTGTCTAACAATCTCTATAATTTCTATATTATGGGAGGTTATGTTTCATTCTTTAGCAGCATAATTTATAAATTTTATACAAATAATTGCACATTAATTTATGATCTAAAATAATTATTTCAAATAACATTTCATAATCCTCTCGTTTGTATATAATAAAATATTTTTATATATCTTTCTAACTTATGATTATTCTCTTTATTTCTATTTCTATTTCTATTTCTCTTTCTTTCTTATACACTCTTACAAACATACACACTCTCCGTTTCAGTTTTTTAAAACCCATTAAAATTCTACTATATTTAGTTTTATAGTTCTAAAACTTCTTTGTTTAGTTAAAAAAAAAGTTCTCATACATTCTGCGTTACATTAATATGTAAATGTGTGTGTATATATATAAAGTACTTATATATATGTGTATGTTCAATAAATAGTATATAAAACTACTAACAAAATTCCGTGCATGATTATATGACTCGATTATAATTAAATACTTTCTGTGTATTTCATTACACATCTCTTAATAATATACAAAAATGAAAAAAAAAACAAAAAAAGAACAAAAAAAGGCGTATAAAATTTTCATAATTTTACAGTTTGCTGCTTTGCCAACTTTTCCATTTTACTAAACAATTCTATTTTTTTGCAATCGCTTTTATTTGATAACGTTGTATTATGATTCCTAATTGATTTTATACATTTGTACATATATTGGTAATAATTTTCCATATATTTCCTGAAATCAATGCATCAAATATTTAATAGACTATATCTTTTAGTAAATATTGTTAATCTTATTGTCTGTAGATATAACCAGCCTTAGAGTATGCTACAATTAATTTATATAAAAGGAAGCAAATGTAAGCAAATGGCATTTTCATTACATTTCATTTCATTGTATTACCAGCCATTCAACACTCTCACTCATTCTTAAATGATGATAATAAATTTTAGAGAAAAATCGTGATACAGTCATAAGCAAACAGTACACTTTTGACATAAGGAGATTCTTTTTGTGTATAAATTGTATTAACTTTGCTTATTTCATTACAATTTTATAATTTGCATATATTTTGTTTTTATTATTAGGAATTTTATTAACACAGAAAATATCCATTTGTAACTATTGTGCTGGATGTTAGTAAACGTTCAATCATGGCAGGATATATATATTTTTTTGTAATATTGTTATGAAACCTTGTATATATGTGTATAAAATAAGTTGGAGCAAATCACAGCGCTTCACATATAATACCACCAAACCAAGCCATATATAATGGTACCAAATATAATAACAATGCCCGACGTAGCGACATTTTAGAGGTGGTGGTACTGCCACCACCTCGTAGGTCAATGCCATCTCTGTTGGCATTGTTAATTATATCATTACTATTATCATCATCATCTATTCGATTTGTATCATGGGTATTATGGGTATTATGTGGTCGCGTGGTATGAGTTAATATGCCACCATTACCAGCATTGTTCGTTCGGCCATGCAGTATTTCTTCGTATTCATCATTTATATTATTCTTATTTAAATGGATGGTTGGACGTTCGGTTTGTTGAGGTTTATAAGTCGGTTCCAATGGTGATAATCCTGAGCCTTCATCATTGTAATCTTCATCATCGGTATTGGTGCCTGAACCTGAACCACTACCAAAATATGAATCCGATTCTATAATGGCATAAGACAAATATACAAAACAAATAACTTGCATTAAGGAATTTGTTCTCTCTCCCTTCCCTTATACTTTTCAATTTGGCATTAATCTAACCTTGCTCTCTCCAGATAACATCTTGACCATTGTAAGCATTTCGTAATTGTGTGACAGCATTTCTTAAATGATATACTTGAGCATGTACTAGAGCTGTTTGCTTTTCTTTTGTTGGATTGCCAGGAAATTCTGGATTTGTACCATATTCTGTGGTTACCGCATGCATATATCTAAGTATATTTCCAATATAATTATAACAAATTGAAATGAAGAGAAGTTCAGTAAATTAATTAGAAAATATTTACCTATCAATTGTATGACCATTCCAACACATGCCATCCGTATCATCTCTTGTCGATATTTCATCATTCGTGCAATACTGTTGGGATAAGTTGAACCAAAATTTCTTTAAATCCTTAACACGTTGCCTTATATCACGTATACTCTTATCTAATTCTGGATCGCCACGGCCACCACTATAATCATTTTTCTTATTTTTACGATTTCTCTTATTATTAAAACGTCTGCCATCGTTACCACCACCGTTATTGCCGCCGACACCACCGCTACTGCCACCACCACCATTATCATTATTACCATTTGAATCACGCGGCTCCGGATCTGCACTACGTTTCTCTTTCAATACGATAGCATCATCATCTAACGTGGCATCAATATCTAATATATCTAAATCTGTTGCTTGACGATTTTCTATTGTGTCAGCTGCTGGCATAATGGACGTAATATCCGGTTGAAATTTTGTGCTAATAGGAGATTTTGAGGAATTTATAGCGGCATTATGGATGCTTGCGTTCGGGGATCCTTGATTATTGAAGAAAGTTCTTTTAGGTCGCGATAATGATGGACGACCACAACCTTGAAAAACTCGATTGGTTATATCATGGCCAGTATCCTAGAATAAAGATAAATGCCCATAGAATTAAAAGGGCATATAATTAAAGAATTTTATTATTCCGATTCTGTGTGAAATGAAATGTGTAAAAGAGATTTTATGTTTGCAGATTGTTCCACAGTCTGCTTCCAACAGTACTTTATATAAATACTCAGAATTATTAGTTAAAAGTAAAAGTATTCCTAAGAAAAATTTGCGCCTAAAAGAAGAAATGGATTTATTAGGGAAATTTTCAAGAAGCACGCGATTTTTTACTTTTCTGTGATATAGAAAAAGTAAATAGTTCTCTTAGGTAAAGAAAGTAAATAAACTGATTTATAAAGAATAAAAGATTTAAACAAAAGTTTCTTTGAGCAATTGATTTGAAAGTATTGATGTGTAAGTTGAGTCGTTTGATCATCATTTTCAATATTAAAATTCTCAATATTTCAAGTACTGATTCTTTAGATTTGCTTATGAAAATGTTGAAGGTTTGTTCATGAAATTTCAGTTGAATGGAAGAATACTTTTGCAATTTCGAAAATTAGTATCCATTCAATTTTACAAAGTAATGCTGCTGTCACATTACTACCCAGAGAATTATTCTGTTCGAAAGTGGTCATTTCAGAAATCAATTCAAATATAAATATCTAAATAATAGATATACAAGATTTAGTTTTAAATAAATCAAACCAGTTTTTCTACACTGATTTATATATATTAGTTCAATTTGAACATGTTTGTTTGAATTGAATTTTATTGTTGACTTTATTTTTGAAAATTTTTTATGTGTTTACTCATAAATTCGAAATGGAATTTTAATTAATTGCTTTCCAATAAAGAATAAAAATAAATCACACATTTATATATTTTCTAATTAGGCTTTTTAATATAAATTATCTTAACATTTCATCTTTGTTGAGTTGAATGCTTTAACATTTCCTTAAACGATTTGCGAAATTTGATACTTTTTTACATTCAGAAAGAGAGACGAAAATGAAAACGTACAATTTATAAAAAAAAAAGATTACTTCAAATTTCTAATAAATTATTTTTAAAAGTAGCCAAAAAAAAGAAAATGTGATAAAAACCAACCTGAAAATTCATAATAGCTTCTGAAATTTTTATATTAATGGGTTCAACAACCATCACAATATTAAAAGAGCCTAGTAAACGTTCCGCCAATTTATCCATTGCTTGTACAAAATTCTCCCATTCGATATCAAATTCATTTAAATAATTTAAACAGCCTTTGATAACATTTATGCAATAATTTGTACAAGGCTTCTCTACATAGCCCTTACAGAAGCCGCAATGTTGCATTTTTGTTAGAGCCGTTGTACAATCTGGATTTAAACGTACCTAATGAAGAACAAAATCATAATGATGGTAAGTATTTGGCGTTTATTATTATCATTATTTTTTATTCAAATTAGTAATTAACATACTGTGATTAAGTTTTTGGATGCTTCAGCAGCTGCAGCTAAGGCTTGACCATACGTTCGAGTTGCTACAAATGATCGTTTAATTTGAACGGATAATTTATCGGGTACATCGCCAAATGGTTTTAATTCTTTCATATGCTCACCAACACAATGTAAATATCTGATATCAAAGTAGATAATTAAGAAATTTTAATGGCGGTTCAACTCAATGGATCAATGGATAAAATCAATGAATCATAAGTCAAAAGATTCAATATAAACTTGAATAGTTATTCATTTAGTTGTGTGGAATGGAAACCTTGAATATGTCTGATCCTAAATCTTAATAAAGTGAAATAATAAACCTCCAAAGTTGAGTTAGATAAAACTTAGAAAGAAGATATTTAGCTGAAGTACGAGTACGAGAGTATTGAAATCAATAAAATTCAATGTGTTTCAGTGATGGCATCAACTTTGTAGCATCACGTTTTTTGAAAATATCATTTGCCATTGTAAATTTTAGGAAAATTTACTACTTAAGTATTCCAGTAGATTTTTATTTTAGTTACTAGTTTTTTAATGCTTTTTGATTTTTTTAGTTTACAGCATTTTATAAAATTTTATAGAATGGAAAGCCATTCAAAGAATTAAAGGTGCCACATTTCCAATTGCAATCTCGCCTTCAAGTAATTTAATATTTCCTAATAATTGTTAACACTTAAATAAATAAACAGAAACTATTTGTATTTGTATTTGGATATTATATTGCGGCGTTAACTTAAGTGTATACACTTTTTGTTCAATGTGATTATGATTGATTTGTTGCTTGATATGTTTTTGATTTTACTTTTTACCAATATATTTTGTAAAAATGTTTTCACCACAAAAAGTAACGCCATTGCGAAATAATGAAGTTAAAAAAGTATAAAACCAAACCGACCACAAGGCAGTTAACAATGAAAGGAGAACATAATGAATGAGATAAAACAAAATATAAGAAATTTATATGCGGTGGTGACACTTCACATCCCTGAAGATAAAAAATTTTATAGCAATTTTTTAAAATCATAGTCGCGTAGAATTAACGAGATGTGTGAGATATTTGGAAAGCATAAAATTCGGCTCGCTTTATTCTGGACGTTGGTTTTAAATAAGTTGATTTATGTTTAATAATAAAAAAATCTGCCAAATTTTGAACTGTCCATATTAATTGTTGCAGGCAAAAATGGACCATAAACTTCTTTAGAATATGATTTTTATAAAGCGCCACGTTGAGAACTATGAATCTGAATCTGTTGCAAACGTTTTAACAAAATGTATGGCCATTAATTTTTAAATGTTCCTTATTAAAAAGCGGAATTAAAGGTAGAAGGAAAAGCACGCTAACCAAGTAAATTAAGTAAAGTGCGCACATATTTCTTAATGGTTAAATGGTTTTAAATTACACATAAACTATACTTATGCCATATATCAAATTATCGATAGGCATATGACGTATACATATGTATTGCTTTGGCAAAAAATGTTGTAACCGATTAAACCCGTCCTTTAAATACACCACATTATTTTTTTTGTTAGTCAAGAAAAACTCAAGAAAGTTTAATTTGTGCTTTACATGTATTTCTGCCGTGAAGGCTTAACTGCATGGTACACAATTGTGCAATGAGCGCTAGCCTTGGTAATCATCTACACATAGTATGCGTTACCATCACGACTAGCTTCCAATTTAAAGCCCGTGTTGCACGTTAACCTTTGGTACCCAGTTTCGGAAACTTTCTATTACTCCTTGGCTTAGTTTGGTTAGCTCAATAAGCCTACCCAGCTATCCATTTTATTCGGGAAATGGGACCCTGCACGACAAGCATAAATATGTTTGAACGAGCATCGTCCACAGCCCCCACAAAGCCAGCCAAAAACTAGTGATACCGTTATACTAAATTAAATCTTTGGTCCGATCTCGTGACTCATGATGCCCCCTGATGGCCGGCAACACCAACGAGCATCTGAGCCATTCCCAGTTGAGCAGGTGCTTCTCGGAACTGTTTGCCCTAACTCAAGAAAATGTGTAAAAGGTTGATATAGTGAAAACATCAATTTAGGAAACATGGAAGTATAGGAAGGTTTCATAAAATTGATCTGGAAATCTAAGCCAGATTCTTTTGCATCGATATTGTTTAAAAATGTTCGCTTATTTAAGCTTGTACAATTTTTTCACACAAGCAAATTTTTTGAAAAAAGCTGCAGTGATATTGCCCATATTTTATGGGAGTTTTTAGACAAACAGACACTTAGACATATATAAATCGAATTAAAATTTGATGCTGATCAAGAATATAGATACTTTCTAGTATCTCCATTACTTCATTTAGAGTTTTAAAAACGTAATAACAAAATGAATATATCACCAACCCCTGGGTGGTAGGTGTAAAAAAGCTACTAATAGGAGAGAATGAGAAAATAACATGGTACGTACTTATCATCAAAATAATATTGAGCATTAAGAACGGTGAACATTTTTTGGTATAAAGTATTAAAAAATTTATCCATAACATTAATTAAATCGACATTCCCATGTTTATAATACGTTTCAAATTCTTTAAATAGATCACCAAATACATAAGAATTTTGCTGATAGATAACGCCATAAGTTCGTGTAAACATTAAATTAAAATCAGCTTTTGAATCCTTTAATAAGCTATCAAAGATTTCTATATAAAGAAAAAAAGAGAAAAAGAGAAAAAAGAAAAAGCAAAAGAAAAATATTAATAAAAATTTCTTTATATGTTCATGGAATTTTTGCATAAATAATATAAGTTGATTATTTTACCGTTATATTTTTGCACTTTAACACTCAACATATGTGACATTTTTGTAATCGATTCACGAGAATGCTTCTCCAATTGCAAACGTGTTTGCATGGCCATTTTAGTTTCCATATTATGTGTACAACAAGTACCAACAATCGGTGATTCACAATAACGTAAACCCATTTCTGTAAATAAAAAAAAAAAAAAAAAAGAAAATACAAATTTAAACAAAAAAATCATCTTTAGATAAAATTTACTACAAATGATTTATAAATGCACAATCATTTTTTTGTAACATTGTGCTACTACTCATGATATTCATGATGATTATAATGATGATGATGATGATGATGATGATGATGATGGATTTCTTGATCAGCTGCTTTTCTTTTTTTCTTTTGTTTTGCTTTGTTTCTTATAAAAAAACAATTGATCAGTATATTTAGCAGGAATGTAAAAGAATTCAAATAAAAAAGTAAACAAAATGTTACAGCATAAAAATAATATTGAGATGAGCAGAAGCAAAAAAACCAAAAACAAAAAGTATCAGAACAATGCAATCATCATAAATGAAGCAATAATAAGCAACACTTTGTTTAGTTAACTTTCCCATAAAAAGGGTATATTATAAGAAGAAGAAGAAAAAGAGGAAGAAGAAGATGATGACAATGATGCAGAAGAAGAAATGTAGACTTTAGCTATTAACTCTATTTTAAGTTGATCTAACAAACAAATAAGCGCCTAACAATTGATATTATTTCTTTATATTTCTGCCTCCACCTTTGTTTTTGATACTGTTATTGTTACCGTATCTGTTACTATGTCTCATACCTCTGCTATTGTCTCTCTGTCTACGTTACATGTAAATGTGACTCTATAGCATACAAAACAAATGACAGGAGGCAATTTAAGTAGACAGGCGACAGCGAATTAATGTCACACCTTCTATCTACCATACTTTGTTATTTTGTTATGCCATTCATTTATACGTACATACATACATGCATTTTTATATATAAAAAAAGAACAATAATAAATAAAAAAAATGTTAAAAAGAAGTATGGAAAACAGATTGATGCCATGTGGCATATTGTTTACTGGTTAATTTTTTTTTTTTGTATAAGTTTATGACATGTTGTGGTCACTTTTTCTATTGTTGGTAACTATCATTTCATTTAATATTGCTTGAGTGTTTGATGTATATGATGATCAATGAGAAATCATTATCGATTAATAAAACTATTAAACATGACAATTGATCTTCTGCTGTCTTTTGAAGATTATTTAGTACCTTCTAAGCCTTTGTTTAAAGTGGTGATTCTCTATCTTCCGAAAAAGCAAAAAATAAAAATAAATAAAAGTTTTTCAAATCTGTTTTATGATTCTCCTCTATCTGGAAAATTTTTTCAACCACCAAATGAAAAATGGAAACAATAAGGAAATGAGACAATTTTAGGTTTATATAGAATCGATCAATTTTGTAACAAAATGAAATCAACTTTGCCAAACTATTTGCTCTGTAAAAAGTGTAGAAAATGTGACTTTGGGATTTTAAGATTTTTCCGCTAAATTTCTTAGTTGTAACGTGTGGAAAATATAATTTATCCAATTTATCCAATTTATCCAATTTGAGATAATTTTCTATTGAATTAACTCAAAGTTATTTAATGTGCTTTTTAATTATCACATTTTTTACTTCTACCTAAAGAGTTTTAATGACTGTAGATGAATAGACGATTCTTAGCAAATTCTTAATACGATTCTTTTTTTATTCAATGCAACATTTTAAAAAATTATATATTTTTGAATGATGAAATGTAAAATTTCCATTTTATTATATTTTAGCATTTTTTGTTGTTGCTTTTTTTCGTTCATAAATTACAATTCTAATGGGCTTGCATGAGCAGGATTGTAAAAGAAAATGAAGAATGGAAACATGATTTTCATATTAGCCCATTTTCATATATAGTCGATGGAGTTCGACTCTTAAATGCCCTACACTACTTTGCTTATTATGATTAAAATTAGAAGCCCACAAAATTGTAAAAATTGTAATTTTTTTAGTTATTTAAAAACTTCGTTGTATGACAGCATGTTCAAAAACTGTACCAGCGTGGACCAAGTTTGGTATACATATTTTTCATGTTAAAAAACAAGTTAGTGTCAATTTTCGTAAAAATGCAAATAAAATTGAACCTTTTCTTCCATATAATGGCTATTTTCGACAAGGCGTTATGTGGCATGTTGTCGAAAAAATGGACCGACCAGTATAAAATTTGGTACACATATATTATATGTTAAAACCGCAATTTCAATACCAGTTGGTATTGAAATATATTTAAAATTGTAACTTCTTCCCATACAATAATTTTTTTTTAAGAAAAACTTTATATAGGGGGCGTGGTCATAAAAGTCGTCTGATTTTAATCATTTTCAATATAGTTCGTTTGTAAGCCAATTCATACTCATGTACCAAATTTCATTAAAATATTTCTAAAATTGCGACTTGTAGACGGCACACGGACAGAAGACAGACAGACAGGCAGACAGTTTTAAATCGATTTAGAAAATGAATCTGGGTTTACCGGTTTACTAAAGGTAGGGTCTATCTTAACTCCTTTTGATTGTTACAAACATCTGCATAAACTTATAATACTCGAAATCGCATCTACGGTGTAGAGTATAAGGGGGATAAATGAAATGAAAGTAGACGTAAGTAACGTTAATGAAATTTCAAATGCAAGAGCACCAGCAGAGCATGTCTTATGATAATAAATACATGAACCGTAAAGTAAACAATATTATAAAAAAAAAAACAAAAATAAATATAAACAACGCATAATCAAATGTACTAACACTTATGTAAACACGCACACATATACACACATAAATTGAAATGGTATAAATTGTATAAGTCGAATTGAGAATGACTAACCCTTAATATAACAAAATACAACACGTATGGCCTAACAAGCTAACTTGTTTATGAACTTGAATGTTACGTGAAGCGAAAAAATGTAATTTATGTTGAGACATAATTCTTTTCTTTTATTTTTTCCTTTTTTTGTTGTTTTTTTGTTACTTTGGTTTTTGTTTTTTTTTTTTGCTTTGCTTGGTAAGCGACAATAAAAATAATAAGAAAATATGAAAGAAAAAAGGCAAACAAAGAAAAAATATGCGTAAATGAAAATTATGATAAAAGTAACAATCATAATGTAAAGTAATAAACAGCAGAAGCCCAAATGCTGCCAGCACCACCAGCATACTTGTGCGCAGTTGTTGTAGGATTTTATAAAAATTTCATATAAAAAAAAAAGAATTTTTTTTATATTTGTTAGTATTAAAGGTTATAAAAACAATAATAACAATAACAGTAACAATAACAGTAACAATAACAATAATATTAATACACATTATTTGTTAAAAATTAAAGCAAATATTACGAATCTACTCGACACAAAATTTTGTAAATAAAAAAATCTAATAGATAGATAACTTTCCCTTTAAAAATGTATGCTACTGTATTGATGTATGCGTTTGTATATGTACGTATGTATGTATGTATATGTATGTATATGTATGTAAATATAAATAAACATAAATATATAAATTACATTACACAATGTCAGGATCAGGGCAGTCGAAGCTATAAGACGCCATTTAAAATTGTTAGAAAATTTCTAGTCTTTCTTGCCATTAAAATACATAAAAGTACTAAAAAGTTATTTGTTAGCATTTGTAAGTTCAATTTATTAAAAATAATTTATTTAAAACTGATTTTGAAGTACATTAAACTTTAAAGTCAACAAATGTATAGAAAATGTCAACAAATAAATTAAATAAAGAAGTTGTGAAAGTAAAAAATGGTGAGCAATATTTTCAAATGGGCAAAAGTCCAAAAAAAACATGGATTGAACTAATCCAAATTATGCATTAAGATTTGTTATATTAAATTCGAAATTTGTATTCAAAATGAATGCTAAAATGATTTTATTCAAAAAATAAAACGCATTCTAAAACGAAGGACTTTCAAAAATGTTTTTTTTGACATTTTTAATGGAATTAGATTTTGCTTTGAATTAAGTCTGTGAAATTTTCTTAAATGAACTCAAAGTCCTTCAGGCAATTTAGTGCATCAGTATTAGGGAATAACAAGTTAAAGTTAAAGATTAATTTAGCTTAAGTCCTACAAAGACTCCATGTCTCCATGAATCATAGAATTCATAATTTGTGATAGATTGAACAGATTTAAGAAGATGTTTAAGGTATATTTCCTTTTTTTTCCAATAATTTAATTACATTTATTAATGGCAATGTCTAGAAATAGAAAAAAATTAGCAAAAAAAACTTCATCTACTTTTCATAGAGTTGGCCATTTCTGGTATATATCTTGTACAACAAACTGGCATGTTCGCACTCCTTTGACTAATTTTATAACCTCTTCTCTTCATTTTTAAAATATTTGTTATTTGTAATACATTTGTCGATAGAATGCCTAAAGTACTTTTAACCCTAAAGAGCATAAATTTGTGACTGCTTTTCTGTTCTTTCTATTTTGTTTGTATCAAGTGTTTTGGTATTGCATGGTTTTTTTTACATGGCTTTTCTTTACATGACTTTTCTTTACATTCTAATACTTTCATATTTACCGAGAATATTATAAAATATAGGTAAATATTTCCGCTTAAGATGGATCATTATTTTTCTTTTTATTTATGTAACTTTAGTTTTAATCCAGTATTATTAATATAATAAAATCATATGATATGTATTTGGTGGCATGTTCCATTTCAAATGGAATTTTGTGTTTTATATAAATGCATCATTGTTTTAGTTTACCTCGTCAAAGTTTGTATAATCTTAATTGATATTTAACATGACATTTCTAAGGAGCCCAACTTCATGAAATATATTTAGAAAAATTCATAGGGAAAGATAATTAATTAAAATAACTAAGAAACTTATACTCGCTTTAAGTTAAACCTTCAAATAATTTCTATCCAAGAGAGTTAAAATTTCGAATTAGTACGCCTCTTAAAAAAAAATGTCTATATATTATGTTGGAAAGGTATTCCAATGCTCTTGATCCACAATGCTTGATTTTCAGTAATAAAATTATACAAAATAGAAGAATTGCCAATATTTCTTTTCAATTATCTGATCGTGTAGGCGAACTCTTTAAATATAAAAAATATTTCATTTATATCTGGTACGCTATAGCCGTCTAAAAAATGTATAGCTTCCTTGGCAAATGGCCACTTGGCTAAAAAATATTACTTAACTTTAAATATCTTAAGTTGTATTAATTTTTTTTTTCTCTACCACAAAATGTTTTCTTGAACTTGTAGGACAAAAGAAAAAAAGAATATCATTACCATGGGGACTACTTTTCTGGTATTCTTTCTACATTCCCGTTCATTATTCATATACGTATTTGTGTAGGAGTGTTCATGAAAGGAAATGTATATTGCATACCTTTAGTACGCCTCTTAAAAAGAAAATTTATTGCATATTTTGAGGCGTCTGACAGTTTTATTTTATTTTTATGCCATATCATATTACAAAGTAATCTTTTGCCGTGTTATAGTAAATGTTTTCTTTTTCATTTCTTTGAATTTAATTTAACATTTATTTTACTAATAAGGTTTTCATGGAATGTTGAAGAGAAAATAAAACAAAAAATGTCTAATGTAATATTTTTAAATTGTCTAAAAGAATTGTTTCATTTCATTCTATTCCCTTCATTTATTACTTGATTTGTTAATAAAATTTGAGCATTAATTTAAATTTTGGTACATGGTTACTTTTTAAATAATTGTGTAAATCAAAGCAGAAATTATAACAGAAGCAAAACCAAAAGCAATTGAAATAAATCATGTAACGTTAAATTTTTTCTTTTTTCTTTTTTTTTTTTTTGGGGCAAAATTTATGGGTTGTGTTAAAAGTAAAGCTGCTGGTGGGAATGATGATAGAACTGCAAGGCAATGGAAACGACAGCATTGTTGCACTAATGAAAATTGTCGAGTGCGTAATCCAGATTCTCAACGTGAACATTGCTGTGCCACACGCAATGATGAACGTTGTAGAAAACCACCTTTTAGGGCAGTGGTAATTTTTCCAGCTGGTTAATTTGAATGAATCGATATATTTCGTTAACATTTTCAGAGGTAAAGGCAGCTGTGTGATTATTATGTATATAAAATTGAAGTGTTACAATAAAGCCAGTATAAATGTAAAATTTAACAAATCTAAAAATGTAATTTACACAATTTAGGACATTACAATTCATAGTACTTGATTGATGATGATTTTTTTATTAGACAAAAGACATTGAGATGCCTTTTAAGGTATACAAAAAAAAAAAAAAATAAATCATTTTCGATAGGATTGATAAGGCAGACAATTACGAATGAATTAGATTACACAATCTAATGTAATTAAAATAGACAATCAAATGTATAAGCAAAATTAAAATTGATAAAATCTTATTAAATGTAATTTGATAAAAGCCCTTCAAATGTATTCTAAATTTCTGATATTAATTTACATTATATTTATATTTCAGTACATGGCTTTAAATTACATTCGATTACATTACATTACATTCCATTCCATTCCATTCTATACCAATCCAATACTTTCCATTATATTTCATTTATTTGCAAAGTATTTTACTTTTAGTCAAAAGACCTTTCAGTATGTAGAAATAATTCATTGAACTTTTAGAGTTTGGCTTCTTTAGCTGAGAGTGACCTGAGAGTGTTATAAAATTTAACTATTATGCTTCGCCTCTTCCATGATTGATTTTTGCATAGTTAAATACATTCAAATCAAGCTCAAGTTATGATGAAATTGTTTGGATTATAATTTAAAATAGTTTATTGCAATCCTTATTCTGATTATGATAATGATTATAAATGGTAAAAATCATGTGATGATTTGAAAGAAAAAATTAACTGTAGGAAAATGAAGTCATTTTACTTGCAAATATTCACTTCATTTTACGTTGAAATTTATGTGCCATAAATTATGATTACGTTTAAAAATAAAGTTGTGACAACGATGTGCGTACAAAAAAAATGTTAGCCCATACATTTTATGTGGGTCCTAACAAATACAAAAACCAGCAAAATTGAAAAAGTGAAAGAGTAGAAAATAAGAAAGAAGGCAAACAAAATATTTAAAGTTGTTCATGTTATTTTATATATTGACCAGCATTTGTGTCACTTTTTTACCTTCTATTTCTCAAACATTTTTAAAGAGTACAAAGTAAACTATTAAGGCTCGCATTGTGATTGTTAAGACAATAATAAAACAAAATGGATACGAAAAATGTTGGTCTAATGGCGAATTGTTTCCTGCCATTTAGTTAGGCCCATTTGTATCTGAAGTTTGTATTCAAATAGCGGATGATATTTTGGGCATGCTTTAGGAATTTTTGAATTTTTTAAAGTGCCAATCATTTGAAAAATGGGTAAAAACTCCAAATTCGGCAGTATTTAAAAAAAAAATTTATTGTTTGAGCAAAATGTAAAATTTTGATTATTTTTCAAGAAAAGTCAGCTTAAAAAATATACGTAGCAGTTTAATTTATAAAAATGAAATGCAAAATTTACAATAAATTTTAGCTAAATTTTGTTGTACGTCTTTACATTTTTATTTTGAAAAATTTACATTTTAAGTTCTTTAATTTCATGGTTGGTTGGGGCAAATAGCCCTCAGAAACATCAACTCAATTGGGAGTGGGATCATTTAATTAGTTTCGTTTTGGACTTTTACATGGACAGACAACAGATAGACGTACCTTAGAACAGACAGACTTCAATCGTATCAGAAAGTGATTCTGAGTTGCTTGGTATTATAAAATTTGGGTCTATCTCAACTTTTTCAGGATGTTACAAAACTATGCAGTAACATATAATACCCCGTACTTTGTGAATGAAATTCACAATAATAATCAATTGTTATGGTTGCATAAGTTAGAATAAAGTTTTTTTTTTTATTGTTAGAAAAAACTTCACATCATCCTTTGCAGAATGTAAGCATTTTTTTTATTGAAGTTTCATTAGTTTTGTTAGATCATTTTGTTATTATTATCGATAATATATTCAATTAACAGTTATATGAATATTTTAAGTATTTGTGATAGTTTCTAGAATTATCAAAACGTTCAAAAGCAAAATTAGACATTGATTGGGTTTTAGTTATCGAACGTTATTTGAATGAATATTTTAGGCTTAAGCTAATTAATGTTAATCAGACTCTAATAGTTTGCACTAAACGAAAAATATATGTAGAATGTATGAGAAAGGCGAAATTAGGCAATTAGTTAAAACGTTAATTCATGTAATGCATCTATTTGAATTGCTTTGCTTTTGGATGGATTTAGTTTGATTTGATTTGAATTGAGATGCCAGCCACATTAAGATAATTTAACAATATCTCATAATAATCTGCCAGGCATTATATTACATAGCGATTTATATAGAGACTTCTTTTGTATGCTTATGTTTATGAAGATTGACCGTCAGAAGTGTGATCGTTGTGGAAAATGTGTACGAAAAAGTATACGCCTTTTATTTATGTATATGAATGAAATTAATGAACATAAAATCAAATAAGGCAGACATAATGGCATGGTTGGTGTATCTGGTGTTAAATCAAGTAGAAATCCGCCAAAGAATATACGAAAAATATAAATGATGAAAAGAAAATAAAAATTATGTTTATTAGTTGTACACTCTCTGCCATATGACGATTAATCGTTGAGTCCATATTAGATTTGCTGTATATTATTGTTGCTGTTGTTATTATTGTTATTATTATTCATCTGTGCATTGTTGGGTGCGTTTATATAAACTAAATGAATTATGCATATGGGTCGCCAAAAAGAGAGACAAGGAGAGAGAGAGAGAGAGAGATAGGGGGATAGATAAAAGAGGAAGAAGTGTGGGTAATAAAACCCAAAGAAAGCCAACAAACAAAAACCAACAAATAAATAAATACCTAAAAAAAAAAAAAATTAAAATGTTTTTGCCCAACAACAACAATAACAATAATACAAAAATCAAAGTACATTACAGCAAAAAAAAAAATAGAAATGAAAACTTTATAGTCGATTGAGTTCGACTTTTAAATATTCTACACCAATTTGCTAAACATGATTAAAATGATAAATAAGAGAAATTAAAAGCCACCAAAAATTGTAAGAATTTGAATTTTTCATTTATTTATAAAAAGTTTGTTATATAAGAAAATTTTCAAAAAATAGACTTATATGGACGTAAATTTGGTTCACGAGCCCATTTTCTCTAAAGTATATCCAAAATAATAGCATTTGTTCATATAAAGAGTTTTTTTTCGAAAAAATGGAACCATCTGAACCAAATTGGGTGCGCACGTTTCTCATGTTAAAACAAACGTCAATTTACATTTTTCAAATTGTAATTTTTTTTTCCATATAACGACTTTTTTTTAAAATATCCTTATATGGGCCAAAGTCGAAAATATGATCCGATATAATATGATTAATCTTCTTTAATAGATTTCGTAACTGGGCCAAGATACCTTTATATACCTTAATTCATTAAAATATCGCAAATATAGAGATCTGTAATTTATATTTAGACGGGCAGACAACAAGACAGACAGACAGACAGAGAGTCTTAAATCAAATCAGATTTAAGTGTGATTCTGCGCTGATCGCTATAATGAAAGATAAGTCTACTACAATTTCTTTCGGGTATTACAAACATCTGCATAAACTTATAATAACATTTGTAGGGTGCAATGAAATGAAACGTGAAAATCTTTCTTGTCGTAAAATTTATTAAAATGTTTGCATGAAATTATTTAATTTATTTTTTTTGTCTCTTTTGATAAATATATTTTTAAAGTTTTTACTAAAAGCGACAATTTCTTTTACTGCTTACCAAATTTTTCACAAAGTTATAGTTATCGTTTTAGATGATTGTTTTTTTTTATTGTTTTTGTTTATTCATTTTTGGCTGGAAACTCACTTTTGCCTTGAGCGTTTGATGCTTCTTTTTTATTGTCCAATGCCCATAAAATTAATGGGGTTTTTTAAAAATATTTGTAATATCGAAAAGGACATATTTCATGTCTCTCAAGGCACTTATGTCCTTGATTAGCATTTTTTTTATTACATAGATCTAGCTAGAAGGGTCCATTTGTTTATTTTGCAAAAATTGAAATTCATTCCTACTGGAAATAGTTAAAATCGGTTAAAGGACGCAGTAAACCGTAAATTGAAAGCTACGCATTTTTTTTTTTGGATAAAAATTCTTTGTAATTGCAGTTTATTACTGATAAATTAAATTACGCCCATATTTTTGTCCAATGTAAGCACTGAGACCCTGCTTTCTAATAAGCATTGGCTCAAGTTGAAAACGAAGAAAGGTGCTCTACTTGATCTAATTTTGATAATGCAGGTCTAATGCTATTAAGAATAACTTTACATGAGTCGCGATGACCACTTTCCAGACCACTTTGTATATTTAAAAATTTAAGGGCTTATTAAAAGGAATTGGTCTTCCTTAAGGATGGATATTTCTATGGTTCAGTATAAAAGCCCAGATATTTTGGGTTGGACATAAGACTAAAGCTCAATAGATAAAATTTAATGAAATTTTCATTTAAAGATTTAATGATGATGAACAGATGAACAGATTACCAAGCTATATAAAGTAAAATTTGTTAATACATTCGTTTTATATTTAAACGTATTGCGCGAAATGCATTAATCATTGTGGATGCCTACTCTACATAATAATTTAATTATGTACTGTCTACTGTCTACTGTCTACTGTCTACTGTCGACAGTAAATTATAATTAATAATTTATGTTTGTATATTTATGTAGATATTAAAAATTTGGCTTCGATATCCAAATCTTTCTAATTTATCATTTTTGTTCTTTCCATTTATTGAATGCACTTGGCACATTCATTTCGGCGTACGCTTAATTATATACACATTCATATATATACATACATACATACATACATACGTACATACATATATATAATTTTTATATGTATTAGTGTATGTAATGTGTAAGCATTTCTATAAATTTTACTTAATCATCTGGTGCTCTAATTTTGTGTTTCTTTAGCATTCACTTTGGTTAAGATTATTTTTAGTATTTTTGTACAAGTGTCAACGATAATTAAAATAATAATAATAATAGTAATAACAATAATAATAATGTGTAAAGAAAAATTATTATTATTCTTATGCATTTCTCTTACAATCTCGTATATTTAACGTATTTAAGATCAATTAGTTACTTAGAAAAGCAATTAATCTAATTGCGAGAAGTAAACACCCAAATGTAAATATTTTTGTAAATTATAAAATTTATGGCAAATTTTTTAAATATTTAATTACTTAATTAGGCAGAGCCATCATTCAAATTCTTTATTCAATTCTTTCAATTCTTTCAATTCCCTTAAATTGTGATGGATATTTAAAAAAAATTTCCAATAAGCTGTAAAGAAGGTTTGGAAAAAGCATTTGTTGATTCAAATTTGTGCGCATTTGGAGTCCAGATATTTTTGATATATTCCCAATTATTTTCAAGTACAAATGTATTGTGGTAGTTATGAAAATTACCGGAAGAAATTTTCTCCATATCATGCATCATGGCAAAAAAGTACTTACTTAAATGTAAACACATAAACACCTTTTCCCAAATTATTTTACTAAAAACAAGTAAGAAAATTATATTTATTTGACTAGAGCCAAATCTTGTATACCCGCCATCAAAATACCATGATATTACGATTCAGAGTCTGATTCAAGGTTTTAAGAGCAAATTGAAAGCGTAAACATAAAAAAATGAAAGATTGGTATTGCATAGCTTCGCCTAGGCGTATCCGAATTACATGATTTTTGGACAAACATTACAGACCAACAGCCTCCTTACTATTGCAAAATTTAAGTTTTCTATCTTTTGCAGTTTGCAGATGATGAGCAAAAACCTACCAAATATTGCTTAAAAAAAAATTAGGTGTTCTCAGCTTATGTTATACTGTGGGCGTGTCCCTTGGCCGATTTGGTCCAATGATTCTGCCAAATTTGAGCTGAATATCTTTAGTTTAACGACCATTGGAATGTTTACAATAGATAGATACACAGACGGGCGGACGGACAGACATGTCTAAATCGATTCAGAATTTGATGCTGGTCAAGAATATAGATACTTTATAAGGTCTACTGACGCTTTCTTCTAGGCTTTACAAATATAATGACAAAATGAATATATCACTAACCTCCAGGTGGCGGGTATAAAAATTTTAATTACTGCATGATAAAAATTTTCATAAACCTTCTCAACTCTTCCTTTTTTTTTCATTTTCTGGCTGATGATTTTATGTTGTGTATTTAATAATAAAATTAGAATATGTTTTGTTATGTTGTTTATGTTAAGCAAAAACACAAAACAAAAAAAAAACCAAAAAACATACTTATATAAATAGGGAAATAAATTAAACAGGAAAAGTAAAATAAACACGAGAAAAGTGATTGTTTGCTAAATGGATGCTTTTATTTTATAATGCATTTCCACTAACTCACTAAAAAGCTCTGTAAAGTTTTTTTTTCCTTAAAAATATCAATGCATGTATATATAAATATGGGTGTGTGAGCGTGTGTATGTTAATTAAAAATTAAGTGTCCGAAAGAATGTATAACAATGCAATCTTTTTGGCTCATCATTTTCACAGATCGTTGGATACGAGACGTTCAGGAAAACCCAGAGGCAAAGAAAGAAAGAAAACATTAATATGAAAGTATTCTCAATAATTTTCCCAGTTAGCACCACATAGCGTAGAAACATAAAAATTGTTTATATTTAGAGTAAATTTATGTTCTAAATATATTTTGTATTTTATAAGGAAAATATCATTTACAGTTAACTCTCGTATAACACGAAAAATAAAATATATAAATCAGAAAGTGTGAGAATTGTATTTGGCTGATATTAAATTTCTAAGATCTCCAAATAATAATATAACATTGAATTTAGAATTTTTATTGTTGTGTTGGAAAACTTTGACTTTCATTTTATGATGAAAATGGGCGTGTCTTTTAAACGATTCGATGGAATAACCGATGTGATACAAGAACTTCCTGGGTTCCTATCAAATTTCTTAATGATGTTTCTATTTTTAGGTGTCGCAGAATGTTAGCAATAGATGCCTGAGTAAAGACATTTATGTGGATTCATTTGGAATGCAAGTCGTACTTTAGAAACTGACATACCAAACTTTTAATATCTGATTGAGGGTTGTAAAAAGTCTGCACTTCCTGTGAATCTTTTCATATGGAAAATTCACTGATATGGAGTTAGTTTAATTGGAATTTCTTATATCATAAGAAAATGAATGCCTTAAAGATTGCGCAACTAAAATTTCCATCGATTTAATTGGTTTGAAAAAATTCTAGTCGCATTTTATGAGTGTAAACTATAAAGCTGCTTATAATATCTATGAAACATTCCATGGAATAGATTTTTACGTATTTGATGGTTGTTCTTACTCTGCGATGCTGTTTTTTTTCTTTTTTTTTTTTTTAACATTTACCTCATTTGCTTCTTGTTCAGGTTCCTGTTGAATAGTTGAGTAAGTTTTTAATTACTGAACACAAAATTCAATGTAAATAAATTCTATGAAGTGCTTTACCAAGAGAGAAAGGTAAAAAACAATATTATTTGCTTTTTTTCTCTACTGAAAAACCAGAATAATAAAAATCTGTGTTGTTGCTACTACTAGAACTACGACTACTACTACTATTGTTGTTGTTGTTGCTATTGGCTGGCTGCCTCTGCTCGAAAGTATTTATTAAAAAAAATAACTCCTTTTTTTTTCATTTTTTGTCTATCAATAACGCTACATATACATCTCTAGCTTTGCATCTATGTCGAATTTTAAATAGTAGAAGCAGAAGGCCCCATTCATTATAATCTGGATTATTTGTGATAGGTGAAATATCTAAAAAATATTAATGCGTGAATAGAAAATAATCAGATGAATCATTTTTGAACTGATTTAAAATTTTTTAACTATGCTCGATCAGTTGATCATAATTTATAAGAACATTTATGAAGATCTTATATATTTATCAAATAAATTGATGGTCCTTACGCGAACTTACAGTTTTTGGCCCTCACGCGAACTTGCAGTTTTTAAACTGTTCTTTTTGTTCAACTGGTTTATTTTTACTAAAAAAAATTAAGATATTTTGGGTAAAGCAATTTGTGAATTGCTTGGAAATAATGATATCGGAAATGATCTAAAAATTTTGATCAATTTCAATACAAAGTAGACGGCGTGAGTCTTAATGTATCACTGGACATTTATTTAGGGGTATTTTAATAAGACAAAATATTAGTTTAATATTGCAAAATTCCCGTGGGCTTAATAAGCATTTCGAAGACTCTGTTTAAAGTTTATGTACAAAAAGGAAAGATGGGCGAGATATTTTCTTAATTTTATCTTAAGTAAATATGAACATAATTGATGTAAAATTATCAAAATTTTTTAAGTTATATGGAATGATCCCGTTATTTTGTATCATCGTACTCTCATCCGATAGACATTACAATTAAATAGATTCTACAACGTATGATCCCCATAATTTTAAATGTTTCAAAATACCTGGATAAATAGAAGACTTTGGTTTTAAAATCTAAACACTTTGAGAGTTAGAAAAATTATTGTTAAAACGGTGTTAAAATTAATTACTAATCTATTTGTCAGCGTGTCTAATGAGAAAATATTTATAAATAATTACAAACATGTTGTGCCGCAAAATTAAAAGAATATAATTTGAGAATTTAGTCAAAGTTTTCTCCATTATAAAACGGAAATTCTACATCCTCTGATAATAATAATAGTTATTTAAGTAAAGTATGCCCAACACTTTAAATCACCATCGTATATATGAATAATAATAAAAATAATAATAAAAATAATAATAATAATAAGAATGAAATAAAATCAAGTGAAGTTATGTTTGCCATGAAGTTTTTATATGTATTGACCCAGAATAGTGGAACTAATTCATTTTATGTTGAGTTAACTTGAAAGATTTCATTAAGATAATGGGCAACATAAGACTGAAATTGTGATAATAACATCATAAAGTGTTAGGCCATTTACTTATTGATATTGCTTTTTATAATTAAGTTAAAAAGTCAAGTAAGTCAGAAAGACCTTAACAAATGTGAGTGGGGACAAAGTTTTTTACAAAAAAAAAAAAAAAAAAAATATGGGGTCTAAATGTATACAAATCGTAATCACATTAAGAATATAAATTTAATATGCCAAAAAAACTAATTTGTGCGAAATTCCACTCTTCATTTATCAGATCTTGTTTCCAAAGAATATGATTCTATATAGAGAGAACCCGCTTTGGATAGCATTAAATTTTGTATCAAAATTTGTTTATATTTTAAATTTCATTAAAGTTCAGCTTGGTTGTTTAAGTCTAAAAATAAAGGATAAACTTGAAAAGTGTGGATCAAAAGATTGTCCGCAAAGGATGAAGGAATTTTAAACACTTTTGCATCTTATTAAAACTAACATTATAAATGGTAATGGCCAAAAAACACAGTGCTCTTTAAGATATCTAAAAACAACCAGAGAATTGATGGATATATTTTTATTAAAAACTTTTTCGTAATAACTAAGAAATAAGGTGTCACAAAAAATCGGACTAATGGACAACAAACATGAATTTTTTATATGAATGAAGGGAAATTTAATTTTTAAGATGGACTTTTCATTGCTCTCATTTCCATTCCATGAACTTCTTAACAACAACAACTTAATTATAATCTATCGTCGATCGATTGTGTCGCCTTTAAAGCCAATTATATTTACATACATTGGTAGTACATAAAATATGTATATATATATATATTTGTATATATTTGTATATATGTATATGGAAAGCATGTACTTCATGGCACAACGAGTTTAATTGACTACACTTAATAAAATGTATATCGTCTACTTTTAATGGCTAGATTGATAACAATTAATATGGGACAATAAAAAAAAAAGGAAAATGAATCAACATCAACAGCAGCATCAGCAACAATACAAGTAACGATAGCAATACTAATAGGGCAACATATTACATTATAATAACTAAACTACAATGTAGATGCATATTTATATAGATTGAGGCCGACATAATAACCAGATTTTTTTCTTATTCTTCTATTTTATTTTATATTGTTTATATAGTGTAATAATTTATAAAGAGCAGGAATGGCGAACGTTTAAGGACGTTGATCAGATATTGTTTAATGGCAGGTGTTTAGTGCCCATCAAACGATGGCCACTAAAATTAACTATCTTACCATTTCTTACCATTTCTGGCATAGACTATTCATTTATTGCGGATAAAGAAAATGTTGTGTTTGAAAAGAAAAAGTGATCAAGTAGTAAAAATTATGCTGAATAAGATAGATTTATAATTGACCAATAAATACTTAGATTGATGATTTATATGTATATATGAATATGTATATAAATAACTTCATTATAATTATATAATCATGAGTAATGGGGCGATCATTTATTAGCTTTATTATTTCTGCAGACAAGGCAAAATATTCTGCAATAACATTTTATACGATTTTAAAGGTTTTCCTCTTTTTTTTTTTTAAACATTGTATTTGTATGTAATATGGGTCTTATGATTACTGATATACCTTACACGGCTTAATGTAAAAAAAGACTACTTAATTTGTGTAAAGTACTTAATTTGTGCAAACTACTTAATTTGTGTAAAGTACTTAATTTTTGTAAAGTACTTAATTTGTGTAAAGTACTTAATTTTTGTAAAGTACTTAATTTGTGTAAAGTACTTAATTTGTATAAAGTACTTAAATTGTGTAAAGAACTTAATTTGTGTAAAGTACTTAATTTGTGTAAAGTACTTAAATTGTGTAAAGTACTTAATTTGTGTAAAGTACTTAATTTGTAAAGTACTTAATTTGTGTAAAGTACTTAAATTGTGTAAAGTTCTTAATTTGTTTAAAGTACTTAATTTGTGTAAAGTACTTAATTAGTGAAAAGTACTTAATTGTGAAATTAAGTACAGTAAGCAAGCACTTTATGGACTACTTTGCTTTTATGCCACAAATTTTTATGTAATATTTTATTTATTATGGGAATTAAATTCATATTTAGATCTGAGTCTTTGCTTTTTTTTTTTGGAATTACTTGTTAATTAAAAATTAATTCTTCTCTTACTTTATTTCCAATACATACTCAAGTCTTATGATTTGATTTCGTTAATTATAATAAATGAACAATTAACTTTGCAAGTTCACATTAAACAAATTTAGATATTTATTCATAAAGTGCAATTCGTTAAACTCATCCGAATCAATTTTTAATAAAGTTTATGAGAGATTGGAGAGATTTACAAAATTCAAACACATAAAACGATTATTGAAAGATTACTTAAAGATTATTGTAAAAATTTTAGTAAATTTTTAATGAAATTTTAATGAAATCAGTAACATGATGTGGAATGTAGAATGTGCTGATTTGAAAATGCGCCAAAATAAACATAAAAATTTTTTATACTATTATTATAATAAATGCTAGACTATAAATTCTTTTTGTTTTACAGCCCAAACGGTTTGGTGAAGATTTTAAGGCAGACACATAAATAAGTGGACTCAGTATCATTATTGAAAATTCAGAACATTATAAAATTGATCCGCAAATGGATCAACTTTAAATTTTTTTTCGACTTAAAGGCAGATCTATAAATAGATCAACTCAGAATTATTCAGGGAATCTATCTAGAGTCCAATTTCCTGCCTATCTACGTAATGTCTGTACGTCTTTTATTACGCTCTCTGTGAAGACAACCATTTTTACAATATTTTGGTATGCGAATTCCAGGTTTCTGGGAACGTATACCAAATATTGTAAATTCTAACGCCTTCATTTCAAATAACTTTTGTAGCAAAAAAAAAAAGGAGTGACAATTTTGGATATTCCATTGCACTTCGGCAAAACGAAAGTGTATGCAAAATGTTTTATCAAAACTCCATTATGCGGATTGATTTTATAGGGCATTGCGCGATCTCATTTTTTCTAACATTTTTATTATTTTAAATCTTAGTATTTGAGTTATATTAATAGTGTAGAATACTAACTTATCGATTATAATATATTTTTACAAAAAATGTTTACGCATCAGTTAATCAAATCAATTTTACGTCAGCAATGATGCAAAATTAAAAAAAGCAAAAAAAATCTAAAAAAAAAAATAAAAAAGAAATATTTGTAATGTTTCTTTATGTAAAATGTTTTTTCTCTATTAAAATTGATATAAAATTTGATTGATTTAGGAATTTGGAATTTAACAAAATTTATGTTAAACAAAAATATATCTGAATAAATTATTGGAATAGTTTAACAAGTAAAATTCTGCTACATGATGATTACATTCGAAAATCTGTGTGGCAATGAGATTACTATAAAAAAATATAAAAAAAAAAATGGTCCAAAGAAATTAAAGAAAAAAACATATTAATAAAAATTGTTTGCAGCAGCAACAAATATGAATTGAGAATTGTGAATTTAAAATAAAAAACAAAAGTAAACTAAAACAACAGTAAGCTATTGCTTAATTGCCGCTTCTTCAATTTGAATTGTATGAAACACTTTTTTTTTTGCTATAAATCTTATTCTCTGTCTATCTGCCTGTCTGTCTGTCTGTTTATCTATCTATGTGTCTGTTTGCCTTTCTATTATTAAATGCGATCATAAATATTTAATTTTCATTTGAATTATTATGAATTTATATGTCAATTTGTGTGTAGTTGCATATGTGTGTATGTATGTATGTATGTGTATGCATTTGATTTCAACAAATGCTTCAATTTTAATTGAGTGTACAGAAGTATCCACCACATTATTTATTATTCAAGTGGTCTGCGTGTCACTTTAATTGATTTTATTTTCTTTTATCTGCTTCTTCTTCTTCTTCTTCTTCTTCTTCTATAACAACTCATATATTTATACACATACACGTACAATATATTTCAACATATTGAATTCAATTGAGTTGAGAATTGAATTGAATTGAATTGAATTGAATTGATTTAGGCTTGATGATGAAAGACAAACAAAAACAAAAAAAAATCTCTAGAGTATTTTAAAATGCTTTAATCAAAGCTAATATTTAATTAAAAAGGAGAGAGAAAGGGAGACAAAAAACAATAATAATAACAACAACAACAACAACAACAACAACAACAACAATTATTATTATTATTATTATTACAAAATCTATTCAATTTTCTTTTTCCCTTTTTTTAAAAGTTGCTGTCCTCTGGTTTTGTGGCAAATTTTCCTATATAAAATCGGTCAATTTTTATGCTGCCATATGCCATGAATTTATACACTAAACTAGGAAAACTACATTCACACATATAAAATAAATAAATCAGAAATCTTCATATGAAATATAATTGTCATATTTATAATTAAGTTGGCACAATGCAGATTTTTTATTTCGTGTAATCGTGCATTAAATCGTCTGGCATAGATTTTAATATAAAATGAAAACTTTCATAGTTCTTTAAAACCTATAAAATTTTATTACAATATTTTACTTTTTATAAAACTGATAACAAATGAAAAAATCTCCAAGTTGAATTGAAAGCAGCCAGACAAGTGTATCCCTTAACTATGGATTTATGGTATTTTCAATTCATTGAATTGTTTGTGCAATCTCTAAAAGAAAACTTTACATATCATAAATTTCAGCAATTAATTTTGGAAATCTTCTCATCGTTATTTACTGCTTAAAAATCTTTAAGTTTCAAGTTCAAAGAAATTTAAAAAATTATTCAAAATTTATATTAAAGAATAATTAGATTTGAAAACTTTTGCTATTGAGTTGAAATATTACATTTCTCCCAAAATGCATTTTCAAAATTAACTGAAAGGATTTTTTCAAAAAAAAAAACATTTTCAAAAACAAAAATAAATCATTAAAGCTCATCAGGCACACACGTCACACGTAGCAAGAATTTCGTTTACCTGAAATTGAATTTTTGTAAATTATTTAAAACTTTTTCTTTTTCTTTGTTTTTGTTCACTTTTTTTCTTTTTAGAAAATTTTTGGTAAAATTATTCCAATGGAATTTGAAACCAGCTTTGAATATATTTTAGAGAAAATAAGAAATAAAAAATTTGATTTAAAAAAAAAAATTAAAAAATTCAAAAAAGATAATTTAAAAAAAATTAAGAAACTAAGGAAACCAAAAATGAAGATTGAACCTGTTGAAGAAGACACCACCTGAAGAAATCAAAACTAAATAAAATCGATAAATATAAAATCAAAAAAAAAAAATCTAAACAAAAAACAAGTGGGCTTTTATTTGTACTTTTTTTTTTTTTTGAATAATCATTTGTCTAACAATAAAATTATGTTAAATTGCTTTTTTATGATCATCCAAAGTTGTGTAAAGGCAAAAATTTATACCAATAGACAAAAAAAACAGAAAAACCAAAAAAAAAAAATAGAAACAAAACCAACAAATCGATTAATTTGAACTTGTTTGAAATCGTTCTCGAAAGTTGTTTTTGAACTTTCCGTTTCTTTGTTCATCTATCAATTAAATTTTTAAAAATATTTTCTATTATGCTGAGTTGTATGGTATAAGAAAAATTTAGAGGGAACAGCTTAATGTTTGATTAAATTAATTTGAATAAAATCACTTTCTAAAGTAATTTAAACAGATCAATTTCGTTTGATATTCTAAAGGTTTTCTCCATAAAAATTTCCACTAAAAAATTAATTATAATTAAAATTTAATAATTGGAATGTTAAATATGAACTTTAAGCGTTTGGAATTTTTAATATAATTAAACTAATTTGGTTAGTTAAATGAGAAGAACGATTAATAATGAATAGAACTTTTAAAATGGTTATGGCTCATGGCCCCATGGTTCATTCTTATATTATAATTTACAGTGCCTAAAATAAAGGCTTGACGAAAATAGTAATTCTGAATATTTTTTGTTGACATGAATCAATGGAAAATTTGCCCAAAAATGTAGAACAGAATTTAATTGATTTGTTTTTCCTTTTTTTTTTTTTTATTTAAATAGATAAATTTTTCAAAAAAATATCCTCGTTTTGTGTTATTAGCACTTTCTAAATAAAGTTTGTGCTATCAAATTATTAGGAAATTATTGCGTGAGTATTAGTTTAAATGGATAATTTTCTTCTTAAACAGATTTCATATTAAACTATTTAATTAATCATGACAAATGTTCTGCATTGATTTTTATTGCTTTTAAACACATTTCTAATTAAAAGAAATCCTTCTTTTTATTTTTCTATTTTTCTTTTTTTTTTTTTGCTGACATATTTGATAATTTTTCATTGGAATATGAGTGTTGAGTGCAATGTGTGAAATACGTGAGCAATAAATAAAGATTTAACTACAACTTCAAGTTTATATATTTTCTTTTGATTTATCTCTTCTTTTTTTTTTATCTTTATGTTTTATGTATAAATTTGAGAGTTGCAGTATGCAAAAATTGTTTAAATGAATTGTTCCAAAAAAAAAAAAAAAAAAAAACAATTTATCTTTAGATGTTGAATGTTTGAATGACGGATACGTGTTTTTATGTTATTATTATTCTCTGTTCATCTAACCCGCCTTTAACATTTAACATTCATTTAAGTATTACGCAAATGGAAATGGAATATTTCGTTTTATGTTTGATGAAAGATATAAAACACAAAAATGTACAAAAATAAAAAAAGAACAAGAAAGCAAAAAAATTGAAATGTATGAAAGCACTAATCTAACATTAATATACACGCAAATATTTTTACATGTTTATGCAACATATGCATATAAACATTATATAAAAAAAGTATAAAGAGTGAAAGCAGAAAATGTTGCAACATAAAAATGAATGAGAATGAATGTGTTTGGTATGATTTGAATGCCCATTGAACTGATGTCATAAACACTTTGCGTAAAGTAAAATTTTCTTTTTTTGAAAACGATTTCTTTTTTTTCATACGTAACAAATAAAAATAAAATAAGTAACAAGAAAAGAAGGCACAAGGCACAAGAAAGGAGGGAAAAAAGAACAGAAAACGCACACATTTTTGCTTTGCTTTATTGTACCTTCTCTCTCTCTTTTTCTCTTTCTATCATTCTATCTATCTATCTATCTTTTTCTCTCTCTTTATGAAACTATAACCTTTTGCAACTTTTTGTATGACTTTAATTTATAAAAGTGTAAAAATGTATAAAATAAATGAGTGTAATTATATCCTTTGCCATTTGCCGTACAAGATATTATAAGTTTGTGTAGATGTTTGTAACAACCAAGAGAAGTTGAGTTATATGCAGGTTTTATTATACCGCTCCATTTAGAAACACTTTCTCATTTGATGTCATGAGACTGTCTCTCCGTCTGTCTTTGTAAATTCATTATGAGTGAGGTTGTAAGTATTTAGATGGGCGTATATAGTTCGATGGGTGCAACTTCTTAGTGCCATAATATTTGCTTGGGGCATAACATGATAATATTAAAAAATTGCTTGCGTACCATAACAATTTATTTGAATAAGCTAAGTCATTGATATGAACCACTAAACCAGCACAAAACCAACCCCCCAAAAATAAGTGAACGATAAAGCTACAGCGAAGTTGCAAAACTGTAAAAAACGATGCATGCAAATTTAGTTCTACTGCAACTTGTTCTTTTAACAAATAGTTCGCCTCAACTGGATAAACAGACAGACAGGCAAAAAGGCAGGCAGTAGCTTATTCACCTGGCACATTTGCATCGAAAATATTTGAAAATTTTTCATATATAAAAATTATATTTCATATTATTCATTCATATAAATTTATGTATATGTAAGACATTTTAAAGTAAATTTATATAAATTTTCAATTCAAGATTTGAATAAATTTTTTTTGTTTTTTTTTTAAGACCTGTAATGAAATGAAGACTTCAAAGATCACCTAGAAAATCAGCAACGTATTACAATTGTGCAAACGAGTTTTAATAAAAAAAAAAGCTTACAATACCTTATGCATATATGTATGTATGTATACATGTATGTATGCACGTATGTATGTATGTATGTATGTATGTATTTATTTATATATATTCCCAGCCACTTTACATAAGGGAACGCATAAATGTTTAAGAATGCGTTTAGTTTTTTCTTTTTTTTTTTTGGTTTTTTTGTTTGCTATCAAGAGTACAAGCCGTTAGCTGGATAAAGTATTGCCATAGCTACTGATGCCATAATTGAGGCTACAACTGCTAACATTGCTGCTCTTGTCACGATTACAAACCTTAAACTATACAGATGTTGTTTTGTGTTGTTGTTGTTGTTGTTGTGTGTGTGTGATGTGTTGTAGTTAAAGTTGATGCCATGCAAGTTTGATATGGATTCCTTTTTATAATGAATGCATACGCAACCACGGCACCGGATACTTGAAATTACTTTTTTCTTTCTTTCTTTTTTATTTTGCAATATTCTATTTCTCTCGTGTTTCTTTTTACTTCTTCGTTTCTTCATTTCTCCACTTCACATCTTTACGTTTTTGTTTACACCGTTTTTGTTGTTGTTGTTTGTACTTTAAAGATTTTCAGCAAATTTTTCAACATTTCATTTTGCTATTTGTATAAAAAATTTATACAACGTTTAAGTGTTTTATAAATATAAAACACTTAAACGTATTCCGTTTTCTATGCTTTGATGCATTTTTTATAACTTTTCAGTTTTTTAGCTTTTTAGCTTTTTCAACTCATCTCTTGATTTTTTCATTTCTTGTTTTTATTTTTGTTTTCTTTTAACTGTTATTTATAGTTTTTTTTGTTGCCAGTCCTGTTTATAATTACAAAAAAAAATTGTAGAGTGATAGGAAATGGAGAAAAAATATTGCAATAGTTGTCTGTCGGTTCAGCTGACAACAGATGGCAATACATAAGGAATATGATAAAGTAGTTTAAAGAAGGAAAGTACATCAAAAAAAAAAAAAATCTGTTCATACCTTATAATCCATTAAGGCCCAGAACTATTTGTTTAGAAAGCCGTCATTTCATGAAATTTCGAAGAAAATGGAATATGAATTTTCTAAGAAACGCGAGTATGAATTTTCCAAGAATTTAGACTGTCTAAGAAAAAATTTTTTAATTACAAAAGAGGACTTTAGAAATCAAGGAAATAATTCCAAAATAGAGTCCTTCTGAAAAAAGTAAACTCTTTCTATGGGAGACCTTTTTTTTTTATAAAATAAGGCATCGCAAAAATTATTTGATTTCCTTTTATCCTTTTTGGAATATCTTACATCCTTGAGCTAAGGTTCATCCAGACCCTAAGGCTTATCTAAACCCTAAAATTGCTAGCAGATCATTTAAGTGTAAATTTTTTAATTTTTTCATAATTTAATGCTCATCAAATATTTCAGAAAGTTCTTACATCTATTTGTAAAAATTTAGAATAACTTGTACCGCAAATGGCTGAGGCCATAAAAAGATTTAGATTAATTACTGTAATTAAAAAAAAACTAATAAATTAGTGGTGTTAAACTGAAGGGACAGTAAAGTTAGTGTTTTACATGCATACCTGCCTGGAAGGCTCAAATGCATGGTATAAACATACTTATGATCGCTAGCGTTGGTAGACACGTCACAAAATGCATGCCACCGTCCCGACTAGCTTCCAATTTAAAGCCACTATTGCACCTCATCTAGTTAGCTTAATCCTTGGTGTAAGGATTCGGGGCCTTCTTAAAACCCCTTGGCTTAGATTAAATTAGCCCGATAAGCCTACCCAGCTAGCCATTTTATTCGGGAAATGGCACCCTGCTCGACAAAACTATAATAGTGGTATAAACATAATAGGTCGAGCTACGTCCGCGACATGGACACCACAGCCCCCACGAAGCCAACTCCAACATCACCACATGGGCAAATATGAAACTGGTGATCCCGTGGTACCAAACTAAATCTTTGGATCTGATCTCGTGAACTCATGATGCCCCCTGATGGATATGGATCAGAAACCATCTCATGAGCCACTCCCAGTTGAGCAGGTGCTTCTCGGGATTGGTCGCCCCCAAAAACTGAAGGGACAAAAAAAAATTGATGAGTGTCATTTCTGAATTGATAATGGCAAAGAAAATTCATTTTCTTGATAAGCAATGGGCAATGGGCAATGGCCGATAGACTTTTGCTGTTGCAATACAGAGAGACACGGCCTTAATATTGACTTTTGGAAATACGCATTTTCAGAAGTATATTTGCCCGTGCGTTGCATTAAACTTTTTGGAGCAGTGTAACATCAAATATTTTTAGTGTTTGTAGAAATTTTAAAAATAAAATATTTTAGTACTTAATTACTAAGTAACTCACTCTCTTACTTAATTCTCATACAGAAAATAAGTTCAAAAAATTTGTCCAAATGTAGTTCATTTATTGAAATGTCTCAAATGCGAAATTGATGCTTCAAGCAACAATTGTTAAAAGTATAATTCTTATAATTCTAGATTTAATTAAATATTTTTAACAAAAAAAAAAGGAAATTAAGTAAACCACAAGAAATGGCAAAAACTCATTACAAGTAATTTACAACAAACGAATGAATGAAATTTATTTAAAAAAATTTTTTTAAATAAATAAAGAAAACAATTTTAATTTAAATTTTCATTTAAAATATGCCATTGCATACATACACATACACATATATACATACACAATAATACTTTAATAATAATGTAACAAATGAAAAAAAAAGAAATGAATCCAACAGCGATCTGTTTAAGTAAAAAGTTTTAACTTGATTAAAGTCTCTCATTAATGTGAAGAAAATTATTTAAGAAAAAAAAATAAACTCAAATAAACCAAAAAATCAACAAGAAAAATTTGAATTTTATAAAAATGAAGAGAAAAAGAAAAAACAAATTTGAAGAAAAATATTTGCTTTTCATTTGATCCCCAACAAATCTAAATAAAAAAAAGAGACCTTTCAACTATTATTTGTTGCTTCTACAGTTTTATTACATTCTTCAAAAAAAAAAAAAAATGAGACGTAAATATATATAAAATTATAAAAAGACACACACACACACACACACACACACACAAACACACAAACATATACAGTTAAAAATAAATTCAAGAGATTTTTTAGCAAAGAGGCCAAAATGCCACAACGTAGCGCGCGTTTGTTTTTGTTGATTTCTTTTCGCTTGCTTAATTTTCGTTTTGATTTCTTATTTTTCTTTTTTTTTTTTTTTTTTTTTTTGTTTATTAAATTTAGCTTGATTAACCATACAAGTAGATTCACAATACGCACATCGTAATATGCACAACTGCCGAAGCCACCAAATGTTTGATTGCATTGAAAAATGTTATTATTGCTTTTGATGTCGTTGTTATTGTTATTATTATTTCTTTAAACAAATCATACATCATCATTATCATCATTATCATCATCATCATCATCATCATCATCATACGTATTATCTCTTATTTGTTGCAATTTAACTAACAGATCAAACTTCATATAAGAAATTAAGTTACAACAAGTTTGCAAGATGTGTGTGCGGTTTGAATTGAATTGAGAAGCAAAACCATCAACAAAACAGTACAAATAAAAAATAAAACTTAAAAAAGAACAAAAAGAACAACCAAATACAGCATAAATAATAAAACAAAAAAAAAAAGGAAAAAAACGTAGTCAAAAATGAAACCAAGAAAAATGGCAAAACCGCAATTTTAATGTGTTTCATTAACATGGCCAACAACAACAATATTAATACTAATAATAATAATAGTTATAATAATAACAATAAAGATAAAATACTAAAAAAAAAAATTATACAAAAATGTATGTTTCAATATGACTTTTAGTGGCCGGTCTTCTCATCAAATGAAAATAAAATGAAGCCTGAAGAAAATTATCAAATTTTTTAGTTCTTTTTTCGCTCAGATTTTTGACCTACGCTGTTTTTAATATTTTTCCTTTCTTTCAGACAATTTTTTGCTTCAATTATTTCTATATAACTCTCGGTATTTATCTAAAATTTATTTCTTAAGATTTTTTTAAAAATAAAAGTAAAATGAGGCTCAAATGAAGTTTTATAGATTTTCCATGACAATTTGAAAATGGAAATTAATTTGTATATCATACAAATATTTTATCAAAATTGTTATACTTCCAAAGAAGAAGAAAAGTTTATTGATGGAATTAAGCTCAAAACATATAAAAAGAAACAGGTACAACATTTCTCAACATTTGTATATTTTTAAGATTTCTTTGTGGTTTTCTTTATTAAAATTATCCATTAATAAAAATAATAATAAAAACAATGAAATAGTTCACAGATTACACTAAACACAAACAAATCAATTGTACTTGATTACATTCTTGGATAAATTCTTCAATCTTCAGTGGCCTTAAGAATCAAACTATCTGATGCCCTATAAATGATTTTCCCAAATATTTCTTACCTGCCACTAAAAATGATGGAGACTTTTACGTGGCTTATAAAGGAACATTTCAAACATCTGTTCTTCAAATTATGCTCCATGTTGAGGCTTAATAAAATATACTTTTGATGTCTTTAGAGCAATATTTTCACATCACTTAGTTTACCTATTAAAAAATTAAAGATTTAATGGAAAAAGCAAATATCTCCCAAATACATCTTCCAAAATGCTTTGATAAACGAATAAGAAGTCTCAAATAATTCGAAAGAAACAAATTAAGTAGGAAAATTACATTTGGGTGAAGGCTAAATTTACAGCATTCATCATTCAAGCCTGGCATTACATTTAATTTAGAAAATAAACAAAAGTCATGCCTAGACTTTTGGGTACCCATGGCCGTTTGATTTTATGGAAAATTTTAGTTGCTTATTTATGAGTATGGCGATTTTATTGAAATTTTCCATTTTCGATTTTCAATATCAAATTTCTTGCTGGAACTTGACGTCTTTCTGCTAAATTATACGTAAATCACACGGACATCATGCGGACAGACATGTATAGCCATGTTTAAATCATTTTAGAACTTACCAAGGATCTTCTTTCTGAACTTACAAAAAGGTTTTGTGTAAGATCTGAATCACTAATCAGAAATTGCATCTACAAACTCTGAATGGTGGGTGTAAAAAGAAATTATAAGAATATTTTAAATCATCATTTAAATTTGAATTTTATGTAGAACATTTTACTAGCATGTTATGAATTCTAGGGATACTCTCTTATGGTTAGCATCATACCAATACAAGACGGCGATTGTTTAAAAATAAAAAAATTAAAAGTTGTTGAGGGCAAAATGAAAATGCGCTTAAGGTAAAATTCTCCATTGATTGTCCATTAAATACACAAATTGCCGTAATTTATTTAGAGAAGTTTTTTTTTTTTATAGAGCTTTTTTTCATTCATTTCAGGGATGGTATTTTATTATCCTTCGATGCTTTCCGTATTTATTTATTTCTTGATGGAGAGAAGGGAACAATTTTATAATTCATGAAATAAGTTTCATTGAAGCACAAATGCTTAACATATTTCTCTTTTTTTTTAATCAATTGCTTTGTGTCTTACTTTTTATATTCACCATCCAAAGATTGCGGGTATATTTATTTTGTCATTATGTTTGTAACAACCAAGAGAAAGCATTCAAGAACTTATAAATTATGTATATTCTTGATCATCATCAAGTTCTGAATCTGAATTTAGACATGTCTAACTGCCTATCTGTCTGTCCGTTTATCCTTGTATTGTTACTATTCTTCTGGTTGTTTAACTTAAGGTATTAACCTTAAATTTTTTAGGAACATTGAGATCTCTCAGACACGTTGATATTAATAAATGGGCAAAATAAGTCAAAGGACACGCCCACAAAGTAACAATAAATGAGAAAATCTGTGTTTTTTTTAGAGAAAAATTTTATGGATTTTTCCTTACAAACTGTTCCAGATAGAAAGCTGAAATTTGACACAAGTAGTACAATCGTTGGTCTGCAACAATTATTCAAAAATCAAGCCACGCCTATGCAAAATTATGCAAAACCAAATTTTTGCTCTTTATTTTTTATTTCTATCAATTACTTAAAAACTGAAACCGTCGTGTTGTATCATAAAATTTATAGGTTTTAAGTGGTGGGTATTCAAGATACGGCCACAACCAAATATAAATTTTCTCACTAATTTTAATCTACTTTTGAATTTCGTTGCCGTACAGTTGTAAAATTTGTTTTAATTTTTGGAAATAATTGTAAAGAAATTTCATTTTAAGAAGTTTTGATTAATTTAATTAAAAAAGTTAGTTAATCGTGAATTCAAGATGTCGAATAATTAATTAAGAGAAATTTTTCATTATAAAATATAACTAAAAGGTAAAATAAAAGAGGCACCCTTTCCCATCATACCGTCCAAGTTTAATCAATGAATTATTTTAAATTTCTTTCAAACTGTTCTTGGATCCATCGATTTGATTTACATTCTTTCATTATTTAAATAGAACAATTTTTTTGTTTTGTTTTGTTTTGCTTTTTTTTTTTTGTATTTTTATTAAATTCTACATCTTCCATTTTAATTTGCGTAGCAACATTTTCTCTGCTAATTGATATCAGCGTAAGCACGTAGATGAAATTACAATTATGTCGATTTGTTTCTTCTTTGGCCTGATGCACAACATACATGTAACACTATGCGTAGCGAATAAACAGGTTAAGAGAGTTCACAAGCGCCGCTAATTTAGAGTTTATATAATTTCTATAAGATATTTTATTTTTATAATCATCATTCAATAACTTGGCCAAAATATTGATAACATATTAATATTTTTTTTGTTTATTGTTATTGTTGTTGTATTTTTCAGTTACCTTGACGTACTCATCCAGAGGCTACAGTGTTAATAAGATCAAAATAATCATCTTAAGAAGGGAAAATTCAATATAAGACATTTGTTGCTATTGTTGTACTTATTATTATTATTATTATTATTATTATTATTATTATTATTATTATTATTATTATTATTATTATTGTTGTTATGTTACTGTTTTTAACGTTTTGATTTTTTCTTTTTTCATTAAATCGTGATGCAATATTTATTTAAAATTATTTCTTGTTTCTTCTTCTCAAGAAGATTTTCTGTGTAATTTTACTGTAATAAGTGTGTCAAAATGTAATTGATTTTGTTTTTTCTTTTTTTTCGTTTTTTGTTTTTTTTTTTAAAGGACGGAAACTGTAAATAAATGTTTATAATTTCATTTGGATCATTTTCGAATTGAATCTTTCATTGTTCCAAATAAAATCTGGTTTTATAAACTCTGCAATTTTGTTCTATATATCATGCAGCCCTTTAAGACGTTTATATTTTTCTTAAAAGTGTAGTGTTGAATTATAAAACTTTTAATATTTTAAAAGTTCACCTAAAGAAATTATTTTATTTTATGTACAAAATTTATAAAAAGAGCGTCTCATGGTTTTGAGGTTTGTCAGCCAAATACTGCAAAACTTTTGAAGAGAATCATTTTGGAAGTTTATAAAAATCTGCTTATGATTTAGCAATAAGTTTGAAAAATTAGTTTAGATTTCTACTCAATAAAGCAGACTTAAAAAACTTCAATTTATAGTTTTAGAGAGATGAATTTCATACTTCACTAAATCTTTATTAAACTGTCTAAGCATTTTTGAACTTAACATTATTTTCTCTTCTATAAAAATTTTGATAACTTTACTCAAATTTTTACTTAGACTTTATTTCGTATAAAATCGTTTAAATGATTAACTTAACTTTTTGTCTCATAAAATTTTATATTATTTATCATTTTAAGATCATAACACATTTATTCAAATATTGTTTTTCAAGTAGGACTAAATTTCAAATCATTCGAAACTTTACAATTAATTAATGATGTAATAAATCAATCGCATAAAAAAATTTATGGTGACTAATCCAACAATAAAATCAATCACAATATTTTATTTAGAGACAATTTGACTTGTTTTCAAAATCATTTCTCAGTTATTTGGGGGTTAGATGTTTTACATCTCTCCTTATAATGATTATAATTACGATGATGATAATAATAATAATAATAATAATAATAATAATGATAATGATGATGATAATAATGATGATATATTTTCAACATGTTTTATTCTATTTCCTTCCCATTTTTATACTAAAAACCACTTGTGGTGCAAGTTTATCCAGATGTTTGTAGCGACCAGAAAAGAGTTCAGATAGACCCAAATTCTTTATTATACCGATCACTTCAGAATGACTGCGTGAATCAATTTATCCCTATCCCTATCCCTATCCCTATGTCTGTCTATGTAAATTTAATATAAAAATATTGAGAAGAATTTTGAGGCTATTAAAAATTTTGTATGTAGGCATGGTTTAGACCAAAGATGCCCGAGATTAATTTTGGTTAATATTAAATCACTCTTCATATAACGTTCTATTTTGCAAAAAGTTTGTTTGGGAAAAAATTAACAATTCTAGATATTTCTTTATAAAAATGTTATGTAAAGTATTTAATAGATTGCTCCGACCAGATATAGTAACATGGATTAAGGTTATGGTCGAATTATACCAATTTTATCAATCTTGTATGGATATCATAGAACCATAAGGCGTTTATATGCGACAGAATCCAACTATCTAATTCAAGTAATTTACAAGTGATTAGTAAAAGAAAAGCTGAAATTTTTATATAAAATTTTGATGGCATTTTGGATAGAGCCTTTAACTCAACTCAACTTTAACTCATTTTAAATATCAAACAGAATGCAAGAACTTTCAATAATCATACCACATTTGAGAATCAACATCTCAATAGACAAGCAGAAACAGCAACAGATTCATGCAAAATTTTATTATAATTCAAGATTATAAAAATTTTTGTAACTTTTTCTAAGAAAAATTAATACATCCATGACCATACAAGTGGAGATATTGAATATAAAAATAACAAAAATTTATTAAAACATTACCATCAATGAGAATAAATCAAATTATGTAAAGAAAAATAAACAAAGCGTCATTTACAATAAACATTAAAGATTACAACATTTGCAATATAAATAAATTACATTCCATTGAAGGGAGTAAAGTCATAGAATGCTATGGCATAAAGTTTTATGTTATGTTATGCTATGCAATGTAAAATAATGTAATGTAACGCATTAATTATGTACGTAAATATTGAGTTGAACAAGGTGTTATGGCATGTTTTCAATGTAAACAATTTGAACACAACAATGAATGAACATGGTTGTAATGAGCCAGCGTGTTAACATGTTAATTATAATTATTATTAATAAATAAGTATATTTTTAGACAAATGTACTTTATAAGACAATACAATTTATATGCTACTTTATTTTTCATGATTTCTTGATACCATATGCCCACATGCCCATATGCCCATATGCCCATATGCCTATATGCCCAAAGAATAAGAATAAGTTTTCTTTACATAGAGAGAGAGATTACATGTGCCAAATAAAATATAAAGTAAGTTATAACAATTTAGCTGAAATTTCTATGGAGATTTGCAAGTAACAATTGAAAAAGAAAAAGGCAAAATTCCCTAAAATTCCCTTAAATTGAAATTAACTTCAACGTTGTTGCCATACTTTAATCATTTTGCTTTAGGCCGAATTATTATTTAACAATTGAAATTAATGAAACATAATGTTTGGAGTAGCAAATGTGATCAAATTCTTTTTAAGTGCCTCATCAATTCAGAAATTCTTTGGAATTTTCCAAACTTTTTTTACTTTCAAAATTATTTGAAAAAGGCATAACCTCAATCAATTGAATGTGAAAAATATGGTAAAGTGTAGAGAGGAAACTTTGAAAAATTAACTCCTTAGAATTTTAAAGAATTAAACAAAATTCATTTCAATTAAATTTTAGAATGGACATTGAAAATATTTTATGAAAATTTTTTCTATTAAAAGGAGTTCCATAAAAATTGGATAATGAATTTTATCGCAAACAAAATACCAATCATTCCATAAAAGATAAGAAAATTACGTCACATTTTTGATAGAAACTTTAATTATAATTATAATTTGCAATTAGTGACCTTAAAACAAACTAAACCAGTAGAATTTCATATTTCAATTAACAAATCATCGATGCTATTTAAATATCTCTAACCAACTTGCAAACTGTCAAAGCGGTTCATTTTAAATAGTTCATAACAAAATCATCAAATTATTTGGATCTTATTTTGGTTTGTTCTTTAAAAAAAAAAAAAAAAAAAAAATTAAAGGAGAAAACAAAAAGAGAAAGCTTATTTTATTTTGCTCTATCCCAATTTTTAAAATGGTTAACTTCAAAAGACATAACTGTATATGAAAAATTCCATTGGAATTTTTTTTTGCATTGCTCTTTTTCGGTTGTTGCTTTGTTTTCGCTTCCATTTCATTTGATTGGTAGATATTTGGTAGTATAATCCCGTCATACATAAATTGCGCATTAAATCCGTTTGGTTTGGGGTAATTAACAAATTTGTTATGGCCCATAAAAATTATGAAAATTATACTACAAACAGCAAAAGGAAGACAAAACTAATAATGAAGAAATTACAAAAACAAATATGAAATAGCAATAAAAATTAAAACAAAAATTGAAAATCAAAAAAACTGAAAAGCAAAATATGAAAAGCATGTCTAAAGATGGCACAAAGGTCAAGAATCTAGATGGAATTATTATTATTATTTTCTTAGTTTTCCTCCTCTTTTTTCTTCTCTACGTTTGCTTCAATTTTGTTTTTTTTTTTTTTTTTACCTTCTTATTTCTTATATTTTTGGTTTTGGTGTTTTGTTTTTTTTGGTATTCTCGTCTTCTCTCTAAAAAGTTAACAAACACTTGAAACCGTGAGAATATTTTATTTTTATATAACCGACAATCTAATAAATGGTATCGATTGAAGGCGTATTCATTTATTGGTATTTTCATATACACTTCTATATTATTCTTGTTCTTCTTATTGTTCTTCTTATTGTTGTTCTTATTATTGATTGTTTTATTTTGTTTTTTGCTTTTTTTTTGCCTTTTCCGTACAATCGACCGCATAACCTAATCAATAATTAAATGTGTATATATAACCATATACGAGGGCTATTTTCCCAATCAATATTAAACAAAAAAAATCATTCAAAATTTCTTTAATTTTTTGAGTAATTTTATATTAAGCTTTAAACTCTTCAAGTGACTTCAATCTTTTGTAGGCCAATTATTTCTTTAGATTTATTTGTGGAGTTTGCTAAGTTAAACTAAAATTCTAAATTAGAAAATTGTCCATTAAACATGGACAAATTCCCTTACGAAATGATCATATATCTGGTAAAATATAAACAAACGTGAGTAAGCCAAAATGCAGCCCCAAATATTTTACGTCCTTTCATTTCTCAATCTCCATGAAATTCAAGGAAATTATCTAACGTAAAAGGCTCTTTTGATAGATTTAAAAGTTAGTATTAAGGTTTTTGCTCGTTAGGATTCCAATGATACTTAGTAAAATTTATAAAAATCTAATCAAATTTACTTTTCTTAGTTAAGCCAAGAATTTTTCCACTAAATCGCTGAAATTGATTGCTTGACTTATAATTTGACAGTAACTGAGTTACATATGATAATTGGCTATAGCAGAGTTGCATTTGAAGTTGTCGCACAAGGCATTCCAAATAGCTCTATACTTATAAAACTGTCCACGTATGAATTTTCTTTTCTTGAAATATTTGTATAAAATAATGCAAAACTAAACTATATTTATACCATAAATTTATACCATAATTTAGATATAGACACAAATCAAAGAAAAAGGTATATTGCTCTACCTGTAGCCAAACTATTGATTTTCAAAAAAAAATTCTGTCGTTTTTTTTTTTTTTTTTTTTGATTAAAAGTAACAATTTGAGAAAAAATATTAGAGATTGAATATAACTGATTATATAAAGTTCTACACTAATAATTAGTATCATGAAATCATCATTTGTCCATATTAAATTAGGGTTTGGAAATTGAAACGTGTTTCTGATTTCTAATTAGAGAGAACTTTTTCTAAATATGTCTCTCTATTAGGCTTTT